>JAVSCE010019300.1:0-40567 GCA_032199065.1 Smutsia gigantea | reverse complement strand
GATGTGGGTCCAATTTCATTCTTTTCCATGTGACTATCCAGTTATCCCAGCACTGTTTATTAAGGAGATTGTCTTTTCTCCATTTAGTACTCTTGGCTCCCTTGAAAAATATTAGCTGAGTATACACCCTTGCATTTATTTCTGGGCTTTCCGTCTGTTGCTTTCATGTATTTGTTCTCTTGCCTGTACCATATTGCTTTCATGGCTACAGATTGTGATATGATAACTCCAGATTTGTTCTTCTCAGAATTTCTTTGGCTATTCAGGGTCTTTTGGGGTTTTATATAAATTTTACAACTGTTTTTTCTACTTCTGTAAAAAATGTCATTGGAATCCAGATAGTGATTACATTGATTCTATAGAGGCTTTTGATAGTATTGACATTTTAACAATATCAATTCTTCCAACCCATGAACATGGGAAGTCTTTCCATTTATTTGCATCTTCTTCAGTCACTTTCTTTCATCAATGCCTTGTGGATTTCAGTGTAGAAATTTTCACCTCTTTAAATTTCTTAAGTATCTTGTTGTTTTTGATGCTATTGTAAATGGGATTATTTATTTCTATTTCAGAATTTTGTTTTGGTGTATAGAAACACTATTGATTTTTGTATATTAATTTTATATTCTACAACTTTACTGAATTCATTCATTAGATGTAACAGTTTTTTCGTTGTTTTCAGTTTTTTACTGTATATGAAATTATGTCATCTTCAAATAGTAACTTTCCAATTCTGATACCCTCTCTTTCTTTTTCTTGGCTGATTGCTCTATCTAGGGCTTCTGGTGTCATGTTGAACAGGAATGGTGGGAGTGTGCAACCTTGTCTTGTTCCTGTTTTTAGAGGGAAATCTTTCATCCTTTCATTATTGAGTACATTAGCTTGTCATGTATCACTTTCATTTTGTTGACATGTTCTTTCAATAACTAAGTTAAGAGTTTTTATCATGAATGGACGTTGAATTTTGTTGAATGCTTCTTCTGCATATATTGAGATGACCATTATTCTTTTCTTTCATTCTATTAAGGTGATGTATCACACTGATTCATGTACATATTTTGAACCACCCTTGCATCTCAGGGATAAATCCCACTTAACCATCGTGAATGACCCATTTAATGTGCTGCTAATTTTCGTTTGCTAGTATTTTATTGAGAATTTTTGCATTTATGTTCATCAGGGATATGGCATGTTTTCCAGTAGTGTCCTTTTTTGGTTTTGGTATCAGGATAATGCCGGCTTCATACAGTTTGGGAGTGTTCCCGCCTGTCTGATTTTTTGGAATGGTTTGAGAAGGAATGGTCTTAGTCTTTCTTCAATTGTTCAGTAAAATTCCTAAGTGAAGCCATCTGGTCCTGGGTTTTCTTCATTGGGAGATTTTAAATTACTGATTCAATTACCTTACCAGTAATTGACCTCTTCAAATTTTCTATTTCTTCCTGAATCTTGGTTAAGTTGTATGTTTTTAAGAATTTTTTCACTTCTTGTATGTTGCCCAGTTTGTTGTCCAGTTGTTTGTAATAACCTTTTATGATGCTTTGAATTTCTCTGGTATCCATTGTAATGTTTCTCTCCTCATTTATAATTTTATTGATTTGGGTCTTTTCTTTTTTCCTTGGTTTGTCTAGCTAAAGGACTGTCAATTCTTTTTCTTTCTAAAGAACTAACCCTTAAGTTTGGTTAATCTTCTCTATTGCTTTTCTGTTCTCTATTTCTGCTCTAATAATTATTTTATTTCTTCAGCTGACTTTGGGATCAATTTGGTCTTTTTTTTCTAGTTCATTAAGGTATAGAATTAGGTTGCTCTTGGGATCTCCCTTGGTTCTTAGTATAAGCATTTGTGCTATGAACGTCCCTCTCAGAACTGCTTTTATGTTTTGATCTCTTTAATTTCTTCTTTGATCCATTGGTTATTCTGGAGAGTTATTTGATTTCCACATGTTTGTGAATTTTCCGGTTTTCCTGTATTTTTGCTACATTCATTTTTTGAACTTTTACACTAAAGTTTTGAGTCATGTACCACTATTTCCCTGATGCAGAATCTAACTATGACTATGTATCATTCTTAATGAGAGTTACATTTTTTTGTGTTCTTATGATGTTAACTAGCATTGTTTAACTTCCACTCAAGGAGCTCCATTTAGATTCCTGTAAGATGGTTCTGTTGGTAACAGACTCCCTCAGCTTTCATCTGTGCCATAAGTCTTCATCCGTCCTTTGTTTCTGAAGAGCAAAGTCACCAAATATAGAATTCTTGGTTGATAGTTATTTTCTTTCAGTAATTTGAATCACTCATCCCATTCTTTCTGGCCAAGAGTTTCTGTTGAGAAATCTTCCAGTAATCTTATGGGTATTCCTTTTGTGTAACTTATCTTTCTCCTAATGCTCTTTAAAGTTCTTTTGTCTTTGGCTTTTGACAACGTAATTATAATGTATCTCAGTGTAGCCTATTCAATTTCAAACTATGTCAGTCCTTTGGGCCTCATGGATTTCTTTCCACAGGTTCAGTAAGTTTTTAGCCTTTATAGCTTTAAATATACTTCCTGTCACTGTCTCTTTCTTCTCCTGGAATTCCCATAATGTAAATACTGTTTCTTTTCATTGTGAACTATAACTCCCTTAGGCTTGCTTTAGTTTTTTTCATTTTTTTTTTCTTTCTGATCCTCTGACTGGGTAATTTCCAATGTCCTATCTTCCAGGTCACTGGTTATTTCTTCTGCATGGTCAAGTCTATTTTTACATCTTTCTATTTTATATCTTCAGTTCAGTTACTGTATTTTTCAACTCTAGGGTTTCTTTGGTTTCTTTGTAAATGGTTGCTGTTTCCTTGTCAAACTTCATGCTTTGTTTATGCATTATTTTCCTTATTTTGTTAAGTGGTCTCTTTTCTAATAGTTCACTAAACTTCTTTAAGAGGATTATTTTGCATTCTTTGACAGTTCGCAGATCACCATTTCTTTACAGTCAATCATTGCAGTTTCATTCTTTTCTTTGCTAGTGTTATGTTTTCCTGAATTTTGTGATTCCTGATGAATTCCGTGGGTATCTGCACATCTGGGTGATGGGGCTCCTCTTCCAGGCTTTACAGGATTCTTTGGTAGAGACAGTTCTTCACAACTCAGGTCAGTGTGCACTTCTGAGTGTGTCTGCTGGTAGTGTCTTTTGGATAGTGCGGCCTGCTATTATGGTCTATTTTGGGGCAAGGCAACTAACTATTCATGCTGGGATGGCAGGGATGGGGAGGTATGCCAGTGGTTGAAAATGGCTATATAGGGCTGTGGCCTCGATTCCTTGCCCAGTGACTCTATGGGATGGGCTCTGCAGGTGCCTCAACCCTCTGGTCAGGTTGACTAAATGATTGGGACTGGGTACTATATTCAGTTTGAGATGGGTCTATGAATTAGCCTCCATTCCCCAGCAAGGCAGAAGACCAGGGCCCCGGGCATATACAGCTAATTGTTTGGGGGCCTGAATCAGGCCTGAGTGTGCACTGAATAGCCCTGGTCAGGTGAGGCCCCTGGTCTGCTCTGCAGAACAGGAACACCATGGGCTGTTCTGTCCATACCACTGTATGTAGGACTGTTGAATGGGCTATGGAAGTGTGTGTGCTTTAGTCTGGGTCCCTGCTTGGACAAGCTGAAGGCTGTATTAAGCAATGAGTGGGGCTACAAATTAAGATTCCCTGCCTGGGCACAGTGGAAGCAGCAGCTCTATGAAAAGTAAAACTTTTTGTTGTCTTAACTCAAAAGCTGACCTGCACCCTAAGTTCCCTTGGCCAAACAAGGCCACTGGCTTTGAGCTGCAATCTACCAGGTCCACTTGCCCTTTCTTCAGCTTGAGTGCTGCTGAACCAAATAGGTTTCAGGTGTTTCTGCCAGCTCTTCTGCTCAGATGGGGCCAGAAAACACTCCAAAGCCTGTGGGAGTAGGTCTCAGCCTCCTTGCCTGGGTGGGAAGGGGAGGAGATGCTCCAGGCTACTCTCCATTTCCCAAACAGGCTCTCTGGTTTGGAGGGCTGGGACCTACCCTCATCTGTGTCTATCAACCCCCCGGCCTATGCAGAGGATGGGAAGCTTCCATGCCCAGTTCTGGCTTATCTCTGGGGGCAATTAACTTTGCCCACTGCATCTTTGTTGGACCACTGCTGGGCTACAGAGCTTCCAGGGGCTGTTACCAGTCCTGATAAAATGGGGCAGAAGACACTCACTACGGCAGTGGGGCTGTGACTCCACCTGGGCATTGGGCAACCATGGGACTCTAGAGCAGGCAAAACTCCTCATTTGAGGATCCAAATCAGGAAGATTTGCTCCCCAACAAGTTTCCTGGTCACAGTGTGACCCCAACTTGGCTCTGCAGATAAGCAAAGCCACTAGGTGGGATTAATAGTTGGGCACCACTGATATGAATGCAGTCGGCCAGCTGCTGCAAGCCTAGCCCCCTTCTCCATCACAGTCAGATTCCCAGCAGCTCGGTTCCACAGTTCCTGCAATCCCTGCAGTGCAAGGTCAGAGCAGGGGCTCCCAAGGGCGACCTGAATGCTTGGGGTGGGGGGAGGTGCCTTCTGTCTCCCGGGCTCTCTCTTCCCACTGGAGAAACCAGAGGCCAAGGAAAGACTTCAATGCACGGTGCTGTGCTGTGCTGGCCTGGGGGAGGCGCCATGAGGTCACCATGTAGCGAATAATCTTACCCTCTAACACAGCCTGTTTTGGCCTCTGTGATGCAGGGGTGCTTCAGCCTCACCCCCATGTTCCAGGATTCTTTCAGTGGTGTCTCGTTCATGAATGGTTGTCCATACTATGGGGTGCAAGGTCACGAAAAACCTATGTCACCATATTGGCAATGTCACTCCACTTTTTAAAACTTTTGTGGAGTTCTGGGAAGATGCTGGTGTGAGCAGGGCGGCAGAAATCTCCTCCCAACACTAAATTTATCTACGAAAACACAGAAAATACATCTATTCCTAAAAGAGAGATGAGAATACACAGGAAAGCGCACAGCGTGCAGCTACACCGGAGAGCTCTCGGCACCCCAAGAGGCTGGTAAGATACGGAGCCACGACCCGGCAGGACCCAAGCCCTCCCCCACCCCAGCGCACCGGCGGGAGGAGCGGATTCGGAGCCGGGAGGTAGTAGAAGTGCACCCCGCGAAGTAGCCAGCCCCGGTGATGTGCGCGGGGAGCGCTGACCCACATCACGCAGTGCAGGGGAGATTGGAGAGACAGAGGGGCAGGATCTGAGCGGGGAACGCGCCAGGGTGCTTGCAGCCGGCTCCCGGGAAGGAAAAAAAAAAGCGCGCGCTTTCTTCAGCGGTCTTAAAGAGACAGAAGCCCAGCGGAGGAGCTGGATCACCCCAGCACACTCAGCCCAGTAGGGTGGGAGTCCTGGGGAGTTTCAGACGCCTTAGCTGGCGACTGAGGAAGCGTAGCCATACTTAACACTTCTCACTGAGATCAACAGCCTCCTACTTGTTCCCACCTCTGCCAGAGCAATAAAGGGCCCTGCGGAGTGGCACAGTCACAGCTGTGGAATAGTGGGGCAACACCGCCACCTAGAGCATTCCCACAGAACCTACAACCGGTGGGCATTTTTTTGTTTTGTTTTGTTTTTTGTTTTGTTTTTGTTTTTTCTTTTCTTTCTTTTTTTCTTTTTTCTTTCTTTCTTTCTTTTTTTCGTTTTTTTTCTCTTTTTTTTCTTCTCTTTTTAAAGTCTTAAAGAGCCCAGCTGACATACGTGGCAACTATCAGTGACCAATTATACAACCATGAAAAGAAGAGGAGTATGGTTCAGACCAAAATCAACCAGACAACCCCAGAGAGGGAGTCTGAAGGGATGGAAATGCACAGCCTCCCTGAAAAAGAATTCAGAATAAAAGTCATAACCATGCTGATGGACCTACAGAGAAATGTGCAAGAGCTGAGGGAGGAAGTGAGAGAACTGAGGAAAGACAATACAGAAAGCAGACAAGCGATCGACGGGCTTAACAGCAGAATGGGTGAGATGCGAGAGACTGTTAAAGGAATAGAAAACAGAGAACAGGAGTACACAGCAGCTGAGGCAGAGAGAGATAAAAGGATTTCTAGGAAGGAAAGAATATTAAGAGAACTGTGTGACCAATCCAAACGGAAGAATATTCGCATTATAGGAGTAAAAGAGGAAGAAGAGAGAGAAAAAGGGATAGAAAGTGTCTTTGAGGAAATAATTGCTGAAAACTTTCCCTCGCTGGGGAAGGAAGTAGTCTCGCAGTCCACCGAAGCTCATACATCTGCCAACACAAGGGACCCAAGGAAGACAACACCGAGACACATAATTATTAAGATGGCAAAGATCAAAGATAAAGACAGGGTATTAAAGGCAGCTAGAGAGAGAAAAAAGATCACCTACAAAGAAAAACACATCAGACTATCATCAGACTTCTCAACAGAAACCTTACAGGCCAGAAGAGAATGGCATGATATATTTAACGTTATGAAACAGAAGGGCCTCGAACCAAGAATATTGTATCCAGCACGACTATCATTTAAATATGATGGAGGGATTAACCAATTTCCAAATAAATGAAAGTTAAGACAGTTTGCCTCTCATAAACCACCACTACAGGATATCTTAAATGGACTGCTCTAGATGGAAGCACACCTAAGGCTAAAAAGATGTCAATAGAGAAAAAAAAATCATAGCAAAGAAAGCAGACCATCCAAATACTAACTAAAGGCAAAGAATAAAAAACCTATTATAGAAAGAATGGAGGAGGAGGAATAAGAAGGGAGAGAAATAAAGAAACATCAGACTGTGTTCACAATAACTTAACACGAAAGTTAAGTTAGATTGTTAGATAGTAAAGAAGCAACCCTTGAACCCTTGGTAACCACGAATCTAAAGCCAGCAATGGCAATAAGTACATACCTATCAATAATCACCCTAAATGTAAATGGACTGAATGCACCAATCAAAAGACACAGAGTAACAGAATGGATAAAAAAGCAAGACCCATCTATATGTTGCCCCCAAGAAACTCACCTCAAATCCAAAGATATACACAGACTAAAAGTGAAGGGATGGAAAAAGATATTTCATGCAAACAACAAAGAGAAAAAAGCAGGTGTTGCAGTACTTGTATCAGACAAAATAGACTTCAAAATGAAGAAAGTAGCAAAAGATAAAGACGGACATTACATAATTATAAAGGGGTCAGTCCAACAAAAAGATATAACCATTATAAATATATATGCACCAAACACAGGCCCGCCAGCGTATGTGAGACAAATACTAACAGAATTAAAAGAGGAAATAGACAGCAATGCATTCATCTTAGGAGACTTCGACACACCACTCAGTCCAGAGGACAGACCAAACAGACAGAAAATAAGAAAAGACACAGAGGCACTGAACAAAGCACTAGAACAGATGGACCTAACAGACATCTACAGAACTCTACACCCAAAAGCAACAGGATACACATTCTTCTCAAGTGCACATGGAACATTTTCCAGAATAGACCACATACAGGGCCACAAAAAGAATCTCAGTAATTTCAAAAATATTGAAATCCTACCAACCAACTTCTCAGATCACCAAGGTATAAAACTAGAAATAAATTTTAGAAAGAAATCAAAAAGGCTCACAAATACATGGAGACTTAACAACACTCTCCTAATTAATCAATGGGTTAACGACCAAATCAAAACAGAAATCAAAGAATATATGGAGACTAATGACAACAACAACACAAAGCCACAACCTCTGTGGGACGCAGCAAAGGCAGTTCTAAGAGGAAAGTATATTGCAATCCAGGCCTATTTAAAGAAGGAAGAACATTCCCAAATGAATAGTCTAAAGGCACAATTACTGAAATTGGAAAAAGAAGAACAAATGAGGCCCAAAGTCACCAGAAGGAGGGACATAATAAAGATTAGAGAAGAAATAAATAAAATTGTGAAGAATAAAACAAAGAAAAAATCAGTAAAACCAAGAGCTGGTTGTTTGAAAAAATAAACAAAATAGATAAACCCCTAGTCAGACTCATTAAGAGAAAAAGAGAATCTACACACATAAACACAATAAGAAATGAGAAGGGAAAAATCATGACAGACCCCACAGAAATACAAAGAATCATAAGAGAATAGTATGAGAATCTATATGCTAACAAGCTGGAAAACATAGAAGAAATGGACAACTTCTTAGAAAAATACAACCTTCCAAGTCTAACCAAGCAAGAAACAGAAAAACTAAACAGACCAATCACCAGTGATGAAATCGAATTGGTAATCAAAAATCTACCCAAGAAAAAAACCCCTGGGCCTGATGGATTCACCTCTGAATTCTACGAGACATATAGAGAAGAAATAACACCGATTCTCCTTAAAGTTTTCCAAAAAATAGAAGAGGAGAGAATACTTCCAAACTCATTCTATGAAGCCAGCATCACTCTAATCCCAAAACCGGGCAAAGACCTCACTAAAAAAGAAAATTAGAGACCAATATCCCTGATGAACGTAGATGCAAAAATATTCAACAAAATATTAGCAAATCGAATTCAAAAATACATCAAGAGGATCATACAGCATGATCAAGTGGGATTCATCCCAGGGATGCAAGGATGGTACAACATTCGAAAATCCATCAACATCATCCAACACATCAACAAAAAGAAGAACAAAACCACATGATCATCTCCATAGATGCTGAAAAAGCATTTGACAAAATTCAGCATCCATTCCTTATTAAAACTCTCAACAAAATGGGTATAGAGGGCAAGTACCTCAACATCATAAAACTATATATGACAAACCCACAGCTAACATCATACTTAACGGCGAGACGCTGATAGCTTTTCATCTAAGATCGGGAACAAGACAAGGATGCCCACTCTCTCCATTGTTATTCAACATAGTACTGGAGGTCCCAGCCACAGCAATCAGACAAAACAAAGACATACAAGGAATCCAGATTGTTAAAGAAGAAGTCAAATTGTCACTATTTGCAGATGACATGATTCTGTACATAAAAAACCCTAAAGATTCCATTCCAAAACTACTAGAACTAATATCTGAATTCAGCAAATTTGCAGGATACAAAATTAACACACAGAAATCTGTTGCTTTCCTATACACTAACGATGAACTAACAGAGAATTCAGAAAAACAATTCAATTCACAATTGCATCAAAAAGAATAAAATACCTAGGAATAAACCTAACGAAGGAAGTGAAAGACCTGTACTCTGAAAACTACAAGACACTCCTAAGAGAAATTAAAGAGGACACTAACAAATGGAAATGCATCCCATGCTCTTGGCTAGGAAGAATAAATATTGTCAAAATGGCTATACTACCTAAAGCAATCTACAGATTCAATGCAATCCCTATCAAACTACCAACAGCTTTCTTCAATGAACTGGAACAAATAATTCTAAAATTCATATGGAACCACAAAAGACCCCGAATAGCCAAAGCAATCCTGAGAAGGAGGAATAAAACAGGGGGAATTACACTCCCTGACTTCAAGCTCTACTACAAAGCCACAGTAATCAAGACAATTTGGTATTGGCACAAAAACAGACCCACAGACCAGTGGAACAGAATAGAAAATCCAAACATTAACCCAAACATATACAGTCAATTAATATTTGACAAAGGAGCCTTGGATATACAATGGGGAGATGACAGCCTCTTCAGCAGCTGGTGTTGGAAAAACTGGACAGATACATGTAAGAGAATGAAACTGGACTACTGTCTAGCCCCATACACAAAGGTAAACTCAAGGTGGATCAAAGACTTGAATGTAAGTCATGAAACCATAAAACTCTTAGAAAAAAACATAGGCAAAAATCTCTTGGACATAAACATGAGCAACTTCTTCATGAACATATCTCCCCGGGCAAGGGAAACAAAAGCAAAAATGAACAAGTGGGACTATATCAAGCTGAAAAGCTTCTGTACAGCAAAGGACACCATCAGTAGAACAAAAGACATCCTACAGTATGGGAGAATATATTCATAAAAAACGTATCTGATAAAGGGTTGACATCCAAAATATATAAAGAACTCATGCACCTTAACAAACAGAAAGCAAATAAGCCAATTACGAAATGGGCAGAGGACATGAATAGACACTTCTCCAAAGAAGAAATTCAGATGGCCAACAGGCAAATGAAAAGATGCTCCTCATGGCTAATCATCAGAAAAATGCAGATTAAAACCACAATGAGATATCACCTCACACCAGTGAGGATGTCCAATATCCAAAACTCAGACAACAACAAATGTTGGCGAGGATGTTGGGAAAAGGGAACCCTCCTACACTGCTGGTGGGACTGCAAATTAGTTCAGCCATTGTGGAAAGCAGTATGGAGTTTCCTCAAAAAACTCAAAATAGAAATACCATTTGACCCAGGAATTCCAATCCTAGGAATTTACCCTAAGAATGCAGCAGCCCAATTTGAAAAAAACAGATGCACCCCTATGTTTATTGCAGGACTACTTACAATAGCCAAGAAATGGAAGCAACCTAAGTGTCCATCAGTAGATGAATGGATAAAGAAGATGTGGTACATATACCCAATGGAATATTATTCAGCCATAAGAAGATAACAAATCCTACCATTTGCAACAACATGGATGGAGCTAGAGGGTATTATGCTCAGTGAAATAAGCCAAGCCGAAAAAGACAAGTATTAAATGATTTCACTCATATGTGGAGTATAAGAACAAAGAAAAAAACTGAAGGAACAAAACAGCAGCAGGCACACAGAACCCAAGAATGGACTAATAGTTATCAAAGGGAAAGGGACTGGGGAAAATGGTCGGGAAGGGAGGGATAAGAGGTAAAAAGGGGCATTACAATTAGCAGATGTAATGTTGGGTGGGCACGGGGAGGTCAGTACAACTCAGAGAAGGCAAGTAGTGATTCTATAGCATCTCACTACGCTGATGGACAGTGACTGTAATGGGGTTGGTGTGGGGGACCTGATGAAGGGGTAGTTTAATAATCGTAATATTGCACATATAATTGTAAATTAATGATAATAAAATAAATTATATTAAAAAAAATCTTTTGTGGTGAGAACAGTTAAGATCTATCCATTTAGCAAATTTCAAGCATGCAATAGAGAATAGTTAACTACAGTCACATTTCTATACATTGTATCTGCATAAGTTATTCTTTTTGCATAAGTGATATTTTGGACCCCTTGACAAACATCTCTCCATTTCCCCCTCCCTGGAGCCTCAGGTAATGGCCACTTTACTCCAGATTCTATGAGTTTGACTATTTTATATTCCACATATAAGTGAGATTATGCAGTATTTGTATTTCTGTGTCTGACTTATTTCAGTTAGGGTAAGGTCCTCCAGGTTCATCCAAGTTTTTATAAGAGCCAGGAACTTCATTTTTTATTTTTATTTTAATTTTTTTATTTAGGTGTTATTGAAATACACTCTTATGAAGGTTTCACCTGGAAAAACAATGTGGTTATTACATTTACCCATATTATCAAGTCCCCACTCATACCCCAATTCAGTCCCAGTGATCCCCCCACACCATGTGTACTAAACATAATATCCCACACTCCCCTTCTCCCTCCCTCCCCCCCACACCCTTCCCCTTTGGTAACCATTAGTTCGTTTTTGGAGTCTCTGAGTCTGCTACTATTTTGTTCCTTCAATTTTGCTTCGTTGTTATACTCCACAAATGAGGGAAATCATTTGGCACTTGTCTTTCTCTGCCTGGCTTATTTCACTGAGCATAGTATCTTCCAGCTCCATCCATGTTGTTGCAAATGGTAGGATTTGTTTTCTTCTTATGGCTGAATAGTATTCCATTGTGTATATGTACCACCTCTTTTTTATCCATTCATCTACTGATGGACACTTAGGTTGCTTCTATATCTTGGCTACTGTAAAAGTGCTGCAGTAAACATAGGGGTGCATATGTCTTTTTCCTGAAAAATGAGTTTATTTATTTATTTTTTATTTATTTTATTATCATTAATTTACAATTACATGTGCAATATTACGATTATTAAACTACCCCTTCATCAGGTCCCCCACCAACCCCATTACAGTCACTGTCCATCAGCGTAGTGAGATGCTATAGAATCACTACTTGTCTTCTCTACGAGTTGTACTGCCCTCATTGCCCCCAACATTACATCTGCTAATGTGATACTCCTTTTTCCCTCCATCCTCCCTTCCTGCCCATTTTCCCCCAGTCCCTTTCCCTTTGGTAATTATTAGTCCGTTCTTGGGTTCTGTGAGTCTGATGCTGTTTTGTTCCTTCAGTTTTTCTTTGTTCTTATACTCCACATATGGTGAAATCATTTGATACTTGGCTTTTTAGAACGGCTTATTTCAGCATAATACCCTCTAACTCCATCCATGTTGTTGCAAATGGTAGGTTTGTTTTCTTCTTATGGTGGAATAATATTCCATTGTGTATATGTACCACATCTTCTTTATCCATTCATCTACTGATGGACACTTAGGTTGCTTCCATTTCTTGGCTATTGTAAATAGTGCTGCAATAAACATAGGGGTGCTTCTGTCCTTTTCAAATTGGGCTGCTGCATTCTTAGGGTAAATTCCTAGGAGTGGAATTCCTGGGTCAAATGGTATTTCTATTTTGAGTTTTTTGAGAACCTCCATACTGCTTTCCACAATGGTTGAACTAATTTGCAGTCCCACCAGCAGTGTAGGAGGGTTCCCTTTTCTCCACATCCTCGCCAACATTTGTTGTTGTTTGTCTTTTGGATGTTGGCCATCCTCACTGGTGTGAGTGATATCTCATTGTGGTTTTAATTTGAATTTCTCTGATGATTAGCGATGTGGAGCATCTTTTCATGTGCTTGTTGGCCATCTGAATTTCTTCTTTTTTGGAGAAGTGTCTATTCATGTCCACTGCCCATTTCTTAATTGGATTATTTGCTTTCTGTTTGTTAAGGTGCATGAGTTCTTTATATATTTTGGATGTCAACCCTTTATCAGATACGTTTTTATGAATATATTCTCCCATACTGTAGGATGTCTTTTTGTTCTACTGATGGTGTCCTTTGCTGTACAGAAGCTTTTCAGCTTGATATAGTCCCACTT
The DNA here is from genome assembly GCA_032199065.1 of Smutsia gigantea. Lineage (NCBI taxonomy): Eukaryota > Metazoa > Chordata > Mammalia > Pholidota > Manidae > Smutsia > Smutsia gigantea. Next base: position 27,488 of record JAVSCE010019300.1, on the reverse strand, counting down.
GTTCATTTTTGCTTTTGTTTCCCTTGCCCGGGAGATATGTTCATGAAGAAGTTGCTCATGTTTATGTCCATGAGATTTTTGCCTATGTTTTTTTCTAAGAGTTTTATGGTTTCATGTCTTACATTCACATCTTTGATCCACCTTGAGTTTACCTTTGTGTATGGGGCTAGACAGTAGTCCAGTTTCATTCTCTTACATGTAGCTGTCCAGTTTTTCCAACACCAGCTGCTGAAGAGGCTGTCATCTCCCCATTGTATATCCAAGGCACTTTTATCAAATATTAATTGTCAGTCACAGCTTTTTAACTAAGACATTTACCTGTGAGTTACCAGGCAAATGCCTGGGTCTGGCAGTACTTGGCTATTAGCACAGGGGCCATAAAACACATGATCTACCCAAAGAGGCCCTCACTCAAGTGTTAAGCTCTTCACCCAGGAGAGTTCAGAGTTACACTGACTTTTCTAGCTTGACACCCTCTCTACTAGGTCAGGCATGGGCCCAGGAGTACCAATAGGACTGTCGCACCCACTTGCAGCATCCAAATACCTCTGGGACATCGTCAGTGTTGGCCTCACCTTACACTACCAGAGTGGTCTTTAGATACTCTTACCAGAGCAATACTCTTCAAACCTGCACCCACCTGCCTCCACACCCACACCCACTATCATCTGTACTATCCATTGCACACATACTCCCATTACTCATAGGAACCCCCATCTCTTAAGGGCTACCCAGGTGCTGCCTTTCCACTGCAGCTACCATTTGTATTCTGGAGGGAACAGCTCAAAAACCTCCATGTATGCACTGCCTCCTGCCTATTGCACAGACTGATCATCCTCAGACTTAGTGTATTAACAGGTCTGAGAGGTTTGCTGCCTAACTCCTCCAGGCAACATGTCTGGGCCCTTATCAGTGTGGGTATCATGAGAACAACTTGCTGCTCCTCCACCCAGAACATTTTGGTTCTAACCTATCATATCCCTGCTTCTACCAGAACGGCTATCATCTCAACAGCTTGCTAGTATTTAGAGGAGTGATAGGCCACTCAAGAGACCTCCAGAAAATCTAACTCCAAGAACCACCCACCTAAGTGAAGCTCCATAGGCCTGCCACCTGGCTCTCTAAAGGTACCAGATGTCATCAACCCTGTAGCCAGGGCCCACCAATTCCCAGTCACATAAGTCTATCCGGTCTTTAATGCATTTCTATTATCCGGTCTTCCAATAATCTTGCCCTTCCCTCCAGCCCACTGTGTGCAGATACACAGGCACACCTATGACACACACTTCAGCCCCAAGGTCTGGCCACCTAGAGAGTACAACCTGTGTCTGTCATCCAAGAGGCACTACTCTATCAGTGCTGGTTCTTCCATGTCAGAAAGAGCCCAGAACTTGCTTTCCACTAGAAGAATCCAGGGAAATCCCACTCTTGCTGAGAGGGAGGGAATGGGCAGGGGCTGCCCTCCTCCAGCTCTTTGAACCTGACCCTTTCAAGCTTAAGTCACAGACAACAAAGAAAAGTCAGCTACAAAGAACAGGCCTTGAGTCTTTGTGTATTTTTTCCTTCCTCCTGTTATTTTTTTTTATCTCCCAGATTTTTAATATCCTGGTTTTCTTCCTTGTGATATTTACATCTTGTTATATTTTATGATATTATTTTATGCTCTTTTTAAACCTTGCTCCGTCTACCTGCCCTCCCACCATCCAGCTCTGCAAACGCTCCTCACATCTTTCCATCATCCCACCTGTCTCACCAAGGTAGCAGGATGACTTGTTTCACTACAGCCCTTTGATGTGTATAGGAATCACCCAAGGATCTAGTTAGAATGCATATTCTATTCAGAAGTTCTAGGGTGAGGTCCAAAATTCTGCATTTGTATCAAGCTGGGTGGATGAAGTACTGGCCTGCACAGATGCTCCTGGACTACAAACTGACTTTTGAGTGGCAAGACCTAATGCTGACGTGGTACTGTGACTCCTCTATCTTTCACAGCCACTAATGGAAGAGGGCACAATGCTGGAGGTAACACTCAGCAACTGCTGGCCCTCGCATACACCTAGGGCACTAACCAGCCATGTATGTAGCTGGATGTTTCAAAGCAGTGTGTCAGTGTGAACCGCTTAATTTAACGCTCCCACGGCTACTCCAGCTGATGGAGGAGCTAGCCTTGAAGCTCAGAACTAGTTCTCGTGATTTCAGTTCGGAGTTACTGGGAAGTCAGAGTGAAAACAAAGTCAAGAAAGCATGCAAGTTTATTACCCTCTGTTAACAGAGCAGGCCCCAACTGCCTACTGTGCGAATGCTTTTATAACGTTTTCACAGGGCAGAGAAGTCCTTGATTGACAATTCTTGGCCCTCTGGGCCTGATCTGAGGGGTGAAATGAGGACATGGCCTGGACTGTGCCTGAGCGCTGATGTTTCTTATCTGGGGAGATGCTGGGCATTTCCTGAGTCACCCCTGGCCCCCGTGGCGTCATCTGATTAACTCGGCTCTCTAGCTTTATCTGATCAACTCCCTGAGTTAATTTTGGTGTGCCCCACTATTTTTCCATTCTACTCATGTCTATTTTTCTGCCCAACAGTTCCGTCTGGATACAGGAAAAAAATGGGTCTGTAACTACATACATTCCCTGTGGTTCTCTCACTCCATACCCAGCACCAGTTTTTCATTGTCCACCCCACAACCACCATCTTAAGGTTCAGATTTTAAGTCCAGGGTTCAAACCCCAGTCTGCCACCTGCTTATTTACTGTGCGACCTCAGGCAAGTTATTTAACCCTCTGATCCCCCGTTTCCTCATCTGGATGATGTGCATACTAAACAAGACACTGCGTGATATGCTCATCAAATACTGTTATCCTCCTGCCTACTGTTTGCGCTTCTCTTTTCCTCTTATCTTGTTGGTCCAGGAGGAGGGGGTTTCCCGTTCAGGTCAAGTTCACTATGAATTTCGTTGAGACCGAATAAAGACAAGATCGAGTTGGGGTGGGGGGTTGTCGGTTAAAAAGGGGTTCATACCACATTTATCTCATGGCTGTCACCCAACTATGTAGAAGCAGCAAAGGCAGCTCACTCTCTCCTGGCTCTTGTGCTGCCCCCTCCTGCTGCTTCCCAGCTTGAGGCTCAGTTCTCTCCTTTCCTAGCAGCGGGGCTTCGCAGCTTCCCTCCTGCTGCTTTCTCCGCCCCGCTAAGCTCTTCCTCCTCTGCTCGCACCGCTCTCCTCCACTCTCCTGCTGGTGGCTCAGTCTCCCTGCTGCTGCTGCTGCTTAGCATCACCGGAGCTCTGCAGCCTCCCTCCTCTCCGGGCCCTCTCCCTCCCAAGATTCCTTTTTCCCCTCACCAGTTCCACCTTCCCAGCCCCTAGAACCGCGGAAGAACCCTGTGGGCGGGTCTCTATGTTGACTGGCAGACGCCCAACCAATTATCTACCGGGACCAAGAAGAGGCGAGAATAGATGTTTCCTTCCCACCCCTCCCTGGAGACAGAACTCCTCGTGACTGACCAGCGGTTCTGTCGGCAGTAAACATCCTGTTCATAGATATGCAAAGCAGGCTTATGTACACAGTGGTTGATATTAAAGCCAGGGAGGATCCTGGCCATAATTTCCATTTTCTCTATAGCCGTGTTTTCCAATTTAACCTCCGTGTTTTTCTTAGAAATTTTTGTACTTAATACCATTGTTACAAGACCACAATTTTGTTTACTGTAAAAGAAAGGCTGCAAATAACTAAGAAAAAGGGATGCTGGTATTCATGAATATTACTTTGATAAGTTATAAAAAAAAGGTTACAACCTTAAAAGAAGGGATATAAAAGTTAAGCTTCCACACTACTGAAAGGAAGAGGAAGAGAAAGACAACGACCTGAGCCACGGTTGGAGGGCGGTCACACGGCGGCCGCCCCTCGCCTCCGCGAGATGACGTTAGTCACGTTCTCCCCTTGCTCAAGCCACCGCTTCCGGCCGGTCTGGCAGCTCTTTCTTCCACCAGGCGGCGCCGCAGCACGTTCTGTTGCTGATGCCTTCTGCGCAGCCGCAGTGGTCCCTGGACACGTCACCACCTTCGCGTCTTTTCTGGAGAGCGCGGGAAGGCGAGTGCTGTAGGGTGGTGGCGTTCCCGGGGTTCCCGGTGCGGCTCTCGGGGGCGGGGCCGGGGACGTGGCGCACGGGGAGGAGGAGGAAAGAGAAGACTGGACGGGGGGCGGGGTGGCGCCGAGGGCAGGCCCCTCCAGGCCTGGCTGGACCGCGCCCGTCCCGGACGCTCGGGCGCCCGCCTCGTGACCGGCCGTGGGGCCTGCCCGAGCCGCTGGAATGGTGCTGACGAGGCGGGCTCGGCGATGAGGGACGCAGACAGCCGCCCGCCAGGCTTTCCCGAGGTGGTGAGCCGGCCGGGCCGTCCCCAGGTGTACTCCAAGTGTTCCGGACGCCTTTAGACCCCATTTTGGGCCGGCACCCACCTCCTGGCCCCATGGGCGGCCGCACCCTCGTGTTACCGCGACCCGGGCCAAGCCTGGACTCCGGGACAGCGGAGTGGACTCGGGCACTTGAGGCCGAACCTCAGCCGGAGCTCCACACCGCGCAGTTACACGGGGATGGGGTAGCTGCGCCCACCGCCCACCGCCCACGCCCCTTGCCTCCGCGGCTGACGTTGTCCACCCCCGCCTTCCCAGTGTTGGCCAGCCCTCACCCATGCTGTTCCTACCAGGTGGGGAAAGAGAGCATGGGCTCTGGAAGGAGACCTGGGTTTGAATTCTGGCCCGCCATTTACTGTTTGCTTTGAGCAAACCATTCAGTGCCTTGAGTGCCTGTTTTCTCCTTAGTAAAATGCAAATAGTATCTGTCATCCACTTCATGGTCTTACTAGTCTGTGCCTAGCATGTGATAGGCAGTCGGTCAAAAGATAAAATTACCTTTCCACCTTTACCCACCTGGTCTTTTAATTCCTGAATAATACTTAAAAGGCTTTGTGTGGTTCCGTGTACTGGTTTTTCATAGAGGCTTCCCTTTTCTTAGTATAAGCTCCATGCCTGCCAGTGGCTTTGGAAGGAAAGGTGGCAAAGGGTTTATGTGTGACCTAAATTGAACCTGGAGCCTAATCAGAATTTAGGCCAGGGTGGTTACTAGAATTTTCTCTGGGCCCTAGCGCCTGTGAAATTTCTTAACTGAGACAACCACAAGATTTCCTGCTGGGAGACCTGTCTAGGGCGCACACTGCCTTGAGGCACCCATCAGTTGTCCTTTTCCGGTCACTGCCCCTTCCCATAATTTTTTATCGTGTATTAGATTGCTGTGGCCAAGTCCTCTTTCTTGGAATGGCTTGAGCCCTGGGAACAAGCTAGCTTCCAGCATTGTCTGTGAGGCTGGTCTAACAGTAAACAAAATACAAGACTACTGGAAGGAAGAAAATTAGTGTATCTTGAAGTGCTTATTTAACGTGTTTAAGGACTATGTTAGGCTTTTCACACAAGTTTTTGATTCCCACAACTGGTCCTGTGAGCTTGGCAGCATTATCATCCCTTTACAGAGAAGAAAAACGTCGTTTAGCAGGTTAAATAGCATGCCTTACGTCTTAGAGCAAGAATATTGTAGAGCCCTTGCTTACTAAGTTTGGGTTGCAGAGTCGTGCTAAGAAAGAGAATTACTTAGCCCTTCCCTAGGTTATGAGATGCTCAGCACCATACTCCCGAGTGAAGGGACTGTGGACTTCCCCTCCATATCCCCACTCTTTCGGCCACCCTGCCATTTGTATTAAGGCAAAACCAGATTAAGTGACAGATCAAGGGCAGCATTTGAGGTTCCAGAAGCCCCTAGAGACAAAAAGGCTAACCTTCCCCCCACACACACACACTTTGCTTTGGTCATTGGTGGGTTAATAGAAGAACTCCTGTGTATCTGACTTACGCCTTTTTTTAGCACCATCTGGCAGGAGCCACATCTTGCACCTGCTGTCTCTGGAACCTTTGCTCATTTGTCAGCAGTGCAAGAGGCAGAAATGTGGTGCCTTTGTAATTTGGATTCAATGTACCTTACAGATGGCCGTGTTCTGTTATGTCCTAAGAATGACAGCTCATATCCACTGCTGAGGTTTATGTGGAACCGTGAGATACAAGAGAAAACAAACAGAAGTCCATTCTCCATTTTTAATTTAAAAAAATCCTGAACTTGACTAGAGACATTCCCAAGATAAGGCAAACTGGTAAGGATCCAGGTATTTTGGAGTAGTTTTTCAAAACCCAGGGCTTTGTAGGTAAATATTCCTTGGACTGGATCAAGGTGCAGGCAGTTTCTGTGTTTCAGATCATAAAGCAGATGAGCCTAGTTGAGCCCGAGCCACTTTAAATGGAGAGTGCTTTGTGTCATCCTTTTTGCTGCCAAAGAAGCCCTTCCTGTCCTGACTCATACTAACATACTTCCTGAAACCCACAAGGCATGGGTGCTCAGGCACTTACAGTCAAATAGGAGAAATGTCTTCTGTTTTGTCAATATCGCCTATACTTAAGTGACCGGGAATAAGTTTGTTTCAAACCAGTAAAATCCAGATGTAACGGATGATTAACTATCCATGAAAGTAAATCTATAAATAGTTTGTAAATTTGTTGCCTAAAAGTTTGAAGACATCCCACCGATCAGATACCTGAGAGCAAGCTCAGGAAGGGCTGGAAAGTGGTTAATTTAGGTTAAGTTTAATTGTTTGTGGTATAAAACAGTTTGGAGAACCAAGGAGTTTGGTCACTGTTTGAAGTATAGAAGTATCTTCTGGCACTGCCTAAGGAAGGGCAGGTCTTGACTTAAGGAGATTTGAGCTCCAGGATTTCCTTGGTCAGACTGTACCTGTAGCAGGGAGGAGGGCCCCTGCCCTAAAGGGGCAATGTTTCTCTAGGTTGGTTCCTTTTGTTCTAAGTCCATATTTACTACGCAACCTTTAGCACATGAGGAGATCAGGCCAATTCAAGCATTCCAGTCCATTAAAATATCCACTATTCCTTGCTGTAAATCTAACATTGTCAGTTTGTTTTGTATGCCATTCGGCCTCTGTGTGAATTCGGTTAATGTATGTTTGAGAGATGGGTCTCCTCACAGTGGGCCAGCCTGAAAGTATAAGGCCCAGATCTGGGTCCTTGTTGAAATTGATCAAGATAAGCACTCCCTAGTGGGGACCTGTGGGAAAGGGGATAGGAGGGGAAGCAGGAGCAGGAATCCAGCTTTGCCAAGGAATTACTACCCTTGTCTTATTGTTGACCTTCCTGTTGCTGTTGCATTCAGGAAAGCTGTATTATCAGCACAGGGCAGAGAGTGCTAAATTTTAGATGAGTGACATAGGCATTGAGTGCTATGGACTCAGAGGAAGGTGGGAGGGTCAAGATGGTGCCACCAAGGAGGACAGTGGATTTGCCAAATGGATACAATTTCAGTAGGTGGAGAAGAAAAACCCATTGCCACTTCAATGAAGTTCCCCTCTAGAGCTGGTGTAAAATATATGGTCATCTGATCTCTTAGCTGCCAAGCCAAAGAAAAAACACTGTTGTGTCAGGAGAAGGAGTGGTAGGTTCCAGAGAAAAGGAAACATCAACTGTTCCTTCAACAATTTGTTTATTCAACATTTACTGAGTATGTACCATGTGCCAGTCACTTAGCTGGGTGGGGATACAGAACTCAAACAAAAGCTTTAAAAAGTTTACATTTAAACAAAAGCTTTAAAAACTTCAAAAAGTTTACATTTTAGTGAGGAGAGAGAAAAACTGAAAGGAAGGAATGAAGGGAGAGGAGGAGGGAGGGAAAGAAAAGGGGAGGGGGGATGGATAATGCAGTATATCAGAGGTGAGACAGAATTTAACAAGGTGGAGAGGTAGGAGGATATGAGGTGTTTTTCCTCCAAATTTTAAAGTTTTATGTGCAAGTTAATATAAAGGAATATAAATATATATGTTTACATACATATAATATATAGTCTGGTTATTTTCTGTGAGTTGGGGGAGCCGACCAGGCTGTGACACACCAGGAGGTAAAATTTGTGGCTATGACTCACTGCCTGGAGAAAAATAAACCAAGATCTCTGGAGCATTTTCTTCTGAAAGGCAGGAAAGCCAGGTGCGATGCAGAGGAAAATGGGATTGTACCTTTGACCCTTGAATGTAAACACTATGGTTTTAAGAAAATAAGTGTTGACCTGGTGAGATGTGATAGAGCCAAAGAGGGAAGAGGAAAAAGCCAAAGAAGCACTTTTCCCACCAGGGGGAGGGGGCCGGGGAGTGAAGAGTGGAGGAAACCAGGCCTGGAGGTGGGTGGCTGTGGAATCTGCAAGAGCCTGTTTCCTCAGGACGTTCCCTGTTTGCAGATCCACGCGTGAGGCTGGAGATAGTGAAAGTGAGGGTAGGATCTCAACCTGCCCACCTTGGGCTCAACAACAGTATTTTTTGAACCAAGAGTGTCAGAAGTATTAATCTTATACTCCTTCTTGGTGCCAGAGATGAAATTGGGGCAAAAAATATTGGCATTCTCAAGACATTATGATGACTTATGAGCAATGGGACAGAATAGTGAGACAGGGACCGTGGGTGTAGTCAAGAGTAGGGTGAGGGCCTCCGGAAAAAGCAAGGCAGGATATTTACAGTCAAAGCAATGTAACAATGTAAAGAAGTCCCTATGGAAACTCTGTGTTCAGCATTATGCAAAGTCAAGGTCACACTAAATCTCTAGGGTAGAGATACTAGACTAGGAATATAGACATCTTCAGTGAGATCAGTTAAAGGTCAAAAGGACAGAAGCAACTTGGCCTGGAATGTTTGAGTGTTCCACAAGGGTATCTCAGCATAACCCGTGACTTCACTGTAAACAGCCCTAGCAAACAGACAACAACCCAGCCCACTTTGAGGGTAGGACAGGTGGTACAAGTCCACACCCCTAGGCCTTTTTTTTCCACATCCCAAAAATCCTCAATTGCCTATAAATCCCCTAGACAATGCACCACCCGGGCTCTCTTGTCCCCTCCTGGCATGAGCCAGGAGCTCTTTCTTCTCACTTTATTTCTAAATAAAAGCCTCTACCCTGGCTCTCCTACCTTGGGTGTTTGCTAAGTTCATTCTAAGACTCTGCAAACAAGAACCCTGGCATCAATAGTAGAAGTAGAGGTTGTGGTTGAGGAGGGAAAGATCAAATGTGGGACAGTGTGAATATGAGTGTTGAAAGATAGTACATGCTGGAAATTGGCTGAGAGATGCACAAGAGGTGTCAAAAGTCTGCGCTGACCTGCAAGACTTAGGAGTCAGCAGTCACCTATATTCTCTTTGAAGCTGGGGAAATGGGGGTAGGGGTGGCAGTGGTAGCTGAACTTAGCTCATTCCTGGCCTCACCTCCTCCTTCTTCCTCTCTTTTGTTAATGATACTACTGGGGGGAAATTAAAGGAGTGGGGGGGGCTTGTGTTCCTGGGTGTCATGGTTGCTCCCCAGCTGTGACCTTGGGCAAGTGTGTCTACCTCTAGGCATTCATTCTAGCTTCTGCATAAGGACTTGAAGTTGTTTCTGTTGGTCCCTCAGACATTGTGTAAAGACAGAATGCTGGAGGCCCCTTCACCTTTGACCCAGCATGTGGAAGGAGGCTGGTCACTAAAAGTTATCATCCTTTTCTGAATAATTTTTTTCCCTTTTTGCTCCCTCGGCTAAGAAGCAATGGGAATAAGTACAACAGAAGTTTGATGGGAACCTGAGAAGTGGCATCTTACCCAGACACAATAGTGGGAAGTAAAGATCACCAGTTTTATAGTCTGAGTCTGGTTTTGAAGAATCGTCAGGCTGACCAGTAATTTCTGTGTGTGGTCTGGTAGTGCCCATGAGAAATGATAAAAGCATCCAAACCCTCCGACCTAAAAATGGCAGTCCCGTCTCCTGTATCATGTGCTGACCCTATGTCCATGTATTTCTCTCCACTCCCACTGGCATTACATTAGTTCACTCCATCTTCATCTCACCTGAATCACCACAGGTACCTACCTGGTCTTCCTGCCTCCACTCTCACCGTCAAGTTTTCCCCAACATACTGTCTCCTATACAAACCTGGTCATGCTTCTCCCCTGCCTAAAACCCTTCAATGATTCATCATTGTCTTAAGATGTTTACTGGCAAGTAATATATATCCATCACTGTCTGAGCCCTATGGGGAACAAAACAAGCATAAGACCCAACCTGTACCTTAGCATGACAGCAAGAGCCTCTGTCACCTGGTTCCAATGCCTCCACCCTTGCCTATCTCTTCCACTCCATCCTCCCTCACCTTTTATTTCCCCATCCACACTGAACCATGCAAAACTCTGAGCCAAGTTCTCACTCACTCTCTCCTCTGTACATTTGCACAAATTGGTCCTAGCCCCTGTATATTCTTTCTTTTCCCTTTCCCCTGGCTAATTCCTACTTACTCTTCAGGTGTTCAATTCAGGCGTTATTCTTCCCTGACTTTTTATATGCCACCATACTTGAACCAAGGTAGGACATAACAATAACAAGAGCAGTTACCGTCTATGCATCCATCACAGTACCTTACTGTAACTGTTGGTTTTCTGTGTTCTCCACCATGAGACTGAACTCCTTGAAGATAGGGAACTGAGTTCTATTCACCTTCACATACCTAACTCCTAGCATAGTGCTTGAAACCTCAGAGGTGCTCTATAAATGTTTGTCAAATGTGTAAGTAAATAAATTAATGAATGGATGAGTGCTTGTCTGATCCTAATCTTGACATGACAAGCCTGGAGAACAGGGCTTTGGCCTACACCTACATTTAATGGATCCTCTCATCCTGTGTTTCCCCCAGGGAGATAGCTTATACTGTTCAGTGTATAGCCTTATACTGTTTTGCTGAACTGAACTGCTTATATTGTTCAGTGACGATTGGCAAAGCCCATGGCATTCAGGAAATCATAGGTCATCTTCAGAGTAAGGGGTAAAATGGAGCCTACCACTTCATGCAGTAATGCTTGTACCCCAAGTTTGTCAAAGGCTGTTTGTTGAAGACAGGGCCCCATCTGGTCAGAATCTGTATGGATCCTTCCCCAGGCCAGATTCCATGAATCAGTTCATGCCCTTGTGTTCCCATGTTCTTCACCTGGAAGAAAAAAATACCTGTTGTTGATGGGAATGGGTGATTTTCATACCTGCTTTTGAGTTCTCCTTTGTGAGCTGACAGATTGCTGAGCCTCTTAAGGACATGATCTGGCAGCCTCATACCAGTCAACTGTCTTATATTTTTCAGTGACAAAACAGTGTTTCAAGCCAGGATATCCTGACAGGAAACCTGAGTAACATAATGATCCTTCTTCCTGCTGATGTGTTTTGTGTGGATATGTGGAAGCCACAATGGTACGGTAGCTTCTTGCTGCTGCTTACAGTCTATGGTGTTCGTTATCCTCAACCTGGTTGGGGTTTTCCTCTGAGAATGAGCCAGTTCAGAATGAATCTCACAGTATCATTCCTGGTGATGTTGTACGTGTGTAATAGGGAATGGACTCTGTCTCCATGGGGCCCTCTGCTCCACATTCCCAGCAAATTGAACAAGCTGGGTGGTGGTGTTCTGGCCCAGCACTCTCAGGAGAGATAACAGACTGTGGTTCTAGACACCTGAATCCCTGCCAAGTTCAGCATTGCCACGAATGAATTGCTTTTAGACTCAAATTTGATTTAAGCAGAAACTTTCATTGCGCACACACCTGGCATACATATATCTCCAGTTTCCTTCACAGTAGCCAAGAAATTCTAGCTAATGAAAGCTGAAAGCTATGACACTGTTACAACTAAATTAACACCCTGAAAGATTAGTGAATCTCGTATAGATTACATTACTTAGAGTTTGAACTCTAGCTATAATCTTTGCAATATAAAAGCCATTTCCCCAAAACCTTAAAAAAGAAAGAAGAGAAAGCCATTCCTATAAATCATATTTCTGACCATAGCTAACCATGAAAACGTCTATGACTCAGCAATATAGTTGCTACTTTGCAAATGGATTTAAAGAACAAAACAAATGAGTGCAGACACATTTATGAGTTGATGGTGTCCTAACAGATTGTTAGAGACTGGGGGCAGGGGCTGGGGTCTCATGTTTGTTTCTGTACCCAGCACGGGACCTCAGCCAGCCATGGATACACATTAGGTGTCGATTAGGTCATGGAATTACTAAATGGAAATTTACTGGGCCTCTGCACTGCTAGACTCCACACACAAATAGACTTACCCCGTGGGATTCTTAGCGAGAGCAGATATTTCATGAAAGCTGTCACTTCAGTTGATTGGTTAGACAAAGTGAAACCAAGGGATTCTGTTTTAAAACTAAATACACTTACCCTGCTAAATTTCACAACTGGGATGTTCAGCTTTAGGTGGGGAGTTGGACAAAATGACCTCTAAATTGAGGTTTGTGTGTTTAGGAAAATACGGGTTGTTGTTTTTTTACAACACTGAGAACTCAGCAGGCAAGCTGACAGAAAGTCAGACTGCAGTCCTTGCCTGAGAGGATGACACAGGCCAAAGGAGAGAAGGAAAACAACAAGGCAGCCAGAGCTTGTCAGGCATTTTGCAGAGTTTTGCAGCTTTCCAGGTTTTTCTGGAAAAAGGAAGAAAAGAAAGAGCATAAAGGACAGAAAGGGTTAGTTAGCAGCTGGATTCAGAAATGCTAATGAGTGGATTTGCCTACTGGTTTTGTTTTTCTAAGAAGGGATAAGGAAAGAGGTCGTACTTGGCCTGCACTGCTTGCTGGCAGGACAGTCTTCCCTGGTCCGTGTGCTGACGCTGTCGACAGAGCCACTGGAGGAGCCCAGAGCCTCTGCGCTGCCGTCTCATTGAAAAGTGGACACAGACTGCTCTGCATAGATTTCTAAGGCATGTAGAAGAGTAGAAAGGACAGGAGGTTTATTTTGCTTTTTAAATGTTTATTTATATTTACTTTTTTGAATAGGTGACTCAAAACTAAAAAAATATAAAAAGGTGTATACCGAAAGCACTTTCTCCTATTCCTGGGCCCCATCTGTCCATTTCCCACACCCCAAACTGATAACCCTGTTTTTAGGTTTTTGTTTATCCTTCTAGTTGTTTTTATCAGTATACAAGCTAAAACAAATGTGTACTTTTCTTTATTCCATTCTAATATAAATGCTACTATGGTATACACACCTTCTACACCTTGTTGGGGTTTTATTTCTACTTAACACTGTATCTTGGTAACATTTCCTCATCAGTATATAGAGAGCATTCTCATTTTTATTTTATGGCTGCAGTTTTACAGTATGTGGATGTACTGTAATTTAACTGGTTCCCACTGAGGGACATTTAGGTTATTGAGCAGCTAGAATTTCTAGAACAATATTTTAAAATAATAAGCATTCTTTCCATGTTCTAGACCTGATTTTAAAGGAATAACTCTAGAATTATTCAATTAAATATAATCAGGCTATTGGTTCCAAACTTATACAATCTGTGATTTTCTAATCATAAAAAAAGAGGTCTTCTATCCATTGCCTTTGCTTCTAGATTTGAAATTACTTAGATCAGTGTTTAAACAAACAAAAAAAGCAACTGTTAACAGCCTTTCCTGCTTTGTTTTGCCCTGCCTACTGAATTGTTACTTTTAGGGCTTAGACCCAAACAAGAGGCTCCTACAATGAAACCTGTACTTTAGAGGACCTCACATATCACAGACATAAAATAAAAATTATTTAAAGAACTCATGAAAATCTTTGTCACTCAGGACCTGGTACTCAGTGCCAGCCCAGTCATACTCACAACCCTAAACCTCTACTCTTATGACTATATTCAGACCTCCAGAAACCCTATTCCCCATCTATTAACCTGTGTCCTCAAAACCAAAGGGCACTGCATTTGAATGCTATGAAGGTTATGGATTGTGTGCTTCTATGTTGGAAGACTGCTTTGGGGTTCAGGGTGGATATGACGAATAGACCACTTAGTTAAGAGAAAAAACAAATTAATTTGTTGAATCCTTTTCAGACAGTAGGTATATTAATATTGTTGCTGTAACAAATTACCACAAATTTAGTGGCTTAAAACAACAAAAGTTTATCATCTTACAGTTCTGGGAATCAGAAATCCTAAAATCAAGGTGTTAGCGGGTCTGCATTCCTTCGGGAAGCTCTAGAGAAACTGGTTCCTTGCCTTTTCCAGCTTGCAGCCACCTATATATTCCTTGGCTTGTGACCCCATCCTCCATTTTCAAAGCCAGTGATGTAGCATCTTCCAATCTTTCTGTCTTTCTCCCCCTGGCTTTCCTGCTTTTCATAAGGACCTTTGTGATTACACTGGGACCACAAAAATAATCTCCCCATCTCAAGACCCTTACCTTAATCACACCTTCAAACTCTCTTGCTATGAAAGGTGACATATTTATAGGCTCTCAGGATTAGGATGTGGCCATCTCTAGGGAGCTATTTTTAGAATACCATGACAGAGACACAACAGATTCTTACAAGACACAGTACGGTTTCCCAGTAGTACAGAACATCAATTTTTTTCCTTTGGTTCTAATTCATGGTTACAGAGGTACTCAAGAAATAGCAAATATTCACAGCATTGTACATGACAGCTGAGGAAATGGCCTTTTTCAGTATTAAAAAGACGCATTCTTAAATGTATGCATATGTAACTGTAACATGCATGATTCTCTGTAAATCAGATATATCTGGAATCCTAGAATTGAGATTCTGAATTTATAGAAATATGTCATATTTAAACTTTAAAAATATTTGGATTTATTTAAATAATTTTTATTTGAATATTTGATATTAATTATAATTTTGAATTTTAATACTTTAAAATGTCTAAAATAATGTGTGGAAAATTACAATTTTAATTTTTTATTTTATACTTTATATTTTATGAGTTATTCAGATTTTATATAATTTAAATACAATTACATTTTAATTTTTAATCCTAGGTCAGCACTATGCAATAAAAATATAATGCAAGCTACAAATATAATCTTGAATTTTCTGTAGTAGCCACATCTTAAGAAGTAAAAGAAACAGGTGTAGGTGAAATTAACTTTAATTTATTAACTTTAGTTTATCTTATAATCCAATGTAACAAAAATATTACCAATTCAATGTTATCAATATAAAAATTACTTGAGTTTTTTTGTAGTGAGTCTTCAAAATCCATATGAATTTTATACATGCAGTACATCATTAGAAGCTTTGCCTCTAATGAACACACAAAAAAATAATTTTCTCTACTGAATATAAACACATTTTATGGAATGTATGATAATTTAAGAATTTTGTGTGTCTTTATTACTCATTACTTTATGAGTCTATCAAATTATATCCCAACATATGTCAAAGTAATTAAATTCAGTCAACTCTGGTATTTTGTAGATTTTCAGTCATATAAAAACCAGTTTCACTCATCCTTAACAATTTTGTTTTTATGAAAGCATGTCAGGTATGGTATATGGGCCTCCATTTGTACTTTCTCCCTGAGGCCCCACAAATGGCACGGCGGGTCTGATTACTTTCTCTCCACTTTATGACCAGGTGCAATTGGTGGGGAGAGGCTTCAGGCAGCACAGGAGCTCTCTCTGATGGTGCTTACTTGTGTGCACTTATTCCTGAACATCTTTCCACATTCCCTCTATGATCTCCTCAACCTCTTCCCTTTCAGTGAAGTAAATATTATTGACTAAGTAAATTAATGTGAGTTATCTTTGTCATCTATAAGGACTTTCACATATGTATGTATTTGATGTACAGTCAACCCCATGAGGTATAGCAAATAGCAGAGAGAGTTTAGGTGACATGACCAAAGTTTAACAGTAACCAGGGCTTCTCATTTTAAGTTCCTGCTCTTTCTACTTCATTTTGTTGCTGCTCTAGATAAGGCTCTGTGCTAGGCTTGGGAAGATGAAGCCATGGGAAGTCAACTTTTCTTGCCCGTAAGTGGTTGATTCACTAAGACAGGAAGACAGAACAAGATATGTGGGTCTCAGAGAGGTTCTTTAGAGAAGAAAAAAAGTCCACCTATTTGGGAGAAGAGAAAGGCCTCATGGAATAGGAAAGATCTGGTTTGGGCTTTGATTTGGATCACGAGAAATAGGAGTTAGGGAAGCATGTTAGGCAGAGCAAACAGCATGAGCAAAGGAGAAAATGGTAGCACCATTTGGCTAAAGCTCAGACCCTGTGTTCAGGAAAAAAAGAATATGTGGGGAAGAACAGGGCTGTTTTAATGAAGCCTTAGGATGTTAAGTTTGGGATTCTGCATTTTATTCTGGTGACAGTGGTAAACCCCTGAAGACTTTTCAGGCAAGAAAAAGGCATGCAGGGAGCTCTGCATTAAAAGGAGAGAAAATCAGAACGATGGAAACTGAACAGGAGGCTATTTAGCAGTCCACGGGAGACTCAGCTAGGTTGGTGGTGGAAATAGAAATAAAAGAGACATCTTTGGGACACAGCATGGCTCTAGAGTCTATAGAAGTTGACCATTGATTGGCTATGGAAGGGCAAGGACATGGCTAGAGTCAAACAAACCAAACTTTTTATCCTGGATCCTGGGGAAAAACAGTGTTTCTGTTCACATAAGCTCTGAAGTCAGGAGGATGAGGTGGTCAGGAAGAGGAGTGAGGCTGGATGGGGCAGGGATGATGGGAAGCTGGAGAATTGTTTTTTGGGGCCTTGTTAATTGACTAGTGGGATAATCAAGTAGAGATAACTGGTCAGGTGTTAGAAAATCAGTTCTGGAACTCAGGAATTTTAGACCAGGGGTGGGGCAGAAGGGACTTCTGTGCTGTGGTGGTATCGGAGTTATGGGAGCAAATACATGCAGGAGATAAGAACAGGACAAAAAGAAAAGGCCACAGGAGATGTCATCTTTGAGAACTGAGAGTAAGAAGAGGAGGAACTGGGAAGGTGGAGGAGTGGCCAGGGAAAGGGGAGACCCTTTGTGAGTGATGAACCTGAAAGCAGAGACTAGGTGTCTTATCCTCCTGTCCCCCACACCCACCACTCTACCTGGCAGACAGGCACGCAATGAATGCTTGCTGTTTGGGTGAACAAACGGATGAATGAATGAGTCAGAAAAGAGAGAATATATCCAAAAAAAGGAAAAGAGGATTTTCAGAAGAAGGTCATTAATGATATAAATGCTGCTGACAGGAGGAAGGCAGTGTTGGCAAAAAAAAGGTCCTCAGCCTTCTTGCTCTACTTTTTCATAAAGCTCAAGTGGTCACAGGAGCAGTGTACAGTGGGGCAGAGGATGACTAAAACTGCCAAATAGGAGGGAACTCTCCCAGGGAAGAGATGGGCCCTAAAGACACCTGGCGTGGCGGCTGTCAGAGAGACACCAGTGAGCCAGGCCAGTGCTTCCCAAGCAGCTGAAGCTTCCTTTCTTGGCTCACGCAGTTGCCAGTGTTTGGATGCTGCGCCCTTCCCTCTGAGTCAGTAAAGAATTATTTCTCATCCTTTGACTAAAATGAGAGACCTGTGTTGGTTTCTTTTAATGCTGGGTTTCCAGGGAGTGGGGTAGGCCAGGGAACACCCATGTATAGAATCCAGCCTTATGTGGAATGGGGCAGGTTGGTCCCTGAACTTTAAATGAATGCATTCTCAGCAATGGCTTCAAATATAAGTATCTTGTTCTGAACATACAGAAGGCTGTACCCCTGAAAAGTCCCTTAAATCCTACCCACAGTAGGATTACTTGTGATGCAGTAAAACAAGGGTTGAAGGAAGGGAAGGGCAAAGGGTGAAACCCCACGTCTGCTCCCAATTAACTACACCCTCTCTCCCATTTGGGCCCCTGACAGTCTAGGAACTTTCTGGAAGTGAGTGCAAAGAGAAAGAATGGGGAAACCCAGCAGTAAGAATGGCTGGGTGCCTACAGAGACCCCCATAATGTCTACTTTTACCTCAGAGCTTAGACTGGCCCTCAGCCTTGCCAGGCTCAAGACCTGATGTACTAATGCATGAAAAATGGATCCGCAGTCTGGGGGCTGACTCATTAACCTAGCTCTCAGGCATTGACATATATGCAGAGATACTTTGATCTCCTAACCAATATGTTGTTTCCCTCTTAATTTTCTGTTCCCCTGTGACCTCACTCCCCTGGAGATGGAAGCATCAGGAGGCATGTTTTGCCTCAAGGCACCACCGCAGGCCAGAGCCACCGTGAACAGAAGACTAAGACCTTGGATCGCACTGAGCTCATCCCCCCTCCACCACTAGACTGAGTTTTCCCAGACTGGGAGATGCACACTGCCTCTGGGTAGCCTGGCACCTCTTGAGGGCACGCCTCCACCATCCCCATGCCTGAGCACACAGCAGTAACTAGCAAACAAAAACACGTGCATGATAGGTTGAGAAAGCAACTACAGAAAAATGGAAAAGCTTTTTCCTTCTTTTATGGAAAAGGGGTCCCACAAATTATGTAGCTGACCCTGTTGGCAAATAAAGCATTCCCAAAGGAGTTAGAAGTCAAGAATATTCTGGGGCATTGTGGCTTAAGTAAGAATGTAAGTTATGCCCAAATTTTCAGCAACGCTGGGGCTATTTCAAGCCATATGAAATGTCAACACTAGTGTAAAGGATTGTTTACACTATAAATGTCAACACTATTAGCAAAGCAAATATGAAGTGACTGCACATGTGATAAGGAAAAACCTTGGTAGAAGGTGTTTCTTGGCTGTTCAGCTTCATTTGGTTAGAGGAAAAAGGTGGATAGAAAAGGCTATCTGGCTAGTTCTCCCTGGAAGCAAGAACCAGCTTGTTTATCCGGATAATCTGGCATCAGATCCATCAAGACTTCAGAAAAATCTTGATTTGAAAAGAGAATTGATCTCATATCTTCAATATTAGGTGCCACCAAATTCTGTTTGTTACCAATTTGTTACACCCATGTGTTTGTTTTTATTCATTCCTAGGAGAGTTAAACTTCCTTCAGATTTTTTTTTCACATCTCCTTTTTTGAATTTCCCATTGATATTCCTCACTTTATTTATTTGCAAGCTCTCCTACATATCAAAAATAACATTTTGTTTGTCACTTGTGTTGCAAATAGGTTTTCCCAGTTTGTCCATTGTCTTTTAACTCTGTCCTTCTGGAATGTGTCCAAGTCACATTATCTGACAGACATGAATGAAGTCACACTAACAGTAATACCAAATCTCATTAATTCAGAGTAATAATCACCTAATATACCACTAATAATTAACATTTACTGAATATGTACTAAGCACTTCACGTGCCATTAACCTTATAATTACTCTATAGATTGGGTATTGTTAGTTCCATTTCATAGATGAAGAAACAGGTAAGTGTGGGTAACCTAATTTGCCCTATCACACAGCTAGTTAAGGGATGGAATATGGGTCCTGATCCCAGACCTAACACCTAAGTCCCAGGTTCCAACCCTGCACTGTCCAATACTGTAGCCATATGTAGTTATTGAGCATTTGAAATTTGGCCAGTGTGATTTCAAAGCCCAAGTGTGAAAGAAAGAATAGGAGATATCTCATTGTTAGTTTTTAAATTGACTACACATTAAAATAGTATTTTGAATACATTGGGCTGAGTATTTTACTTTTTTTTAACGTGGCTATTAGAAAATTTTAAATATGAATCACATTATATTTCTATTGAAAGGATAGCTCTAACCACTTTCCTATACTGCCATCCTTCATTTGGGTGAAGACAGTCTTCATCGTCCTTTGAATCTTTTCCAGTTACATCGCTGTTGCCGTCTTTTAAATTTGTTGATAAATTAAAGCCCCCAGTTTTGTTTTTTACATTAATTAAAATCATCCCGGGACCTCACTTTCTTCAACATTGTTAGTTCCCTCCGCTCGTTCTCATACATCCGGGTCTTGTCATCCACATCTGGATATTCTCCAGTGTCTTTGTCCCCCTCAACCCGCCAAGGTTAAGAACACAGCTATTGCAGAGTTCAGGAATATGGAAAGTTCCAAGGTGGGCAGTGGCTACGGTTGCACAACCACGTGAATGTACTTAGTGCCACTGAACTGCACACCTAAATTTGGTTAAAATGGTAAATTTTATGTACCTTTTCACAATAATTTCAAAAAGGAATTAAGTTCTCATATACATTACATCATGGGTGAAACTTGAAAACATTATGCTAAGCAAATAAGCCTGACAAATATAGTATGATTCCACTTACAGGAGATGTCTACAATACGCATATTCGTAGAGACACAAAGTAGATCATTAGTTACCAGGAGCTGGGGGTGGGGAGCAAATGGCTGCGCGGAGGAGAGCTGTGGGAGTGGGCGCCACGTGGGCGCGGCGGCGTCAGGGAGAGGGGGCTTGAGGGCCCGCGCGCACGCGCCTTCGGGCGGTGAGCAGCGGCGGCCCAGGCCCAGGGAGGGGAGCGCGGCCGCCGGCGTAACCCGACCGGGACCGAAGGGCCGGGGCGGGCGGGGTTGAGAAACGGCTGGAACCCGACCCTCCGCCCGCGGTGCAGCGCTCCATCCGCTTTCTCCCTTCCTCCTTTTTTGAACAAAGGGCCCGGAGGCACGCGCGCCCGGCGAGCCCGCCCCGACACGCACCCAGCGGAAATAACCCGTAGCAGCCCCTCTTGGCCCGTGTTACTCGGCCTGCGCCCTACCCTGCCGCACAGTCCTTCCCTCCGAGCCCGGGCCTTAGGGGGGTTTTGGATTCGTTTTGCGCGTGGTCCTTTCACTTTACGAGTACTAAGGCTTCCTCCGCCTCTCATCTCCCGCTATCCCCCTGTAGCCGGCAGAAGCGTATACTTCCGTAATTTCCCCCATCCTCCACGCCCCAGTCGAAACGGACACGCGCGCACATGCGGGGTCTCCTTTTGTTTTCTAAAATGGCACCATGGAACACGCGCCACTGCGCATCTTGCTTTTCTTAGTCCACCGAGGAAGCTGTAAATTTCAGTTGGGTTCACTGTTAACGGCCCATTTTTTAATCTGCGGCATGAAGGCACCTCAGTGCATGTGACAATTCTCATGTTTACGTCCTTTCCTGTGTTTGACCACCATAACCGGTGCTGCCATGAACATACAGCCCCAGCGCCAGAACAATTCCCGTTTTCACCAGTAAGGTCTGAGAACTCTTTCTCCGCAGGCCCACGAGCCCTTTCCCGGTGCGACGGTGAAAACCGCATGACCTGGGCGCCTGCCGCGGCCGACGGGGAACCCCCGGCGGCGCGCGCTGCCTCCTCCCCACTTCCCCTCCGCCCCCCAGCCGGGCAGCCTCCGGGGCCTCCGAGCTCTTCCCCTCCCCCTCTCGTTCTCAGTCTTTTTCCAAGGGTTCTCTAATCTCCCCGGCCTAAGGAAGAAAGAACCCGCTACTCCCTTCTGTTCTTTTTTCTTTCCGGTTACTACACAACTTGGAAAACTTATAATTACTCTGCTGTTATTAGATATTATGTGCCCATGGTATCTAATCCAAAGGTACAATATAAACGGGAAAGACAGCAGACCCTTGTCTGCTAACCACCCATTTCCCTCCCCCAAGGTCACGACTGATAACACTTTCCTGATATTTTTACAGAAGACTTTCAGCAGTATATACGTATTTCGCAAACAGCGCGTGAGGTGCAGACGACTGCACTGCCCCGTAACTCTTCCAAGTCTGCCTGCTCTCTCGGGCTTCTCATCAGCTTCTCGCTCATCCTCCCCTTCTGCTTTTCTCACAACGCTCACGCTGCTTTCTTAAGGGGCTGAAAATTCATGTCTAGTTCCTTCCACCCCATATCTGATCAGGTGCTCGGTGCTGATAGAGCACCCTTTGAAATATTTATTCCTCCAGTCCCTTCTCTTTGTTCCTCTGACTCCACCTTCTTCAGGCCTCATTTGTCACATTGCCAAGCCACGGATGTAGCCTCCTGCCCGTCCTCAAAAGATCTGCTGTTGATCCCTCATCTTACCACTGGTTACTGATCCAGTATTCCATAGCAAATGCTATTCCCCGAAAGTGTCCCCTTAGTGTCAGGAGATTGATAGTGTATTTGCATGGGAGGAACACTGGCCTGGATGACTGACCAGAGGCCAGGGTAGGATCAGAACCCTGTCCTTTTCTTGCCTGGTACCGTTTTCAAATTGCTCCACATCTCTGATTTCCTCACAGATGATCTCCAAGACCCTTCTGGCTCTAGCCTCTGTGAAGCTACAATTACAACTCCATTCCTCCCCCATCTCCTGTCCCCTGGCCTGGCCCCTTGCCCAATCAGCCACACTTTCCTTTCCCTCTCACTGTGCCTCTGGAAAGCCCTTCTTATGCTGAATATCCAGATCGTATTCATCTTTGAAGACCGGACTATTAGTCATTGTTTTTTCTCAAAAAGCCTTCTGCAGTGTTTACCAATGAGAGGAGCCCTTTGTCCTTGCAAGGCTGCGATCAGTAGCACTTTATCTGTATCTCACTAGTGACACCAACTACTGTGCCTTATAGAGTTGTTCCACACCTGTCCTTTTACCACCATCCACTTCTCCCCCACGGCCCTTAGTATATTACTTTGCACATGGTAGAGGATATAGTTTTGGGAGTCCCGAAGTCCCAGCCCTGACACCAGATAATTGTGTTACCTTGAACGTGTCACATAGCATTTCTGAGCCTCAAATTCCCCAAATGTAATGAAAATAATAACCTATTCATAGTGTTGTGTCAACTAGATGAGATAATATATGAGGAGGTGCTTTGTGAACTGTGAATCTACATGGTTGATAATAATAGTAAAGATACTATTACTCAAGATACTGGCAACAGTGATTGTTTTTAAAAGCAGAATTTTAAAAAGTGGGAAAAACTGAAAATGGAAATTTTTCGTCTTGGATGCAGTCTCAGAATTTGGAGACTGCATTCTAAGTACTCCCTTACTCAATTACCAGGTGGTCTTAAATATAATAAAAGCTAGAAATAATTTAATAATGAGGAATGATTAAATTATAATGGGCATAATGCAGGGTCATCAAATTTATATTTTTGAAGAATATTTAATCACATGGGAAACTAATAATATAAAAATTTTTAAAGCCAGGTGCAAAATAGTGTGTGTAGAGAGGAGGTGTAAGAGGGGGAGAAGCTTTTTCCCATCACTCTTCATAGCTTTTTATTAGACCTCCAAATGGGGCACCTGGTGCCAGAGAACTGGGATGCATTCCAGGGCCTCTTGCACAAACAGCTCACTCTCCGCCTCCTGAGAGTCAGGGATTCAGGACAGATGAACCAGGAGCCTCATGCCTCAGGGGAAGCCATGGTCTGTACCAGATCCAGGGACTACCTTTAGCCTGCTTCTCTGTCTCCATGGCCTGACATTCCAGGGTCTTCTCTGCACTGTTTCTCCCGGCTGGACTGTGGACTTTGGGCAAATAGCATGTCTCAGGACCTGCTTTGACAGTTTCCAGAGTGGGTTATGGGAAAGGCTTCCTGCAGCCAAAAAGACTCCAAGTACAATTAGAGAACTAGGCTCCAGAAGGAGGGCCACAGGCCACAGGAGTGAACAAAAAATGAGTGGTCACCAAGGGTTAGGGAAGCTCAGGGTACTCCAGAGAGAAGGTGGCATTTACGCTGGCCATGAAAGGATGGTAGGAATTTGGTAGGTGGAGATATCATTAAAACTGTATGGGGTTATTATCTTACCCACATTTCACATGGGGGACAGGGGAGAAGGAGAGGGAGAGAAGATGTTGTATTTAAAATATCCTGCCCCCCTTACTACAACTGTTACTGTAGAAAATGTGGAAAATAAAAATAATAAAGTATCCTGTAATCCTCTCAACCTGGAGCAGTGATTCTCAGCCCTGCTGGTACACTAAAATCTGGGGAGCTTTTTTTTTCCACCTGATCTGATTTTTATTTTTTATTAAGTTATCATTGATATACAATCTTATGCTCAGGTTTCACATGAGCAACATTGTGGTTACTAGACTCCCGCTATTATCAAGTCCCCACCACATACCTCATTACGGTCACTGTCCAGCAGTGTAGTAAGATGCTATAGAGTCACTACTTGTCTTCTCTGTGCTATACTGCCTTCCCTGTGCCCCCCTACATTACATCCGCTAATCGTAATGCCCCTTAATCCCCTTCTACCTCCCTTCCCACCCACCCTCCCCAGTCCCTTTCCCTTTGGCAACTGTTAGTCCATTCTTGGGTTCTGTGAGTCTGCTGCTGTAAAATCTGGGGAGCTTTTAGGAAATGCCATAACTATCTGCAAAGTCTGATTCATTTGGGATGAGTTGGAGTCCCATTGTACACACACACACACACACACACACACACACACACACACACACACACACACACACACACACCCATATGCTCACCCCACCATTAGCAGATCTGTTACTTTACCTTCAAAATACATCAAAGATCTGAACACTTCTTACCATTTTCTCTCTGCTATCTCCCTAGTCTAACCCTCTGCCTTTTGCCTGGTTTGTAGTTGTAGCGTCGTAACTAGTCAATTTCTATCTCCAGCTCCCACACCTGTCCCCCAAATCTGTTCTCTACATTGCGCTCTCTCTAGAGTGATCCTTTAAAAGCATAAGTCAGGTCATGTCTCTTCTGTATTCAAAATCCTCCTGTGGCAAATCCTTAGAATGGCTGCAATGTCCTCTATGACCTGATCTGGCTACTTCACTGACCTTCTCTTCTCCCCACTCTCCCCTTTGCTCACTGTGCTCCAACCACACTGCATCTTTGCTGTTCCCAAACACAGCAGGTAGGTTGCTGCCTCAGGGCCTTTGCACTTGTTATTCCCTCTACCTAGACTCCTTTGTTCTCACTTTTCCTTCAGGTCTAGGACAAGCATCAACCCATCAGATGGGTCTTCCCTAAACATCTTAAATAAACCTGCAAAATCCTGTCTATCTCCCATACTCCTTATACCCTCTTGTCTGCTTTTCTCTAGGACACTTCTAATCACCACACCCGTATCTTTTTGGTTAATCCTGGGTACCAGACTTAAAATCTCAGTCTTCCCTGAAAACAGCTTTTGTGTTTCTGTCTCAAACCTCTCTCTGCACTGATATTCAACAGTACCACTGTTTGCCTTTCCTCACCTCCAAGCCTGTGTTCCCCAAACTCTCCCTTCTCCTGCCGGGACCTGTCAGCTTAGGGAAATGAACTCCCAGAGGAATTGCCAGGCTTCCAACCACACGAAGGCCCAGGCCAGCTTGCTAGGGAACTCTGTGTATTTATCTATTTATTCGTTGTACTTTTTACACAAAAGAGGTCATAATAACATTCCTATTGTTGGACGGTCACGGTGTTTTCCTAGTTTTTACTATTGTCGGCAACCTTGAACACACCCATGATTGTTTCCTTGAGATAAATTACTTAAACGAATTATTGAGTCAAAGGGTCCCATGACTTTGAGGGCTTCTGGTGCATATTGCCAATTTTTCCTCCAGTTTATCTTATTAGGGTCCCACCAGCTGGATGTGATGCCTTTTATATTCCTACATCCCTGACAACAAGGTAGTTTTAAAACCTTGAGAGGTGGGAAAATTATATCTTGTTTTCATTGATGAAGTTGGACATCTTTTCATCTATTTCCCCTTTTTTTATTGGTTTGCCTCTGCCCTTTGCTCTTCTATCGGGATATCAGACTTTCTCTTCTGATTTGTAATCATTTTTATATTGAGAATATTTACTCTTTGAAAAATGTGTGCAAGGTTTTTTTTTTAGGTTTTTTACCTTTCAGTTCTGTTCCACACTTTTGACATAGAAAATTTAGAAATATGAAAAGTTTTTTCGTCTTTTTCTTTCTGGCTTTTGGTTTTCATTTCATGCTTCTAGATGGCAGGTTTTAAATAACCCCCATGATATTCCCTGACAGCTGAGGCCTACTATTAAGTGGAGAGGATTATAAACCTAGACATTCCAGCTCTCAATCCACCTAGTCAGTGGCTTTCCAACTTTTTTTTACTGTGATTCGTAATAGAAAATGCAAATTTACATCACAAATCACTACACGTGAAAGTATTTGTTTTAGAAAATTATTTTTAAATGTTTCATGAAACATCACTTACTCTAACTACACGTGATATAGTCTGATATATTTTGTTTGACTAATTCTGTTTTATTCTATTTCATTTTTAAAAAAAGGTGTTGGTCTTGACCCAATAAATTGATTTAATAGCCCATCAATGGAGCCTTGACCTAGAGGAGTTCATTCATTCATTTATTTTTGAAGTGCAGTTTGACCTAGAGTTTGAAGAACGTAGATCAGAACCATGAAGAGGCTGATTTTCTCTCCCCAAATCTTACCAATTTCCATGCCTTTCACTCATCTCCGGCTCGAAGATGGGGATGGAGGGGCCAGACAATCATTGATCCATAGAGAAGCACCGAAGGCCTGTGTACAAGTGCTGAGCCTGAAACAAGCTTTGATTAACATCTAACACGCAGGGGCAAAAACTGGTTTGGGATTTCAATCCTGAGATTTCGAATGAAGTTCTTTCTAGTTGCACGGTCCCCACGTTCTCACCCTAACTATACTTGCTTTAATGTAGTCCTCGAAAACTCTTGTCTACTGTGTAATCCAGCATCTAGCAACAAATGGCCGAAAGAATCTGCTGTAGCTCAGCTGTTCCTGCAATTAGAGCCCCAGAAAAGGGTGGCACGATTTTCTTGGGCAGAGACACTAATCCAGTGCATTCTTTGCACACATTTAGACCGGCTTGGAAAAGCCAGTCCCTCAGTGTAAGGGTGGAGAATCAATCAGTAACATACTCTGACAGAAGGCTGATAACATAAAAGTGATACAAAAGTGATGAATCTATTAGAAAGTCCTCCTAAGATACATCAGCCTCAGATTGGGGATCAGAAAACCTGAGTTCAAGTCACCATTCTGTGGGATTTCCCAGTACTCTGTTCTGGGGCCAAGTCAAAACTCCTCTTTGCCTCATTTTTCTTAGGTAATAGGTATAAGTGGTTATGACCATAGCAGCTTTATCAAGACTGGAGAGAAGTGTAGTTGAAAGAGAAGCAAGGGTCTGTGCAATGGCGGTTACTGCTCATGTTGGTTCGCATACAGGCCTTTCTGACTTTGAAATGCTGGCTCAAGTACTGGCCATTTAATTTGGTTAGTGATTTGTGGCTATAACTTAACTCCAGTTAAAGTTAATGGTTCTAATAGCCTTAAATGAGCTTTAGAATTTAGGCAGGCATATCTGGTTATTGCTTTTAAGGACTGGCTGTGCACGGGCAACTTTCTGTGGGGTGAGTCGAAATGCAAAGCTAAATGGAGTCAAATGTATGTCATACATTCTAACTGTATTATTTAGACAGGCCTCAGAGTTCCTGGAGAGGCAGCACAGCCTGTGTCTCAGGGAACTCTGAGCTTTCTATATTGTGTGCCTTCTTTTCTCCCTGTCCTGAGCAGCCCTATGACCTATTAAACACCCAAGGATGCCTTTGGAAGACAAGCTCTGGAGCATCCACCTTGGTGCAGTTAACACTTTCAAGGGGCCACTGAAGTCAGAATTACAGATAATGCTTCCAAAGTTTGCA
>JAVSCE010019299.1:0-451041 GCA_032199065.1 Smutsia gigantea | reverse complement strand
AGAGACATGACGATATTTGGTTCTGAACTGGGTCTTTTGCTATAAAATGTCATTGAGACAATTGGTGAAACTTGGAAGGGGTTCTAAGTATTAGATATATTGGTGGTAATGTCTGGATTTTGTTGTTTCTATTGTGGTAATAATGAAGAATGCTCTCAGGAAATATACATTAAAGTATTTGTAGATGATGAGACATTAAGACAGTGACTTACTCTCAAATAGTTCAGGAAAACAATTTTCCTACATGTTTGTGATTATTTAAAATATTTAATACTTATAAAGACTAAAAAAATAGAAATGATGAAAGAAAAAAAAAGATGACAGGTATAGAAGACTGTCAGAGAAGTGCCAATACCTTAAATCATGTTCTAAAATTTTCTGAAGAAGCAAACAAAAGCAGTAGAACTTAACAAATACTAAAAAAGTATCATTTGAGAAATGTTCCTAAAATAAAAGAAGATGCAAGGCTATATATTTAAAAAAGACATATTAAGTTTCTGGAAAACCAACAGAGACTGGATGAATCTTATACATATTGTGGTAAACTATTAGATATTAGTAAGATAGAAAAAAATATTGAGCCCTTAGGCAAAAAGATTAAACACTTAGAGTGATCACTGAATTGGAAACAGACTTTTGTATAACACTTTTTCCACATGTTAATAGAAAAACATATTTAGAAAATTTGAGGACACAAAAATATGACTTAAGTTTATACACAGGAAAATGACCTCATAGATAAAGAAAGCAGAAAATAAATTTAGGAATATGGAAGCACTCAAGAAATATTGTTCTATGAGTTTTTCCTGAGGAATTCACTAGAGAATGCATTTCAGATAATAAAAAAAAAATGGAGAGATATCAGCTAAAAATGATGGTGAGAACTAAACATATATTTACATATAGAACTAAAAAATAAATAATATTTATAAAGGTCAGAGTCTATTACACATAAAGGCTACAAGCTCTGCAAATATAGACACAATATAAATATTTTAAAACAATTCACAATTAAAATATTAGTTTTTTTTTTTGTTGTTGATTTTGTTGTTGTTTTTGTTTTCTCTTTGCATATATCACCCTACCTCACTCTACCCTGCCTAGAGCTAGAAGAATAAAAAGCATTTATGTAGGAAAAAAATGGAAACATAGGAGCAATGAGAAACTCACCCTAGTAGATATTAAAACACATTAAAATACTTCTGAACTGCAAACAGTGCGATACTGACAAATGCTTATAGAGACAGACATTTAGAACAGAATATAAAATCTTGACAAGAGATCCTAATGATCAGGAAAGTGTAATATTCACTAAAAGTGCAGAAAAAATAGACATATTTATAAATGATATAGTAATTGGATAGCATTAGGGAAAATAAAACATTTTTATACTGTACACCAGACAACAATCAAATAGATATATATTTTTTAAATGCAAAAAATGCAGAATAGGAGAAAATGCAAATGGATTTCTTTATAATCTGGGAAAAGTTTTGTGACTTTAACTAAAATACCAGAAACTATAAGGAGATAACTTGATAAATATGACATAATCATCACATTAGCATCATGACAACATTTTTTTTTATGGCAAACAAAATCACCTTAAGCAAAGTAAAAATACAAATGAAAAATTGGGAAAATATTTGAATATTAGAAGAAATAAAAGTAACAGTCATATATGAAAATAGACTAAGGGTAAGAATCAATAGTTTAGAGGAGTTGCAAATGACTCTCAACCACATGAAAAGTTGCCTAATCTTGCTCACAATAAATTTGAAAAATAAATGGTATTACACTGTTTCTAACCTACCAGATTAGCAAAAATTCATGTTTGACAGTATCTTCTGTTGGTGAAGCTGTGGAAAAACAGATCTCATATATTGCTGATGAGAATGAAAAATAGTACACTTACCAAGGGAAATTTGGCAGAATCTAGGAAATCTGCATGTGTATTTACATTTTGACTCTGCAATCACACCTCTAGAAAAGATCTCAAAATATTCTGGCAGAATGTAAAAAGACATAACCACATGCTCTTCATTGCAGAATTATTTAATAGCAAAGATTGAAAATATCTATGGGGTACTGGTTGTATAAACTGTGATTTTTTATTATTCTATCTAGACAATGGAATAATATGCACCTAGAAAAAGAAATGAGTAACCTCTTGTTATTTTATTATATAACAATCTCCAAAATATATTAGGGGAAAAAACGTAGAGAAAAGTGTGCATAGGGTATTGCCATTTAACTTATCAAGGAAAAAATATAATATTATAACAAAATCTGTTCAATGTTGGTAGGGAACCTTATAAAGAGCATTGAGATATATCAATCAGTTACAAAGTATGGACTTGGACGATGATTTGCAAAGCAGCTGAACTTCATAACACAATCCAAAAAATTTGATAATTACTAGATATATGATGATACTAAGAAATTAATATGATGTTTTTAGGTATGCTAATTATATCATACTTATATTTTATAAGAAGAATCCTTCATCTTTAAGAATAGATAAGAAAACACAAAAGAAATGACATGTTGTTAGGGATTTTCTCCAAAATAACCCAGGTAGGGAACAAAGTAGGCAATACTACAGATGAAACAAAATTGCCCATGTATTGTATCTGTTGAAGATAGTAATGTGTATGAGGAGGTTTAATGTATTATTCTCTTGTAGTATATGTGAATTTTTAAAATAAAATTTGTCTTATTCAGGAAAATATGTGCCCTACCAAAATGAAAATATCCAATTAATATTTTCAATTGCAATAAATTTTATCTTTTAAGTAACAGAATTTAAAAGTGGATGGAACATAGTAAAGATATTAAGAATTCCTTTTATTGCATTTACTCCACTTATGTTCTTCCCTTCTCCACATACACATGTCCAATCAACCAGAATATGTGTTTATAAGTTCTACCTGATATCTATGAATTCAAATCTTTTCTTTCCATCACTATTGGAATTCAATATCTCTCACTCAATCTACAGCAGTTCAAATTACTTTTTTTTCTCAAAACGCTCTGTTCTTGTATAGTTTTTTGCCTTTCCACGTGCTGTTCCACATACCTGGAGTGTCTGTCCTATTTTTTTGCTTTCCTTCAGCTTTCCTTTGCTATTAACTCTCTCCTTGCAACATCCACTCCACTCCAATCTTCTCTGCTTGGATTTCCTGTGCTCACTTTTCAATATTAGCCCAATCCACCATTACCCTGCTGTTTTCTGATCTGTGCAGTTTAGAAGGCTTCTCTTTCCCTGTCACTAACTAGTCCCCACAGATCTTTAATGGTGACTGTTTTATCAGTTTCATCAGGTCAGCAACCCTGATTTGTCATTTAATTTATCCCTAGAAGTATTTTATTCATGTTATTTTTATTATATTTAAAAACTAGCTTTAATGAGATATAATCCTTATACCATGCAGTTCACCCCTCTAATCATCACCACAATTAGCATTTTATATCTATGTCATTATTTTAATTCATAACATATTCATCTTGTGAATGTTGAATAAATTTGCATTTGTCTGTCCTTTAGACTCAGGAGAGGTCACGATTGCCTATCCTTTAGATTATGAAGATGCAGCCACCCCGCATTCTTGGATACTATATTTTAGAGCTTATGACAATGAACGAGTGCATTCCACAACTGGAACACTCACAGTGATTCTAGAAGATGTTAATGACAATGCACCTCATTGCCCTCAAGATATTTACACGTAAGTTATTGCAGCAAATTTGGCCTTCGGATTTTGGCATATAAGAGAAAAGGACAGAAAAATAAATAGGTGACCAACATACTTTCCTGGGATGAAGAAGAAGCCCTTTATTCCTTCCTTACTATATTTTCAAACAATTTGCAGCATCTCATTTTTCCTCCCTGGTACAACTGGAGCTGCTTTAGTTTGTCTCTAAAGATTATGAACACTAAAGCTCACAAGAACTCCAAAGAATTGTTTCCATCTAACCTCTTGTTTCAGATGGTGAAACAACCATCACATTAAAAAACATATATATATATTTGTATACATAGCAGAGTTATAATTCATTTAAAAAATTTTTATTGACATTAATTTAAAGATAGCTCTAAGGCCACATGCAAACTTACTTTCCTTGAAGTGGCTTTATAATTACATAGAGATTTTAAAATGCAGTTATGTTAATCCCATTACATAAATGGAGTACCAAATCTGTAATATTTCATTTACTTACAAATTTTTATATAGTGATTAGCAGAGGACTAGATCCTGAAACCAAGATTTCAGGTCCTTAGTACATTTTTCTCTACAGAACCTCTGATTGCTCAGAAAATTTTCAGCCTAGTCTGGGAGTACCATGGTAATATACTCTCCTTTGGTATTATAGTTTCATATCTCATTCCAAAAGCGTTTGTAATAATCCATCCCTAAGAAACACCACAGAAATGTGCTCTTAGTATTATCAAACAACCAAAGGCAATCTACATGGAGCTAAAATCAACTATACGGAGTAAAACTTTGACAGTCCTATAAGTTGAGCAACAGTAGCTCCTGTTTAAGTAGAATTTTCACTTACATAATGGAAATGATGTTTTATACAATGCTATAAAAGCTTTTCATTGGTCTGCTCTTGAATAACTAATCTCTCACATAAAACAATATTTTATGAATATTATTGTGGCATATATTTGATCCCTTTATGGTGACAAAACATAGTTCAGAATCCACATATAGAAACAGTGCCATTGCTCTGTTGTAGTTTAAAAATCAACTTTTACTTCATAAATATTTTGTCAGAGATACATTTTAATGAAAAATCAATGGCAGAAATAATGAAAATAATCCTGTAGCCACTCCAATTATAGTTTTCTCTCACTTTATATTCCAGCTAGTAGTCTACAGATTCTTGCTGGAGGAATAAAAGATTTTTTAGTTTCTAGAACATTATGTTAACAAATTAGACAATTCATCTTTTACCTCACTATTTATTTTAAACCTAAGGTATTTTAAGTAATTAAAATAAGAAATATTCCTTTAAAATAGAAAACAATTAAAGTCATAAATCTATTGATGCTTAACATTAGTTTCTGTAACAACCATAACAATAGCAATGAAACCAGTGGTTAAATCCAATAAGCATTTCCTTGTCCCTTATGCATAGAGCAGTAAGAGTCCATTGGCTCTACTGAGCGGCATTCCTCCAGGCTGTGACTTAGGGATCCTGGTTTGTTTGCTCTGGCTTTACCATGTTGCCTTTTGCTTCCAACCAAATGGAGAGGTAACAGAAAGCGAGAGCATGTGGAAGGTACTAAATTCTCAGTTACCTTGCCTAGATGGATATGCAACCTTTCCACTTACGTTTCACTTGCCAACATACCCTCCTGTTCCCCTGGACACAGAGCCAACCTATGGAAGTTGTAGGGAAACAGGGATACATAAAGAGGCAAATAAATATTGGTAAAAGTTAACAGTTCCTGCTAACTGTCAAACAGATTTAATAGACAGCCAGTGGTAGGCTACCATAGCTTGAGGAATGCATAGAGCTGATCAATGCATTAGTTCATGTCAAATATATTTAAAGAACTTATTAACAACAAGACAGTTTTAAATACCACGAAAATGAAGAAATCATACTGCACAGGGAAGCAGGAGGTTAAGGGTCTATTCATTTCTTCAGGAGCCTGTCTTTTTTGTGATTTAACTTCTCAAGTTATCAGTTTCCTTATTTTTAAAAAGGGGACAATAACTTAAGTGCCTAAAGGCAAAAGTGTGGAGCAAGTAATTTCTGATGACTTTCAGCTCTAGAATTTGTAAATAAAAAATAATGAATTTGAGACTTCCGGGAAGATGGTGGTGTGAGCAGGGCAGCAGAAATCTCCTCCCAACACTATATGTATCTACGAAAACACAGAAAATACATCTATTCCTAAAAGAGAGACGAGAATACACAGGAAAGCACACAGCGTGCAGCTACACCCAAGAGGACTCGGCACCCCAAGAGGCGGGTAAGATACGGAGCAACGACCCAGCGGGACCCGAGCACTCCCCCACCCCAGCGCACCGGCGGGAGGAGAGGACTCAGAGCCGGGAGGGAGTGGAAGTACACCCCGCGAAGAAGCCAGCCCTGGTGATCTGTGCGGGGAGCGCTGACCCACGCAGTGCAGCGGAGATTGGAGAGACAGAGCGGCAGGATGTGAGCAGGGAACGTGCCAGGGTGCTTGCAGCCGGCTCCCGGGAAGGGAAAAAAAAAAAGCGCGTGCTTTCTTCAGCGGTCTTAAAGAGACAGGAGCCCAGGGGAGGAGCCGAATCACACCAGCACACTCAGCCCAGCAGGATGGGAGTCCTGGGGAGTTTCAGACGCCTTAGCTGGCAACTGAGGAAGCGTAGCCATACTTAACACTTCTCACTGAGATCAACAGTCTCCTATTCGTTCCCACCCCTGCCAGAGCGATAAAGGGCCCTGCGGAGCGGCACAGTCACAGCTGTGGAATAGTGGGGCAATAGCGCCACCTAGAGCATTCCCACAGAATCTACGTCCGGTGGGCATTTTTTTTTGTTTTTTTTGTTTTGTTTTGTTTTTTGTTTTGTTTTTGTTTTTCTTTTCTTTCTTTTTCTTCTTTTTTTCTTTCTTTCTTTCTTTTTTTTTCTCTTTTTTTTTCTTCTCTTTTTAAAGTCTTAAAGAGCCCAGCTGACATACGTGGCAACTATCAGTGACCAAATTATACAGCCATGAAAAGACAGAGAATATGGTTCAGACCAAAATCAACCAGACAACCCCAGAGAGGGAGTCTGAAGGGATGGAAATGCACAGCCTCCCTGAAAAAGAATTCAGAATAAAGTCATAACCATGCTGATGGACCTACAGAGTAATGTGCAAGAGCTGAGGGAGGAAGTGAGGGAACTGAGGAAAGACAATACAGAAATCAGACAAGCGATCGACGGGCTTAACAGCAGAATGGATGAGATGCGAGAGACTGTTAATGGAATAGAAAACAGAACAGGAGTACAGAGCAGCTGAGGCAGAGAGAGATAAAGGATTTCTAGGAATGAAAGAATATTAAGAGAACTGTGTGACCAATCCAAACGGAACAATATTCGCATTATAGGAGTACCAGAGGAAGAAGAGAGAGAAAAAGGGATAGAAGGTGTCTTTGAAGAAATAATTGCTGAAAACTTTCCCTCGCTGGGGAAGGAAGTAGTCTTGCAGTCCACCGAAGCTCATAGATCTGCCAACACAAGGGACCCAAGGAAGACAACACCAAGACACATAATAATTAAATGACAAAGATCAAAGATAAAGACAGGGTATTAAAGGCAGCTAGAGAGAGAAAAAAGATCACCTACAAAGGAAAACCCATCAGATTATCTTCAGACTTCTCAACAGAAACCTTACAGGCCAGAAGAGAATGGCATGATATATTTAATGTTATGAAACAGAAGGGCCTTGAACCAAAAATATTGTATCCAGCACGATTATCATTTAACTATGATGGAGGGATTAAACAATTTCCAGATAAACGAAAGTTGAGAGTTTGCCTCTCATAAACCACCACTACAGGATATCGTAAATGGACTGCTCTAGATGGAAGCACACCTAAGGCTAAAAAGATGTCACCAGAGGAAAAAAAATCATAGCAAAGAAAGCAAACCATCCAAATACTAACTAAAGGCAAAGAATAAAACATCTAGTATAGAAAGAATGGAGGAGGAGGAATAAGAAGGAGAGAAAGAAACAAACATCAGACTGTGTTTACAATAACTTAACAAGAAAGTTAAGTTAGATTGTTAGACAGTAAAGAAGCAACCCTCGAACCCTTGGTAACCACGAATCTAAAGCCAGCAATGGCAATAAGTACATACTTATCAGTAATCACCCTAAATGTAAATGGACTGAATGCACCAATCAAAAGACACAGAGTAACAGAATGGATAAAAAAGCAAGACCCATCTATATGCTGCCTACAAGAAACTCACCTCAAATCCAAAGATATACACAGACTAAAAGTGAAGGGATGGAAAAAGATATTTCATGCAAACAACAAAGAGAAAAAAGCAGGTGTTGCAGTCCTTGTATCAGACAAAATAGACTTCAAAACGAAGAAAGTAGCAAAAGATAAAGAAGGACATTACATAATGATAAAGGGGTCAGTCCAAAAAGAAGATATAACCATTAGAAATATATATGCACCCAACACAGGAGCGCCAGCATATGTGAGACAAATACTAACAGAATTAAAGGAGGAAATAGACAGCAATGCATTCATCTTAGGAGAATTCAACACACCACTCACTCCAGAGGACAGATCAACCAGATAGAAAATAAGTAAAGACACAGAGGCACTGAACAACACACTAGAACAGATGGACCTAACAGACATCTACAGAACTCTACACCCAAAAGCAACAGGATACACATTCTTCTCAAGTGCACATGGAACATTTTCCAGAATAGACCACATACTAGGCCACAAAAAGAACCTCAGTAATTTCAAAAATATTGAAATCCTACCAACCAACTTCTCAGATCACCAAGGTATAAAACTAGAAATAAATTTTAGAAAGAAATCAAAAAGGCTCACAAATACATGGAGACTTAACAACACTCTCCTAATTAATCAATGGGTTAACGACCAAATCAAAACAGAAATCAAAGACTATATGGAGACTAATGACAACAACAACACAAAGCCACAACTTCTGTGGGACGCAGCAAAGGCAGTTCTAAGAGGTAAGTATATTGCCATCCAGGCCTAATTAAAGAAAGAAGAACATTCCCAAATGAATAGTCTAAAGACACAATTACTAAAATTGGAAAAAGAAGAACAAATGAGGCTCAAAGTCACCAGAAGGAGGAACATAATAAAGATTAGAGCAGAAATAAATAAAATTGAGAAGAATAAAACAATAGAAAAAGTCAATAAAACCAAGAGCTGGTTCTTTGAAAAAACAAACAGAATAGATAACCCCCTAGCCAGACTCATTAAGAGAAAAAGAGAATCTACACACATAAACACAATCAGAAATGAGAAAGGAAAAATCACGACGGACCCCACAGAAATACAAAGAATCATAAGAGAATATTATGAGAATCTATATGCTAACAAGCTGGAAAACATAGAAGAAATGGACAACTTCTTAGAAAAATGCAACCTTCCAAGACTAACCAAGCAAGAAACAGAAAAACTAAACAGACCAATCACCAGCGATGAAATCGAATTGGTAATCAAAAAACTACCCAAGAACAAAACCCCTGGGCCTGATGGATTCACCTCTGAATTCTACCAGACATATAGAGAAGAAATAACACCGATTCTCCTTAAAGTTTTCCAAAAAATAGAAGAGGAGGGAATATTTCCAAACTCATTCTATGAAGCCAGCATCACTTTAATACCAAAACCTGGCAAAGACCTCACCAAAAAAGAAAATTACAGACCAATATCCCTGATGAATGTAGATGCAAAAACACTCAACAAAATTTTAGCAAACAGAATTCAAAAATACATCAAGAGGATCATACACCGTGATCAAGTGGGATTCATACCAGGGATGCAAGGATGGTACAACATTCGAAAATCCATCAACATCATCCACCACATCAACAAAAAGAAGAACAAAAACCACATGATCATCTCCATAGATGCTGAAAAAGCATTTGACAAAATTCAGCATCCACTGACGATTAAAACTCTCAACAAAATGGGTATTGAGGGCAAGTATCTCCACATCATAAAGGCTGTATATGACAAACCCACAGGTAACATCAAACTTAATGGTGAGAGGCTGAAAGCTTTTCATCTAAGATCGGGAACAAGACAGGGATGCCCACTCTCTTCACTGTTATTCAACATAGTACTGGAGGTCCTAGCCACAGGAATCAGACAAAACAAAGACATACAAGGCATCCAGATTGGTAAAGAAGAAGTCAAACTGTCACTATTTGCAGATGACATGATACTGTACATAAAAAACCCTTAAGATTCCATTCCAAAACTGCTAGAACTAATATCTGAATTCGGCAAAGTTGCAGGATACAAAATTAACACACAGAAATCTGCTGCTTTCCCATACACTAATGATGAACTAACAGAAAGGAAATCAGAAAAACAATTCTATTTACAATTGCATCAAAAAGAATAAAATACCTAGGAATAAACCTAACGAAGGAAATGAAAGACCTGTACTCTGAAAACTACAAGACACTCCTAAGAGAAATTTAAGAGGACACTAACAAATGGAAGTGCATCCCATGCTCTTGGCTAGGAAGAATAAATATTGTCAAAATGGCTATACTACCTAAAGCAATCTACAGATTCAATGCAATCCCTATCAAGCTACCAACAGCTTTCTTCAATGAACTGGAACAAATAATTCTAAAATTCATATGGAACCACAAAAGACCCTGAATAGCCAAATCAATACTGAGAAGGAGGAATAAAACAGGGGAATTACACTCCCTGACTTCAAGCTCTACTACAAAGCCACAGTAATCAAGACAATTTGGTATTGGCAGAAAAACAGACCCACAGACCAGTGGAACAGAATAGAAAATCCAAACATTAACCCAAACATATACAGTCAATTAATATTTGATAAAAGTGCCTTGGATATACAATGGGGAGATGACAGCCTCTTCAGCAGCTGGTGTTGGAAAAACTGGACAAATACATGTAAGAGAATGAAACTGGACTACTGTCTAGCCCCATACACAAAGGTAAACTCAAGGTGGATCAACGACTTGAATGTGAGTCATGAAACCATAAAACTCTTAGAAAAAAACATAGGCAAAAATCTCTTGGACATAAACATGAGCAACTTCTTCATGAACATATCTCCCCGGGCAAGGGAAACAAAAGCAAAAATGAACAAGTGGGACTATATCAAGCTGCGAAGCTTCTGTACAGCAAAGGACACCATCAGTAGAACAAAAAGACATCCTACAGTATGG
Organism: Smutsia gigantea; assembly: GCA_032199065.1. NCBI lineage: Eukaryota > Metazoa > Chordata > Mammalia > Pholidota > Manidae > Smutsia > Smutsia gigantea. Next base: position 440,109 of record JAVSCE010019299.1, on the reverse strand, counting down.
GAGAATATATTCATAAAAAACGTATCTGATAAAGGGTTCACATCCAAAATATATAAAGAACTCATGCACCTTAACAAACAGAAAGCAAATAATCCAATTAAGAAATGGGCAGAGGACATGAATAGACACTTCTCTAAAGAAGAAATTCAGATGGCCAACAGGCACATGAAAAGATGCTCCACATCGCTAATCATCAGAGAAATGCAGATTAAAACCACAATGAGATATCACCTCACACCAGTGAGGATGGCCAACATCCAAAACACAAACAACAACAAATGTTGGCGAGGATGTGGAGAAAAGGTTACCCTCCTACACTGCTGGTGGGACTGCAAATTACTGCAACCATTGTGGAAAGCAGTATGGAGGTTCCTCAAAAAACTCAAAATAGAAATACCATTTGACCCAGGAATTCCACTCCTAGGAATTTACCCTAAGAGTGCAGCAGCCCAATTTGAAAAGGACAGATGCTCCCCTATGTTTATTGCAGCACTATTTACAATAGCCAAGAAATGGAAGCAACCTAAGTGTCCATCAGTAGATGAATGGATAAAGAAGAGGTGGTACATATACACAATGGAATATTATTCAGCCATAAGAAGAAAACAAATCCTACCATTTGCAACAACATGGATGGAGCTAGAGGGTATTATGCTCAGTGAAATAAGCCAGCTGAAAAAGACAAGTATCAAATGATTTCACTCATATGTGGAGTATAAGAACAAAGAAAAAATACTGAAGGAACAAAACAGCAGCAGACTCACAGAACCCAAGAACGGACTAATAGTTACCAAAGGGAAAGGGACTGGGGAAAATGGGCGGGAAGGGAGGGATAGGAGGGAAAAAGGGGCAATACGATTAGCAGATGTAATGTTGGGGGGGCACGGTGAGGGCAGTACAACTCAGAGAAGACAAGTAGTGATTCTATAGCATCTCACTACGCTGATGGACAGTGACTGTAATGGGGTTGTTGGGGGGGACCTGATGAAGGGGTAGTTTAATAATCGTAATGTTGCACATGTAATTGTAAATTAATGATAATAAAATAAATTATATTAAAAAAATTATGAATTTGAGGTACAAACTTACATTTTTCCATGTTAATATAAGTGCATATCTCACTAAATTTGCTGCTTGTTAATGTAACATAATAGTAGCTCATTTTTCCTAGGCCTTACAAAGGATGCCAAATAATTTCTTATGTTTCAGAATTTTTCACCAACTCTGTAACTTTATTATTGGCAGAAGTGATAATAAAAATATGAGTATATTTTGAAATGTATTTTAGATTGTCATTTGTATTTTAAATATAGTATCATCTGCATGAAAATTTTTTAATTTTAAATGTATTTTAAATTAAGAATAATAACATGCTAAACTACAGTTTTTCTCCTATTTTACTCATTACAGAATTGAACTTCCTGAAAATATTCCAGTTGAAACTCTTGTAGTCTCTCTAACTTGTACAGATAAGGATGGAACTGTTCCTAATAACAATATCACTTATCATTTGATCAAGGATACTTTTTCAAATGAAACCTTTACCCTCACAAACAATGACCTGAGAGTAAGTATTGTAAAGTTGTTCTTTTATTGCAGCCCTGTGATAACTTTATATTAAAAAATATTTTTATTATTACGTTACAATTTTTATTATCTTATTGAACTACAGTAGTTCAAATAGCTGATGGCAGAATTTGTTCCTGTATTTTCAGATGAACCTTAAATTGCTAACAAAATATCTCAGTTTCAGATGATGCTGGAATGTAATTTTCATCTTGGGAACTGAACTAAGAAGTTTATAAATTTCTTAGAACAAATGGTTCTGTGACAAAGTACTTGCTATTCCTTTGGAATGTGTTGAATTTACCACAATTGCTGTGAATAAGCATAATGAGTAACAATTGAACATTATATAAGATAGAATAATGAAAACTTTATTACTATATCTTAGAATATACAATAGGTTACATATTTTACCAAGTCAGTATAAGTTTTATTTTTAACAATTTCTGAGACCAAAGTCCAACTATATGTTGCTATATTCATATATTTTTTAATAGAATATGCAGGGTTGGCAATTACCAGCAATGAAATAGAATTGATAATCAAAAAACTACCTAAATACAAAATCTGATGTCCAGATGGCTTCACAGCTGAATTTTATCAAACACTTAATGAAAAGCTAATATCTATCCTTCTTAAAGCCTTCCAAAAATAGAAGAGGAGGAAATATTCCCAAATGCACTCTATGAGGCCAGTATCACACTAATATGAAAATCAGACAAAGACACCCAGAGAAAGAAAATATCCAATAAAAAGAAAAAGACTAATATCCCTCATAAAAACATAGATTCAAAAATCCTCAACAAAACATTAGCAAACCGAATACAAGAATACATCAAAAGATCATCCTTCATGATCAAGTGGGAATTATTCCAGGGATGCAAGGATGGTACAATATTTGTAAATAAATCAATGTTATACAACACATCATCAGAAAGGACAAAAATCATATGATCATCTCAATAGATGCTGGAAAAGCAATAGACAAAATTCAATATCCATTCATGATAGAAAAAACTCTTAACAAAATGTTTACGGGGCTACCTATCTCAACATGATAAAGGCCATATATGACAAACCCACAGCAAACATCAGACTTCATAGCCAAAAGCTGAAAGCTTTTCCTCTAAGATTGGCAATAAGACAGGGATACCCACTTTCACCACTTTTATTCAACATAGTATCAGAGGTTCTAGTCACAGCAATCAGACAAAATAAAGAGATAAAAGGCATCCAAATTGGTAAGGAAGAAATTAAACTATCACTATTTGCATATGACATGATATATTATACATAGAAAACCCTAAAGATTCCACCAAAAACACTATTAGAAATAATAACTGATTCAGCAAAGTTGCAGGAATCAAAATTAATACACAGAAACCTGTCACATTCTTATATATTAACAACAAACTAGCAGAAAGATAAATCAGGAAAACAGCTCCATTTACAATTTCATCAAAAAGAATAAAATACCTAGGAATAAACCTGACCAAGGAGGTGAAAGACCTATACTCTGAAAACTACAAGACACTCATGACAAAAATTAAAGACGATACCAATAAATGGAAATATATCCCATGCTCATGGGTAGGAAGAACTAATATTGTCAAAATGGCCATCCTGCCTAAAGCAACCTACAGATTCAATGCAATTCCTATCAAAATACCAACAGCATTCTTCAACCAACTAGAGCAAATAGTTCTAAAATTCATCTGGAACCACAAAAGACCCTGAATAACCAAAGCAATCCTGAGAAGGAAGAATAAAGTGGAAGGGATTATGCTCTTCAACTTCAAGTTCTACTATAAAGCCACAGTAATCAAGACAATCTGGTACTGGCACAAGAACAGGCCCATAGATCATTGGAACAGAATACAGAGCCCAGATATAAACCCAAACATGTATGATCAATTAATATTTGATAAAGGAGCCATGGATATACAATGAGGAAATTACAGCCTCTTCAATAGCTGGTGTTGGCAAAACTGGACAGCTACATGCAAGAGAATGAAACTGGATTATTTTCTAACCCCATACACAAAAGTAAACTCAAAATGGATCAAAGACCTGAATGTAAGTCATGAAACCATAAAACTCTTAGAAGAAAATATAGGCAAAAATCCCTTGAATATATAAACATGAACAACTTTTTCCTGAACGCATCTCCTTGGGCAAGGGAAACAAAAGCAAACATGAACACATGAGACTACATCATGCTAAAAAACTTCTGTACAAAAAAGGACACTATCAGCAGAACAAAAAGGCATCCTACAGTATGGGGGAATATATTCACATATGACATCCATAAGGGGTTAATATTCAAAATATATAAACGGCTCACACACCTCAACACCCAAAAAACAAATAACCTCGTTAAAAAATGGGTGGAGGACCAGAACAGACACTTCTCCAAAGAAGAAATTCAGATGGCCAACTGGCACATGAAAAGATGCTCCACATCGCTAATTTTCAGAGAAAAACAAATTAAAACCACAACGAGATATCACCTCACACCAGTTAGGATGGCCACTATCCAAAAGACAAGAAATAACATGCTGGCAAGGAAGCAGGGAAATGGGAGCCCTCCTACACTGCTGGTCCAACCATTGTGGAAAGCAATATGGAGGTTCCTCAAAAAACTAAAAGAAATACCATTTGACCCAGTATTACTCTTCCTAGGAATTTACCCATAAAAAACAAAATCCCTGACTCAAAAAGACATATGCACACCTATGTTTATTGCTGCTTTATTTGCAATAGTCAAGATATGGAGGCAACCTAAGTGTCTATCAACAGATGAATGGATAAAGAAGATGTGGTACATATACACAATGGCATACTATTCAGCCATAAAAAGAAAAGAAATCCTCCCATTGCAACAACATGGATGGATCTAGAGGGTATTATGCTCAGTGAAATAAGCCAGGGGGAGAAAGAAAAATACCAAATTATCTCTTATTTGTGGAGTATAAAAACAAAATGAAACAGAAGGGACAAAATAACAGGAGATTCATAGACTGAGAAGGGACTAATGGTTAACAAGGGGGAGGGAATGGAGTGGGGAGGGGAGAGGGTGAAAGGGATAGAGGGACACAGTAATTCACAATCACATTTTAAGTTGGTCATAGGGGTTAATGATTCTGTAACATCTTACTACATTGATAGATAGTAACTGGAGAACCACTGTGTTGTATAACTGAAACCAGCATTAAGATTGTATATTAATGATACTTTAATTAAAAAAAATAACTATATAAATATGGTTAAAAAAAAGAATATGGAGGATTGGATTAGGCATTTGTTCAACCAGGACTTATGGGTAATGTTGGGTATTACAATGATAAAAAATTTCTCTTCTAACCAATTGGCTAAGACACTGGACAAGGTCTGGATAAGACATAGGTAATAAGCAGATTTTTGGCCTTGATTTGAAACAATGCCTAGCAATTGGACCCCTACCCAAGCTACAAGTTGCCTTTCATACAAACCCCTAAAAAACCATTACCATTTGCTGCCTCTCACTCTAGCACTGAGGTACACAGAATCACTTTCATAGCCTTAAAACTCTGTACTGTCTTTCCACTCTGGCTTTTTGTCCTGCCGTTCACACTGTTCATACTGCCAGAAAATGCTTCCCAGGTATCTTGTGCTCCCATTTCCCATATACTTTTAAACAGCCTTCATAACTTTATTTAGACATCACTTCTTGTAGGAAGTCATCCTTAATATTTCTCCCTTTTGCCTGGGTCAGGTGTTTTCTTTGGGTTCTCTGTCTCTCCCACTAATGGCACACCCACTAATAAAGCATTTCTATTTCTCCAGTTAGAAAGGGAAAGAATACAATCTGTTATTAAACTAGTATCTGGCATATATTCTGTACTTCTTAGATATGTGTTAATCCATGACTGAACTCATGAATAATAAATGAACAAAATTAAACTGTGAAACAATTTTATAAGACATTGAAAGATTTAGTAATAAATTACTCTTAAATGCATCAATACCACATTTTCACAAGTTTTTGCAACTATAAGATACTGTTAATATGGCCAGAATGTTAAAACAGATATTCATAAATCATATACATTAATTTACATTCTGATAACAATAGAAAACAACACAATATCAAAAATAATTTCGATCAGGAACATGAAGATCATGGCACTATATAAAATTTCTTTGAATCTTCCCTACTCAACTTTCAACAAGAATGAAACAAAGAAAGTACACAAATTATATAACAATCAACAGCAACAACAGATTATATTGGATGTGCTCAGTTTTGATAAAAAACAGAAAACTTGTCCTGCAGATTCCTTAGAATTATTGCATCAGAGAACATTATGATGGGTCTTCCTATAAACTTTGGAATATTAATCTCCATTAAACTCACGGATATATGGCATAACCCTCTTTTCTTTTTTAAAAAAAATTATTATTAGAATGAGAATAATAGTATTTTTCTCAAAAGGGCGTTAAGTTCAGAGAGGGTTATTAAAGCAGCAACAGCCTCCCTTGCTACAGCAGCCATGTAAGAGAAACCAGTTTGTAAAAGGAAAGAAACTGACATTATTTTAATGCTTAGTGAATGTTTATTAAGAGAATATAGAAAGAGCAATTATTTGGCTTTCCAACCAACAATGTTTGAGATATAAGCTCACAAAAAGATATAATTAAAATACTACTTTAAAAAAATTGATTCATAGGCAGCCATACATTTGCATGCATATTATACTGAAAGAAGAAAAAAGTAACTTTAGCAGTCACACAAAACTAGGATTTATATTAAGCACCGAGTTTAATGTTAAAGTAATTAAAAAATCTCTAATCAGACTATTAGATATCATTAATTTTCAATTTATCTTAATTCACTGAGTAGTGACATTCACCAGGTACTTGTGATAGCCATGGGCTTTTAATGTTGAACAGTGAATTACTATATAATGAATCCAAACCATTTCATATGTAATATATTTTACTTATTAATAAAATAATTATAAAATGAACATTTCTTTATATCAGTAATGCTTATCGTGTATTTTTATTAGGTCATTTCTCTTTAATGAGCATTGACCTGAAAATCACCCCTATATATTTTTACTAGCTAATTCATTTTTAATTACTATTTTATGATGTAATATTTGATATGTACAAGATAACATAACTAACATATTTGCAAGTTATGATACAGCAATAAAATGAAGTATTGAACCCATCACCTCTCTCCAGAATTAGAACATTACTAATAGCTCTGCTACTATCTTTTCTCACCCTCCTCCTTGTCCTCCAGAGACAGTCAATATCCTGAATTTCACATGTGTTATTGTTTTGGGGATTTTATAGTTTATCATCTATGTATATTCCTGGACAATATTGTTGGCTTGATTAGCTCTTGAGCTTTAAAAGAGTGGTACCATATTCCATTCAGTTCCCAGTGACTTATTTTTTTTCATGTATGTACATCTCTGAAAGTCACATATGAGGAATATCTACCTAGTTCTTGTAATGTTCCATTATATTCTTTAATATTCAATTGTGTGACTATAATGATTCTCCCATTGACAGAGATTTATATTTCCTCCTGAATTTTGCTTAAGGTTGTGATGAACATTGCCTACATCCAACATCATTTCTAGGGTAAATAATTAAGAACAACTGCCATGCTGTATGTATGCAAACTGTCAACTCATGTAGTAGTGCCAATTTCTTTTTTCTGTAGTGGTTGTACCACATTTCACTCTCACCAGCATGCATAAGCTTGCTCCTTGTTATGATAAAGACGCTTTTGCCCGATTAGTAATAAGGTTGCACATCTTTTCATATATTCAGTAGTTGTTTGAAAAAACCTAAGTATTTGTGTTTCCTTAGTGTGAAGTATAAACATGTATTTACCCATTCTTACTTTGTTTTCATTATTGATTTGTTTGTATAACACATTCATATGTTCTGGAAAATATTCCATATTTTCCTTTAAATGTTTCAGCAAGTGTCCTTTCATAAATTTAAGTTTTTTAAACAAAGGGGAACCAATTTCATGGTCTGGAGGAAAGTAGGAATTCAATTGATTTTTTTTCACCATTTGTATGTAATACCAACTTGCACAGTGATATTTCTACAGTAACCTGTAATACCATCTCTGACAGATATAGAATTTTTGTATATTTGTGTCTCCCTCTGGTTATTCTCTTAGTGGTGTAATTGTTTTCAATGATCAATTTATTCCCAGTTTTTCCAAATTAATTTAATATAAATAGATTTAAAAAGGCATGCAGTAAAATAACACAGGAGCACTACCAGTGTGAATTATTAACTTCTTGACTGACACTTGGTTCTGTGCCATCAGTGTTCTTCATGCCACCTCTTTTTATTGATTAGACTATTGAGTACAGAATTTTAGGATTGAAAAGTAACTTAGAGATCTACTCAATTTAGTAAAGTAGCACAATTAATATTTTACTTTGTTCATGTGAAAATTATTTTTTCCATTTGAAAATTCATTTACAGTCCTTGCTTTCTGTAATCCTTAGAACATAGAATATTAAAACAATGCTATTCACCTATGTTTTTCTGCACCAACTCATCATCTAGTTGCTACACATTACTTCCCTCTCTAATTGGTCTTGGCTGTTTGTTGAGGAAAATAGTTAATGTGAGTATGGCTAAGGCCCAAAAAGAACCTCAGAACTGGAGACACAGCACGCAATCACATTCCTTCCCCTCCTCTAGGATGGCCTTAGACCGACTCCAGCTTTGGTCAGCCGGAGGATTCAGTGGTTATGCATGTGCTGTCCAGTGGGGGTAGGGAAACTCTTACCATCACCCCTTTTATTTAACATTATGAAAATCTTGAATGCCTCAGGCCTGCTCTGCACATCCTTCCCAGGAGAGTACAGTGAAACAGCAAAAATATGAAATGCTTTGACCTTTCTTACAGAGTGGATCTCAAATTCTATTTTTACATGATTCAAACTTACAATTTAAAGTTTGCCTTGGAGAGATTATTTTAGCTGATACAAAGCAATACCTAACTCATTTTACAAAAATGCAAATAAATTCATGACAACTATCTTTATCAATGTTAGTTAAATACATATAGCAGCTATTTATGAAGAGATGTATGGAATAGGACAAAGACAACTTATGGCAAATGAATCCGTGTGAGTGAACTTTCTAACCCTAGTTTTACTATTAGTGTATTTTTGTAATATAAGGTGATAATTTCAAAGTGCCAGAATATACAGTAATATTACCTTAGTTTTTACAATAAATTTATTGTCTATATGTTATAAAACTTTGCTTTCCAGTATGGAAGCCGCTAGCCATGTGTGCTTTTGAGCACCTGAAGTGTGGCTTGTCTGAACTGAGATATGCTGTAAAGTGTGAAATAAGCAATGGATTTGTCGGGATTAGCATGAACAAACAAATGTAAACATATCATCAATATTTTTGGTGTTGGTTACATGTTGAAACAATAGTGTTTGGACATGTTTGATTAAAAAATGCTTTTAAATTGAATAAATACTTTTATTAAATATCTTATCTATTTTATTATTAAATTTAAATTAAATACTTTAAAATTTAAAATAATTTTGGATGTTTCTTTTCACTTTTTAAAAGTGTGTCTACTAGAACTTCGATAAGATGTTGAAAAGGAGTGGTGGGATAGGACAACCTGGCCTTCTACCTGATCTTAGTGGGAAAGCTTTGAGTTTCTTGCCCATTAGGTTTGATGTTAGGTCTGTACTTTATCAGATTGAGGAAGCTCCTCTCAAATCCTAGTTTACTGTGAGTTTTTGCCATGAATGGTGTTAGATTTTGTCAAATGATTTTTCAGCATCTATTGATACGATCATTTGGGTTTTTCTTTTGTCACTTGTTGATGAGATGGTAATGTGGCTACTAGAAAAGTTAAAATTCTTTGTGGCTCACATTTCTAGTAAATATATGCCTATTTAACAGTACAGTTATAGAATATTAATTCCACTTATTTTTTCAATAAAAGTTTCACAAATCTTAGTTTTAATATAAATGATACATGAGATGTTTAACCAAGAAAAATAATAACCATCAATGTAATATTTTTCATCTGTAGGTTGGACCTGCACATCTAGATTATGATAATGCTGTTTTTGCAGGAATGCACTTCAAATATACATTCTTTGTGAAAGTTTCAGATGAAGAAAGTCCTGTGCTATCGAGTAAGAAATTATTAATTTGAAATATTAAAATATTGTTATATAAAATAAGTAATTTAAAAAATAGTTCTTACAAGCATATCATATTTATAATATTCTGAACTGTTACTGTAAAATACATAAATCAGCACTCATATTAACTTATGTTGTGCATATATATTGTGCTATTCAAAAATGAAATGCTAAACAGAATCAAAAACATGAGAGACAGAACGGTGTCCAAATGTTATTATAGCACATTGCAGCTATTTACAGTGCCATAGTTGAACTTTCCTGAAATCTTTATTGTTTAAAATATTTCTCAGGGAATTAATTTATTTTCCATTAGAGAAAAAAACTAATATTCAGATTCTCATAGTAAATTGCATTTCCTTCATATTTTTTATTATATTTCATTCTGAAGAATTTCAATCATATTTCAACTAGGGAACAATGTTTGCTCTTGGAAACTTTGATCTTTAATTCAGAATAGTAGCATTTGTGTATAAACATATTATAAAAGGTGATTTATTTCACAGGTATTCAAATTTAGGTAAGAGAGTACTTTGATCCTAAACTTATTTTCAATGCTCTGGATTGAAAAGATAATAATTTAATAACAGAATTTAACAATATAGATGTATTTGTATAATTTACACACCAAATTTAAAATATAGTATAGATATTAATTAAAAAGGAAAGGAAAAATGAAAAGTATAGAAGACACATGATTGCCTGAGCTATATTTTTATGTACTTTTCTCTCCATAGCAATTATTACAATCATCATAAGGGTGAGTCGCATAAATGAACTGAATCCAATCGGAGCTACATCAGCATTTACCTTCAGTATATTTGAAAATAGTCCAGCTGATACTCTAGTTGGAAAAATTACATTTACTGATGCAGACTGGCCATTTAACAATATAAAATATACTATTATTGGAGGCCATTTGGGATCACCTCACAAATTTTACATTGAACCAGTCACAGGTACAGTAAAAACACTGATATCAATTAATAGTACAAGAGCTTATATACTCATTTGGAATTTATTTTATTGATAAACTGGATATTGGAACATCTTAAAAAATAACTTTCTCTTTACCTAGGTAATGTTCACCTTTGTAAATTTTATCCATAAATTCTTAGTTACTTCACCTTGGTTTGTTAGCTATATCCATACATTCTTAGTGCATGAAAATCATGGAAGGTTTGATTTGTGCTATACATATCTTCAAAAAGCCTAAGAACATGTGCGTTCTTCCTTCTATCTAAGAATTTATAACAAGTGACTAAAATGGTGTGTGTGAATTAACATGTGCCATGATCTTGCTGATTAATTACACTATGGGAGAATGAATACCTAACCAAAGTTGATTTGTATTAGTTCATTTCCATTTCTTATTATAGTGATTATTTCATTTATATGGTTTGTATAGTATAAACTGAAGATATTACCAATCGCGGGATAACAGTTCACCCTTCATTTTTGTGTCAGGAATGATAAAGCTATTGGGATCATTGGACAGGGAAATTGAATCACAGTACCAAATAGCTGTGAGAATAACCGATTTTGACAACGATGCTGTCCCTGACCCCCTCAGACAGAGAAGTGGCACTGCTCAGGTGACTGTAAATGTTCTGGTAAGAACAAGTCACTGTTTTTGATGTTATCCCTTATAAGGCTTATTCTTGGGATATGAAAACAAGAGAAAATTTTGAGTGGTTAAAATTCAGTGCCCTTAGCATGGACCTAAGTTTAGAGAGTACTGGGTTCAGAAACATTGTACCAACTGTTAACATGCAGTGCAAAATTGTCATTATATACAAACTAATCTGTATGATTTCTGAATTTGATTGTCTTACAAATCTGAACTTGTTGTGCATAAGAAGTTGTTGGAAGGATTATATTGTTGTTACACACCCTTCCACAAAGAAACATATGTTCTAGAGTTAGGAGATTACTCTGATTGATACTTATTTTAAAATTGAGGTAAAATTGACATAAAATTATGTTAGTTTCAGGTGTACAATGTAATGATTGGACACTGGTATGTGCTTGTGGAATGATCACCACAATAATTCTAGTCACCATACATCACCATAAAAAGTTACAATTCTTTTTTTCTTGTGATGAGAACTTTCAAGTTCTGTTCTCGCAGCTACCTTCAAATACATACTACAATATCATTGACTATAGTCATGATTTCCACAGCACATCCCCATGACCTATTTATTTTACAACTCAAAGTCCGTACCTCCTGACCACTTCACCCATTTAACCCCCTATTCCCCTACACTGGTAACCACCATTTTGTTCTCTGTATTCATGAGTTTTATTTTGCTTGTTTTGCTTTTTAGATTACACATATAAGTGAGATCATATGATATTTGTTTTTCTATGTCTGACTTATCACTTAACATAATACCCTTAGGGTCCATCTGTGTTATCACAAATGTCAAGATCCTTATATCATGACTTCTTTATTCATGCATTGATGGACACTTAGGTTGCTTCCATATCTTCATTATTTTAAATAATGTGACAATAAATATAGGTCTATATATATTTTTTTGAATCAGAGATTTTGTTTCTTCAGGTAAATTCCCAGAAGTGGAATTATTGAGTCATAAGGTATTTTTATTTTTAGTTTTTTGAGGAACTTCCATACTGCTTTCCACAGCAGCTGGGTCAATTTACATCCCCACCAACAGTGTAGGAGGGTTCCCTTTTCTCCACATAATTGCCAACACTTGTAATTTCATTTCTTTTGGATAATAGCCACACTGACTTGTGTGAGGTGATATCTCACTGTGGTTTTGCCTTTCATTTCCCTGATGATTAGTAACGTTAAGCATCTTTTCACATACCTCTTGGTCATCTGTATGTCTTCTTTGGAAAAAATATCTATTTGGACCTTCTGTCCATTTCTTAAGTGGATTTTTGTTTGTTTTGCTATTGAGTTGTATGAGTGTTTTATGTACTTTGGATATTAACCATTTATCAGCTATTTGATATGCAAGTATCTTCTCCCATACAGTAGGATGCCTTTTCATTTTGTTGGTCCTTTGCTATGCAGAAGCTTTTTAGCTTAATGTAGCCCCACTTGTTTATTTCTACTTTTGTTGCCTTTTTTTTTTTTTGGAGTCATACCTAAGAAAATATTGCCAGACTGATGTCAAGTAGCTTACTGACTATGTTCTCTTCTAGAAGTTCTATGGTTTGGTATCTTACATTTAAGTCTTTAATCCATTTTAAGTTAATTTTTGTTTGTGGTATAAGATAGTAGTCTTTTGCATGTGGCTGTCCAGTTTTCCCAGTACTCTTTTTTTTTTCTAGTTACAGTTTTTGATTTTCATAATCTTAGGGATTGTGGTATGTGTAATTTATACTAGGTGACACATGTACAATGAACCTTAGGCTATTTCCCACTAACTTCTACCTTCATTTCTGGTTAGTAGATTTTAATTTGCAGATTGCTATTACAGTTAATATTGTTTTAAATATGTAATGTGTAGCACAATAAAGGTAGGTTTTTTGATTTACTAGATATTCCCTATTATATTTTCACTTTCTTAATTAAATTAGAGTTGACATAAATTATATTAGTTTCAGCTGTAAAAAACAAGTGATTCAACATTTATGTATATTACAAAATGCTCACCATGGTAAGTGTAGTTAACATCTGTCACCATACAAAGTTATGAAAATATTACTATGCTGTCTTTTTCATCCCCATGACTTATTTTATAATTGGAAGTTTGCAGGTCTTATCCCCTTCACCTATTTTGCTTATTCTTCCATCCTCTGCCCCTCTGGTAACCACCAGTTTGTTCTTTGTATTTTTTAGTCTGTTTCTGTGTTTTTGTTTGTTTGTTTTCCCAACACCACTTATTAAAGAAATTTTCCTTTCCCCATTGTATATTCTTGCCTTCTTTGTCATAATTAATTGAGCACGTATGTGTGGATTTATTTCTGGGGTTTTGTTCTACTCCATTGAACTACATGTTTGTTTTAATGCCAGTATCATACTATTTTGGTTACTATAGCTTTGTAACATAGTTTGAAATCAGGAATGTGATACTTCTAACTTTTTATTTCTTAAGATTATTGCCATTACAGCTATTTTTCTATGTTTTGGTTTTTAACTTTTATACTGGCTTTGTAGGTGATTAATCCACTATATCTTTACCTTTACCAGTGAGATTTACACATTTCTATATTTTTCTGTTACTAATTAATCCCCTTTCCTTTCCACTTAAAGAAGTCCCATTGAAATTTCTTGTAAAGCTATTTTAGTGGTAATGAACTCCCTTAGCTGTTGCTTGTCTGGAAAACTCTTCTTCAATTCTCAATGATAACCCTGTCAAATAGAGTGTTCTTGATTGAAAGTTTTTTTCCTCCTAGCACTTTGAATATATTGTGTCACTCCCTCTGGCCTGTTTAGTTTATGCTGAAAAATCAGTTGACAGCCTTACGGAGGTTACCTTTTATGTAACAAGTTGCTTTCTCTTGCTACTTTTAAGATTCTCTTTTTAACTTTTGACATTTTAATTATAATGTGTGTTGGTGTAGATTTTTGGGGGTTCAGCTTATTTGAAACTCCTTGGGATTCCTAGAAGTGGATGTGTGTTTCCTTCCCCCGGTTAAGGAAGTTTTCATCCATTAATTCTTTGAATAAGTTTTCTATCTCTTTCTCATTCTTTTCCTCAGGGACCCCTAGAATGTGAATGTTTTTCTTCTTGATGCTGTCCTATAGGTTCCTTAACATATCTTAACCTTTTAAATTTATTTTCTTTTTGTTGTTCTATTTGTTGTAAGTCTTCCTGTCTATTAGATTATTGATCCTTTATTCTGGTTCATTTGTTCTGCTATTGAACCCTTCTATTGTGTTTTTCAATTCAGTTATTGTATTCTTCAACTTTGTAACTTCTGTTTGGTATTTTCTTATATTTTCTCTCTCTTTGTTGAAGTTCTCATTGTGTTCATCCATTCTTCTCCCAAGTTTGAGCATCTATATGACCGTTACATTTAGCTCTTTATCAGATAAATTACTTATCTCCATTTCATTAATTTTTTTCTGACTTTTTATCTCATTCCTTTATTTGGGACATATCCCTCTATTTCCCCATTTTGCTTGACTCTGTCTTTGTTTCTATGTATTAGGAGAAACAGTCACCTTCCTGAGTCTTGAAGGAGGGGCCTTGTGTAGGAGATAAACCTTATCTTTCAACCTGCCTGTTCTTAGTTTTCCCTTGGACTTTTGTGATTGTTAAAGCATCCTGATTTATTTTTGATAGGTCTCCATTGTTATGAGTGTACCAAGACCTGTTAGTATTCCAAAGGAAGGAATCTCATTTAGAACCTAGTTTCAGGATGATAGGAAGCTAAACCCTCAGGCAGCAACTTTTAAAGTAAGCAAATACATACAATCCTATGGGACCACAATCATAAACCCTGCTTGCCTCCAGACTAAGCAATCTGGAGGTGTCCTCTGGGCAACAAGTGCAAAAATCAGGACTTCACACAAGTACATAAGCTCCTTTCTGGGAGGTACCAGTGAGCTATAGTGAGGCCAAAGGAGAGTGCAAAGATGGCATCCCCTGGCCTATGTTCCCTAAGAGTAACTCCAAAACCCCCAAAATGTAGCAAACCTGAATCTGCTCCTCAAGCTAAAACTCCAAGACAAGTAAATAGACCTTTTCACAGAGAGATGGGGGTGTATTTCAGTCTGCCATTTGTGTAATGCCCTGGGGATGGCAGTCTACCAAGAACTGTTTCTCCAATTGTTACAGTCCTCTGGGACCCAGGAATGCAAGCCTCTCTGGCCACCAGATCCAGGAAGTCAAGGAATGTCCCATGTGTACAGCGCATGCTTGTTGGTTCCATAAGAACATGCAAGACTAGGGCACACATGCTATTTTTGGCAGGGTGTTGGGGAGTGCAGGGTCAGGGTGTGTTTGCTATTGTTATCATAGTGGAGGGATAATACAAAAATGGCTCCTGTCTGTGCCTCTCTCCCTGGAGAGTCAGAACAGGTTCCTACCCCTCCAACAAAACTTTAAGATTAGCTAATGAATCTCATTCACCTATATTTTAGGCACTTATTAAACTATTACTTTTGCACTAAGAGTGACTCTCTGTGTGAGCTCTTTAAGAGAAGGATCTAAGTTCCCTACAGCTCTTTTGGTTTCCTGGATATGAGCCCAGGCACAGACAGATGTTTTGGGGTTCATCTGTTCATTGCAGGTCTCAGGGGTTTTGATGCCTGATGTGGAGCCCCTCACTCCTCGGGAAACTCTGGAATGTGAGATCCCTCTCAGATGTAGGTTGCCTAGTTGGGGTGAGTTTTTTGGTGAGACTGCATCTTTGCCTCTCCTACCCTTAACATCATCTTTACTGTCTGTTTTGAAGGAGATGTTCAGCTAGTTTTCAGGTCTTCTTCACAGGGAATTGCTCCATATGTAGCTACTGATTCAGTGTGTCCATGGTTAAGAGGTGAATTTAGGGTCTTTCTATGTTGCCATCCTGGACTGTTGAAAAAAAGCTGCTATTTAAAAAAAATCTGTTCCTCTGCTCATTGGCTGCCTATTCCCTTTCTGGTTCTCACCTAAGAAATATTTTAATATTTCACTAGTAAAGATTCTGAAAGATCGGCTGTAAATTTCCCAAACATGAAGAATAGAAACAAAAACTTACAGCTTATAAATGCTTTTTAAATATTCAAAGCAAAAATGTACTCGACTTGGCTTATTCAGTACTTACAGCAATTCAATTCTGTACTTTCACTGGCAGAACTATACAAAAGGAGAAATTCTCCTTTACAGATAGTGCCAAATGTTCTTTCTCTTATGGCTTTGTTTGCAGTCTTTCTTGCTACTTGAGAGCAGTAAGAATTCCAACAGTGGATCTTATGAAGCAGGCAATGACTTCTAATAAAAATGATTTAAAACCACAAATATTGTTTAGAGTTTGTATATACTCCTACATGGTGAACACTTTCATATGTGTTCTTGGTGAGCTAAAATCCTTAGTGGTGCCCATGACTCAGTGTTACAATCCCCATTATGTCTGGAAAACACAATAAACTAGGCCAAAAAATCTTTGTGGAGAGAAATTTAATGAAGTGACTTGAGTGGTTTCAACCATGACTCAGAGGATGTCATAAGCTAATGAACCTGCTGTCTTTATGCAAGCTTTCAATAATATACCCCAAGTGCACTCTAAATTACATTGTAAGTTTTAGAAGATGTCTTTTGTGTTTGCACTTCTATAACTGATCATTTCCACTTTCATTTTGTTTGTGAAGAATTCCTGTATTCAGATAGGTATAGAACAAAAGATCTTTGTTCTTCAGACTTAAAAACATTCATATTTCTTTCTCTTATGGGACTAGAAGGATTTATTTAGGATTGAATACTTTATTTCTTAGGATTAGTTAAAAGGCTATCTATTTCCCACCACTGGACAGTTAAGCTTAAGTTTTGCCTAAGACATTGTTACTAAATTCAAAACCTTTCCTCTATAGATACTTCTAGTCAAGCTTTGGGTAGGAGGTATCAAAATGTTTTATTCAAAAAAATAAACATAGGCCCAAATTCCCAAGTATAACAGTTCTTCTTTTACCACACTTTGTTCCAAGAAAGACTAAAGCTCATCTAAAAGATAAACACAATACAGAAATTTTATTTAAATCAGAAGTAGTTGAATCTAAATGTAGTATGTAAGAATGAACAAACAAGAACATTTTATATATTTTACAAAATGAAGGCTGAATAATATTATGTATGGATTTAATGTTTGTGTCCCACATAAAGCCCTAATCCCTAGTTTGATGGTATTTGCAGATTGGGCCTTTGGAGGCAATTAGGGTTAGATGAGGTCATGAGGATGAGGGTCTCATCAGTGGGATTAGTTTCCTTATACAAAGTCCACACAGAAAGCTTGCTTTCTCTTTACCATGTAAGGACACAGTAAGGAGGCAGCCACCTGCAAGCCAGGAAGAGACTCCTCCCAGGATCCAAAAACTGCTGGACTTTGATCTTGGACTTTCCAGCCTTTAGAACTTTGAGAAAATAAATTTCTATTGTTTAAGTAACCTAGTCTATATTATTTTGTTATGGCAGCCTGAGCAAACTAAGGCAAATAGCAATTTGTTTTAACAAACATAAAAATGTTATAAACTGTAATATTAAAAGATATATTCCTAGTAAATAATATATAGCAAAACCAATAGAACATACTAGGAAGTCTGTGATCCAAGATGTAGGATAGTAGGTTAATGGTAAGTTATTACATAAATGGAATGGAATAGCCAATTAACCATTTTGGCATAAAATGAATGTTTCCTACTTTAAATAGGAAGACTAAATATTTAAATGTAAAATAATAAACTGTAAATGTAGGTAAAGGAATATAAGTAAATAGTTACAAATTCCTGAATTTGGGGAAGGTCTTCTAAGCATCATAAAAAGGAAGGCATCATAAAGGACAAGATTGCTAGATTTCACAAAGATATTTAAACTGTCTGTTTTTCAAAAATACCATAAACTTAAAGGCAAACAAGAAACTGACAGAAATATATTTACAGCTTTCCTATATGAATTTCAAATGTTAATATCTTCTGTCAATAAAGAGCTCTTTATGAGGTACTGGCTCAAGATGGTGGCGTGAGTAGGGTGGTGGAAATCTCCTCTCAAAACCACATATATTTTGAAAATACAGCAAATACAACTATTCCTAAAAGAGAGACCAGAAGATAGAGTACAACAGCCAGACTACATCTACATCTGTGAGAACTCAGCATCTCACGAAAAGGGTAAGACACAAAGCCGTGACCTAGTGGGACCCAAGCACTTCCCCCACCCCAGCTCATCCACGGGAGGAAAAGAATCAGAGTGGGGAGGGAGTGGAAGCACAGGACTGCTAAACAACCAGCCCTAGTAATCTGCACTGGGAGCACAGACACACTGCATGGTGTACTGGATATTAGAGAAACGGAAAAGTAAAATTCGAGACTGAGACGGCGAACAGGTCTCCAGAGCTGGCTGCCCTGGGACAAAAGAAAAGTGGGTGCTTTAAAAGTCTTAAAGGGACAAGGGTTTAACAGGTGGACAAAATCTTCCAGACATACTGAGCCCAGCAGGCTGAAATCTTAAGGAACTTCAGGCACCCTAAGTTGGGTGGCAATGCAGCTCCAAAGCCCCTCATGGTGATAAGCAGCCTGTTGTTCATTCACCCCTGCCTACACTGCAAGCAAACTGGCTGAACCACCACTGCTGAAGACTGGCCGGGGAGCAGCCCCACCCACATCCACCACAGAGAGTCTTTTCCCAGTGTGCAGCTAACCAGGGCAGATCCAGAGGCTACTGCTTATGTGCAGCTGCCCGGCACAGGCAGAGGAAGCTGGCAAAAGGTCCCAAAGCACGAAGGGGTGCCGTTCTCGCAGTAGAACACATGCAGCTCCTCTGTGACCCCTGCCAGTGCCCTAGGCTATCCCGAGGGCTGTCCCAACATGGCAGCTCAGGGAATTAACACAGAGACTGCTCCCTGTGTACGGGTACCTGGCACAGGCAGTGGAGAAGGGCAAAGTGACCAGCAAGCAGGAAGCGACCTTGTTTTCTCAGCTGACAAACACGCCACATGCCGGCAATCACTTCTATTGCCATGAAAAGTCAGAAGAACCTGGTCCAGTCCAAAATCATTCAAACAATGCCAGAGAGAGGGCCTGGTGAGATAAATATAACCAATCTTCCTGAAAAAGAATTCAAAATGAAAGTCATAACCATGCTGATGGATCTACACAGAAATGTGCAAGAGCTAAGGGATGAAGTGAGGAAACACAATGCAGAAATCAAACAAGTGATCAACAGGCTTAAGAGCAGAATGGATGAGGTGCAAGAGACTGTTAATGGGATAGAAATCAGAGAACAGGAATACAGAGAAGCCAAGGCAGCGAGAGATAAAAGGATCTCTAGGAATGAAAGAATATTAAGAGAACTGTGTGACCAATCCAAACTGAACAATATTTGTATTATAGGGGTACCAGAAGAGGAAGAGAGAAAAAAAGGGATAGAAAGTGTCGTTGAAGAAATAATTGCTGAAAACTTCCTGAAGCTGGGGAAGAAAATAGTCTCTCAGACCATGGAAGCCCACAGATCTCCCAACAAAAGGGACCCAGGGAGGACAACATCAAGACATATAATAATTAAAATGGCAAAGATCAAAGACAAGAACAGGGTATTAAAGGCACCCTGAGAGAAAAAAAGATCACCTACAAAGGAAAACACATCAGGCTATTATCAGACATCTCAACAGAAACCTTACAGGCCAGAAGAGAATGACATTATATATTTAATGCAATGAAACAGAAAGGCCTTGAACCAAGAATACTGTATCCAGGAAGAATATCATTTAAATTTGAAGGGGGGATTAAACAATTTCCATATAAGGAAAAATTGAGGGAATTTGCCTCTCACAAACCACCTCTACAAGGTATTTTAAAGGGACTGCTCTGGATGGAAGTACTTCTAAGGCTAAATAGATGTCACCAGAGAAAATAAAATCACAGCAAAGAAAGCAAACCAAATACTAACTTAAGGCAAAAAATAAAATCAGCTATCCACAAAAGCGGTCAAGGGAAACACAGGAGAGTACAGAATAAAACACCTAAGATATAAAGAGTGGAGGAAGAAGAATAAGAAGGGATAGAAATAAAGGATCGTCAGACTGTGTTTATAATAGTGTAATAAGTGAGTTGAAGTTAGATGTTTAGATAGTAAAGAAGCTACCCTTGAACCTTTGGTAACCATGAATCCAAAGCCTGCAATGGCAATAAGTAGATACATATCTATCGATAATCATCCTAAATGTAAATGGACTGAATGCACCAATCAAAAGACACAGAATAACAGAATGGATAAAAAAGCAAGACCCATTTATATACTGCTTACAAGAGACTCACCTCAAACCCAAAGATATACACAGACTAAAAGTGAAGGGATGGAAAAAGATATTTCATGCAAACAAAAAGGAGAAAAAAGCAGGTGTTGCAGTACTTGTATCAGACAAAATAGAGTTCAAAAAGAAGAAAGCAGCAAGAGATAAAGAAGGACATTACATAATGATAAATGGGTCAGCCCAACAAGAAGATACAACCATTATAAATATATATGCACCCAACACAGGAGCGCCAGCATATGTGAAACAAATACTAAGAGAATTAAAGGAGGAAATAGACAGCAATGCATTCATTTTACGAGACTTCAACACACCACTCACTCCAAAGGACAGATCAACCAGACAGAAAATAAGTAAGGACACAGAGGCACTGAACAACACACTAGAACACATGGACCTAAGAGACATCGACAGCACTCTACACCCAAAAGCAGCAAGGTACACATTCTTCTCAAGTGCACATGGAAAATTTTCCAGAATAGATCACATGCTAGGCCACAAGAAGAGCCTCAGTAAATTCAAAAATATAGAAATTCTACCAACTTCTCAGATCACAAACGTATAAAAATAGAAATAAATTGTATAAAGTAAACAAAAAGGCTCACGAACACATGGAGTCTTAACAACATGCTCCTAAATAATCAATGGGTCAATGACCAAATAAAAACAGAGATCAAGTAATATATGGAGACAAACAACAAAACAACAGCACAATGCCCCAACTTCTATGGGACGCAGAGAAGGCAGTTCTAAGGGGAAAATATATAGCAATCCACGCCTATTTAAAGAAGTCAGAACAATCCCAAATGAAGAGACTAATGTCACAATTATTGAAACTGGAAAAAGAAAAACAAATGGGGCCCAAAGTCAGCAGAAGGAGAGACATAATAAAGATCAGAGAAGAAATAAATAAAATTGAGAAGAATAAAACAATAGAAAAAAATCAATGAAACCAAGAGCTGGTTCTTTGAGAAAATAAAAGAAATAGATAAACCATTAGCCAGACTTATTAAGAGAAAAAGAGAATCTACACACATAAACAGATTCAGTAATAAGAAAGGAAAAATCATGACAGAACCCACAGAAATACAAAAATTATTAGAGAATACTATGAAAATCTATATGCTAACAAGCTGAATATCCTTGAAGAAATGGACAATTTTCTAGAAAAATACAACTTTCCAAGACTGACCAAGAAAGAAACAGACAATCTAAACAGACCAATTACCAGCAATGAAATTGAATTGGTAATCAAAAAACTACCCAAGAACAAAATCCCTGGACCAGATGGATTCAATGCTGAATTTTAACAGACATTGAGAGGAGACATAATATCCATTCTCCTTAAAGTTTTCCAAAAAACAGAAGAAGAAGGAATACTTCCAAATTCATTCTATGAAGCCAGCATCACTCTAATAGCAAAACCAGGAAAGACCCCACAAAAAAAGAAAATTACACAGCAATATCCCTGATGAACATAGATGCAAAAATACTCAACAAAGTATTAGCAAACCAAATTTAAAAATACATCAAGAGGATCATATACCATGACCAAGTGGGATTCACTCAGGGATGCAAGGATGGTACAACATTCGAAAGTCTATCAACATCATCCAACACATCAACAAAAAGAAGGACAAAAACCACATGATCATCTCCATAGATGCTGAAAAAGCATTTGACAAATTTCAACATCCATTCATGATAAAAACTCTCAACAAATGAGTATAGAGGGAAAGTAACTCAACATCATAAAGGCCATATATGACAAACCACAGCCAACATCATACTTAACAGCAAGAAGCTGAAAGCTATTCACCTAAGATTGACAGGGATACCCACTCCCCACACTGTTATTCAGCATAGTACAAGAGGTCCTAGGCATAGCAATCAGACAAAACAAAGAAATAAAGAGCATCAAGATTGGTGAGAAAGAAGTCAAATTGTCACTATTTGCAGATGACATGATATTGTACAGAAAAAACTCTAAGGACTCCACTCCAAAGCCACTAGAAGTAATATTTGAATTCAGCAGAGTAGCAGGATACAAAATTAACACACAGAAATCTGTTACATTCCTCTACACTAATGATGAACTAGCAGAAAGAGAAATCAGGAAAACAATTCCATTCACAATAGCATTAAAAAGAATAAAATACCTAGGAATAAACCTAACCAAGGAAGTGAAAGACCTATACCCTGAAAACTCCAAGACACTTTTAAAGAGAAATTAAAGAGGACACTATCAAATGGAAATTCATCCCAAGCTCTTGGTAGGAAAAATTAACATTGTCAAAATGACCGTCCTGCCTAAAGCAATATACAGATTCAATGCAATCCCTAACAAAACACCGACAGCATTCTTCAATGAACTGGAATAAATAGTTCTAAAATTCATATGGAACCAAAAAAGACCCCGAATAACCAAAACAATCCTGAGAAGGAAGAATAAAGCAGGGGGGATCTTGCTTTCCAACTTCAAGTTCTACTACAAAGGCACAGTAATCAAGGCAATTTGGTCGTGGCACAAGAACAGACCCACAGACCAGTGGAACTGAATAGAGAGTCCAGATATTAACCCAAACATCTATGGCCAATTAATATACAATAAAGGAGCCATGGATATACAGTGGGTAAATGATAGCCTCTTCAACAGCTGGTGTTGGCAAAACTGGACAGCTATATGTAAGAGAATGAAACAGGATCATTGTCTAACCCCATACACAAAAGTAAATTCGAAATGGATCAAACACCTGAATGTAAGTCATGAAGCCATAAAACTCTTAGAAGACAACATAGGCAATAATCTGCTGAATATAAATATGAGCAACTTCTTCATGAACATATCTCCACAGGCAAGGGAAACAGAAGCAAAAATGAACCAGTGGGACTATATCAAGCTGAAAAGCTTCTGTACAGCAAAGGACACCACCAATAGAACAAAAAGACATCCTACAGTATGGTAGAATATATTTGTAAATGACATCCGACAAAGGGGTTAACATCCAAAATATATAAAGAACTCACGCACCTCAAGAAACAAAAAGCAAATAACCCGATTAAAAAATGGACAAAAGATCTGAACAGACACCTCTCCAAAGAAGAAATGGAGATGGCCAAGAGGCACATGAAAAGATGCTCCACATTGCTAATCATCAGAGAAATGCAAATTAAAACCACAATGAGATATCACCTCACACCAGTAAGGATGGCCAACATCCAAAAGACAAACAACAACAAATGTTGGTGAGGATGTGGAGAAAGGGGAACCCTCGTACACTGCTGGTGGGAATGTAAATTAGTTAAACCGTTGTGGAAAGCAGTATGGAGGTTCCTCAAAAAACTCAAAATAGAAACACCATTTCACCCAGGAATTCCACTCCTTGCAATTTACCCTAAGAATGCAGCAGCCCAGTTTGAAAAAGACATATGCACCCCCATGTTTATCTCAGCACTATTTACAATAGCCAAGATATGGAGTAACCTAAGTGTCCATCAGTAGATGAATGGATAAAGAAGATGTGGTACATATACACAATGGAATATTATTCAGCCATAAGAGGAAAATAAATCCTACCATTTGCAGCAACATGGATGGAGCTAGAGGGTATTATGCTCAGTGAAATAAGCCTGGCAGAGGAAGACAAGTATCAAATGATTTCACTCATCTGTGGAGTATAAGAACAAAGCAAAAACTGAACAAACGAAACAACAGCAGACTCACAGAACCCAAGAATGGACTAACAGTTACCAAAGGGAGAGAGACTGTGGAGGATGGGTGGGAAGGGAGGGACAAGGGGAAAATAGGGGCATTACAATTAGCACACATGGTGTAGTGGGGGGGGGCATGGGGAGGTCTGTGGAATACAGAGAAGACATGTAGTGATTCTATAGCATCTTACTACACTGATGGATAGAGACTGTAATGGGGTATGAGTTGGGGACTTGATAATTGGGGGAGTCTACCCATAATGTTGCTCATGTGACTGTACATTAATGATACCAAAATAAAAAAAATAAAGTAAATAAAGAGTTCTTTATAATCAGAAAGAAAAAAATCTCAGTATGAGTTGCAAATTAATAAAAGAAAAAATTAGCAACTTTAATAGTAAGCAAAGAATTGAAAATGGAAACAACTTACATTTGTGTATTAAATTAGTAAAAAGAAAAATGAGGAGATGATATTTTGCATTAGAAATTGTATAAGGGATGGATAAATCATTTTCCAGGGAATTTAAATTAAATTGTCACAATTTCTTCTGAATTTTTTTTGGCAATGCAAGCAAATTAATATTCACATTTTATATGTGAAGAAGCTGATAATTACAAAGGTTAATTAACAACATGGTTATCAAAAGCATAATAACCAATCCTTATTCCAAGCCCTTTAATCACTGTACTTTTCTAACCAAGAATTTTTCCAAAAGCATAAATACGAAGACTATATTACCAAGCCACTTATTGGAAAATTATCTCAAATCATAGCAAACATATTACTTTCCAGTTGCATTTTCTTTTTTTTAATTTATTTTGGTATCATTAATATAAAATCACATGGGCAACATTGTGATTACTAGAATCCCTCCATTATCAAGTCCCTACCACATATTCCAATACAGTCACTGTCCATCAGCATAGTAAGGTCCTACAGAGTCACTACTTGTCTTCTCTGTGCTATACTGCCTTCCCAGTGCCCCCCCTACATTATGTGTGCTAATCGTAATGCCCCTCATTCCCCTTCTCAGCCCCTTCCCACCCACCCTACCCAGTTCCTTTCTCTTTGGTAACTGTTAGTCCATTCTTGGGTTCTGTGAGTCTACTGATGTTTTTTTTTTTGTTTCCTTCAGTTTTTGCTTTGTTTTTGTGCTCCACAGATGAGTGAAATCATTTGGTACTTGTCTGTCTCCACCTGACTTATTTCACTGAGCATAATACCCTCTTGCTTTATCCATGTTGTTGCCAATGGTAGAATTTGTTTTCTTCTTATGGCTGAATATTATTCGATTGTGTAAATGTACCACATCTTCTTTATCCATTCATCTACTGATAGACACTTAGGTTGCTTCCATTTCTTGGCTATTGTAAATAGTGCTGTGATAAACATAGGGTGCATATGTGTTTTTGAATCTGAGAAGTTGTATTCTTTGGGTAAGTTCCAAAGAGTGGGATTCCTGGATAAAATGATATTTCTATTTTTAGTTTTTTGAGGAACCTCCATACTGCTTTCCACCATGGTTGAACTACTTTACATTCCCACCAGCAGTGTAGGAGGATTCCTCTTTCTCCGCATCCTAGCCAGCATTTGTTGTTCCTAGTCTTTTCTATGTTGGCCATCCTAACTAGTGTGAGGTGATATCTCATTGTGGTTTTAATTTGCATTTCCTTGATAATTGGCGATGTGGAGCATATTTTCTTATGCCAGTTGGCCATCTAAATTTCTTTTTGGAGAAGTGTCTCTTCATATCTTCCACCCATTTTTTAATCAGTTTATTTGCTTTTTGGTAGTTGAGGCGTGTGAGTTCTTTATATATTTTGTATGTTAACTCCTTGTCGTATATGTTATTTACAAATATATTCTCCCATACTGTAGTATGCCTTTTTGTTTTGCCTATGGTGTCCTTTGCTGTACAGAAAGTTTTTAGCATGATGTAGTCCCATTTGTTCATTTTTTATTTTGTTTCCCTTGCCCTAGAAGATGTGCTCAGGAAAAGTTACTCATGTTTATATTCAGGATATTTGTGCCTGTGTTTTCTTCTAAGAGTTTTATGGTTTCATGACTTACATTCAGGCCTTTGATCAATTTTGAGTTTACTTTTGTGTATGGGTTTAGACAATAATCCAGTTTTATCCTCTTGCATATAGCTGTCCAGTCTGCCAACACCAGTTGTTGAAGAGAGTGTCATTTCCCCATTGTATATCCATCCAATTGTATTTTCATTTGAAAATATGTTTTGGATATATTTCCACATCATTAGTTTTTTTTTGACATCATACTTGTGTCTTTTGAAAATTTTAGTTAAGACAATTATAGTACAGAATGTCTGTGTTTCTAATATTTCAACAGAATAAAGGACAATGAAAAAATTCCCAGCACAACACCCAGAAAGCATGTATACAATCTCCTGCTATATCCTCCAAGATAAACTAATTTTTAAATGTTTTTTTGAGATAAATTTTATAGATCTCACTAGCCATCACCAAATTCAAATTTTCTATTGTCAATTGATTAGTTTATCTACAGTTCTTCTTACTGTAATAATTATCTTCTTGGGCCATATGTTTTTAAGATAACTGTTTAGGTCGTGATAATAAGCTTCATTATGATGATAAACTGGTTTGTTAGAAAATGCATATTCTATGGAAGCAGAAATTGGAGGGGACATGTCTTCATTTTGACAAAATTGGGAACCAATTTTTCAAGGAATATTTTAAAAAGAAATGAAATTGAGAACACATCCCTTTTTCACCCCACCAGAATTATTATCTGTCTTATAAACAGATAATCCCTAACCACTATGAATCCCAAGGAAATTAGGAAATTGCTCCTGGCTACTGTTGTTACCTTATTGATATCTGTTTGTCCACTGTTTTCAGTTCATTGTAACATATGCTTTCGGGCTTCTGATTTTTCTCTCATTGTGTCCTTTACTCTCTTCTGCATCTATTACCTATTCTGTATATCTTTCAAGGTCCAATGTGTTCTTTCTATATGAAGTCCTACTTTTTAATGAAATTCAAGTATTCAGTGAAACTAAATGGTAGGGTCTGTGTTCATAACTGTGAATTAATTTATCTGCTCTCCAAAAGCTTACAACATGGTGTAGTTATTCTTATCCAGGGAGCATATAACTCAGTGACGTACTAGTATCAGAGAGGCTCCTTCTGGGATTATAAGAATTACAATTTTTTTCAGAATGTAAATTATAGATAAGACAAATTAAGCCGCAAAAGAGTAAATAGACACTGCTTCCTGCTGCTGCTCTGCCAAGGAGTTCTCCAATCGGCAGAATTGTAATTTACACAATTTACAATTTATTTTCATTTTCACCTATAAGGTAAAGTAAATATCCCAAAGCAACCTCTGTCACAAAACACTTTGAAATGTGTCATGAAATATAATAATTAAGTCTTTAGAGTAGAAAATTGACCTCTAAAGAAAATAAGGGACACTTCCAGAGACCAAAAATAAAATACTCAAAGCTGCCAATTTTCCTAGGAACACCTTTTTTTTTTTTCTCTGTACAGACAGGCTTGCTTTGCATAGATACTTGGAAACAGGAAATAAAATTTGGAGAGCAAGAAAGGCCAGGAGCTGGAACCCCTTATAACAAAGAGGCCTTCACAATGATGACATGAAAGAACATCTTCACCTACTAGCCCAGGAAGGCGACAGAAAAACTTGCCTATCTAGACCTAGGTCCTGAATTAAGGGGAAACTATCTCCTGAAATTTGAAGTAAATATATTGGGTCTGGATTATACACAATGCAAGATACCAGAAAACATAAAACAAGACATTAGAAGAAAATATTGTTTTGTTTGGAGGGTGTCTTTGGGTGTTATTTTATTTTGAGGAGTTCCTGGCAGAAACAGAATTAAAACTTCTCTGGAGAGGCCTAATGCCACCAGAACTGTAGAAGATTCTTAGAGAAAAAAAACCTGGTTGAATACAAGCTCAGAATCTAAATCACAAACTCTTAGAACAAGGCCACAGAGCGCAGAGTACTCAATTCTCCAGTGCACAGTTAACTTCACGCCCACTTCACTGGCTATAAGCTGAAATGACAAGGGACAGGCGGTTTGGGACCTGGCTGTAATGTAAAGGCTAGCAAACCTTTGGGAGGTAACCATGACCAGTCATAGCTTTTCCTTTCTGTTGTGGAGTCTATTTCTAACTCATTTACAAATGGTGATATGACAGTGCTAGGGTTTTGTTTTATATTATTTTGCTGCTAATCATAGCATTTAGCTTCTAATTATGAACATATTGTATGTTTACTTATATATCCCATCAAGTTCATTTTTCCGTGCCAAGGTACCCCTCATAGCACCTAAAGAGCTAGAGAAACATATTCACTGGAAAACTGAAAAGTGGTGCTGAGACCAGATTCAACAAAGAAGTTTTAACACGTTTTCTTATCAAATGGTAATTTGTGAGTTGGATCATGTTATCTGAAACAAGTTTTTAAAAAGATAGATAAACATGTTAAGTGAACATGGCCTGAGTGAACTACAGTCAGCTGTTAGTGTTATGACTTGTATCAACTGGAAAGTGAGTATAGAAGGCCTATTTGTCACAAAACAAATATGTAAAAAGATATGTGCGTTTCTCTAGTTAGAAACAAAATTTTTGCACTTATTCACCAATAATGCTCCTGCTTAGATCTGAAGAAAAACAAACCAGGAATTTCTTTCCTGATGCAAAAATATAAATCCTAGCATGATCATACATTGTCTATTACACCATTGTGTGCTTGCTGACAAGAATTTGCATACAAAATTGAAGGCTGTTTTGTCTCCTGCAAAGAGCATGATAAATTTCCTCAGAGGATACTTTCCAAATCATCACTGTCTCTTCAGTGAGTCTTTTGAAAAATTCTTTTGAAGAAATTCTTACCAAACACATTCCCTTTGTTTCCAAACCAGAGTATGATGGCTCTCCCACAGCCAGATGCTTAGAACATGTAAAAATATAAGCCATTTTCTTTATCCCTTAATTATTAATACAGTCATTGACTTATAAATGAATGTTTGTCCTTCCTTAAATGTGATTCCAAGAGTAGTCAAACTCTTAGAATGCATTCATGTTCTAAAGGAGCTAGTTTGCAAAAAACATTGGTAATGACCACATTAAATTTATCTGGTTTTATAAATAAACTGCCTATTTGTTAAGGATATTGTACTAACTTGGCTTTCTAACAGGCGTTAGAAAGGACAGAAATAACCATCTGAAATGACAAGGCATTACCAAGAGTAGAATGTCTCTCTGTGGCTATTTTTCTCTTAGATAGTTTTCGGTGCCAAATAAATCTGTCCATATAATTTTAACCTGGATGCCTATTAACCACAAGAGCCAGTAATGATATCCACATGTATGTAGAGATGATGGGATTGCCAAATATCTTCTATGCTATTGCATGGTGTTTAAGAGCACAGATTCTTTAGCCAGATAGCCTGGATATGAATCTCAGCTTCACCACTTACTGTTTTTGTGACCTTGGGCAAGTTATTGAACCTCTCTTGCCTTGATTCCTCATTATAAACTTTGACAATAATAATATACTACTCCAGAAGGTAGAGATGAGGTTTTAAACAGTGAGAATTTGTAAAGCACTGATGTGCTCATAGTAAGCACCAAGAAGTATTCAGTAAATGAAAAGGCTAGAACCATTTCCACAGCTGGAGAAGAAAGTGATGGTGATTGTTGTTTCGTTGAGTCTACATACTTGATTAAGATTTGATTTCCACCATTTACTCATCAAAACAAAGGCCACCAACTACTTACATGTGACTGATAAGCACTTCAAAATGTCAGAATTTTTTGCAGATAATGGAATAAAGCTATAGCATAAAAGTCACTATGCTTGCATATTTTTAAAAAGCATGTTTCTTGAAATTTTTATATAATTATTAAACTGAAACTGTAAATCAATTTCTTTCATGTTTAAATTATTTAATATATAGCACAAAGAACTAACACTGCAGCATTTATACAATGTGTGCATACTTTGAGAAAAAAATTAAACTAATGCAAGCTGAAAGAAACAAAAGAAAAAACCCCCCACTGTATTAGTTTTCCCAAGAAATATCTATCATCTATTTATCTATCTATCTATCTATCTATCTATCTATCTATCTATCTATCTATATCTATATTTCTGTATAAAGAGATTTATTATAACAAATTTGCTCACATGATCACGGAGGCTGCAAAGTCCCATGATCTGCTGTCTGCAGGCTGGCCTGGCAGTGTAGTTCCAGTGTGAGTGTGTAGGCTTGAGAACCAGGAGAATGCCGACGGGGTGTTCCAGTCTGAGGGCAAAAGACCAGTGTCCCAGCTCATCAGCCAGGGAGAGAAAGCAGATTCTCCCTTCCTTTGCCTTTTTGTTCTACTAGAACCTCAGTCCACTGGGTGATGCGCACCCACATTCAGAAGGACGATCTGCTTCATTCACTCTACCTACTGCAGCGCTATTCTCATCCAGAAACACCCTCTCAGACAAAGCCAGAAATACTGTTTACCCAAATATCTGGGCATCCCATGATCCAGTCAAGTGACACAAAATTAACCATCTCACCACAGTTCTAGTAGATCTGTAAGTTGGAAATTGTTTTCTTTGTGTTCCAATGCTTTTTATATCTACATTTTGCAGCTTAAATATTTGTGGCTTACATTATAAAAATTTTTTTAATTCTATTAAGTCCTTGAAAGCAGTATGCTTCTTATATATCTTTTATTATTACATATTAAGCATAGATTTCCTTAATTATTTACTGAATATATAAATATATATATATATGAGACTATAAATTTCATAGAGAACTCTGGGTAGAAAAAAATACAATCAGGCTTAAGTACTTCCTGTCACTAAGTTTGAGAATCTGGGGGCTGGAGAAAACCTAAAAGAAACATCTCTCCTCTCATTTTATATAAAAGAGATTTGCCTATTGAAGTTGAAAAAATGTGGTTATCAGTGGTTCCCTAATGTGTAGCTTTGAAGTTGAGGCCATAGCAGACACACTGCTTTATGTTTACCAGAGCTTATTTTATTTTCTGGGTACACAGGAAGACTACATTTTATGGCCATGTTTTAGTGAAATTGGGGCCGTGTAAACGGGATGTGGCTGAAGCCCTTACCCAAGCCTGGACATGAACACCCTAGTCCATTTTCCCTTTGCAAGGGGATTCTCAAGGGCCATCTTTTACAGATGGAAACATTACAAAATGGAAGTCGCTGCCTGAAAAACAGCTTCCAAGACCTACTCGTCATGTGTGATTGTGACATAGGCAGGAATTAACCTTGTTCCATGTTAAGTCAATCAGATTTCATGTTTTTAATTGTTACTACAACATGATCTAGATTACTGTGCCAAATGCAGAACTTTTCTGGACAACAGTAGGATTCTCCCAAATATTTGGAATTCTCATAAATTTCTTTCCATCTTTATATCCTCATGGCTTTGAGAGCAACCAACAATATTTTTATAACACAAGACATACTTGTATGCTCTTATGGTTTTATTTAGGTTATAAGAGTACATAAACATTTATATGAGGAACTTTTTCATGAAAAAATTATCAATATAAGTTTTTGCCAGCTCATTTTCTTTACAATTATGTTCTTTTCTAATTTTTTGATAATTTCTCCAGTATCAGTGAATTATAAAATAAAAACTTAAAGGTCTAGATAAAATTTAATAATTACTTATTTTAGCAAAACTTATGTCTCAACAGTAATAAAAGATAATGTTTTGAAAATCATAAAAATTGAGATGAAATATCTGTGTGATTTTAAAATTTATTATCTGTATTAGCATTTTTATTTCAATATTAAGTGATTTATGGGATCAACTTCTTGAGATGAACATTGTCTCTAATTTGTCCTCATCTCTTATTTTTACTGGAATACAATTGTCCTGGGGGTAATGACTCAATGTTTTACAATATTATTATATATGATTACAAGAAACCAGTGTATTTCTGGGAAAACACAGTATTTTGAGAGAGAGTGAGAGAGCTAGAGAGGAGGGAGAGATGGAATTTGATGATTAGTTTAAACAAAAACCATAGAAGACATAAAAATGAACATAAAATGACGTTTTCTGTCTTGACAATTTAAAATTCCTTGCTAAGTAATTCCATTGGCAAGTGGGGGGGAGAAATAAATCACCCAGACTTATCCCTACAATATGTTGTTAATCAGAAATGTAAATTCTTTTATTTAATTTAAATTTGAGCAAAATTGATAACAAGCATATATAACACGTTTTTAAATGAAAACATGTATATTTATTTCCTGAATGAGAATCCATATATTATTATTATTTTAGGTACATTAACTTGAAAATTTAGTTTTAATTATTTTAAATTATATTGTAGTCTTAAGGATGAGACATATTGTGTATCAACCATTTCCTAAGAAACTGTAAACATTTCTTCAAATATGGGAAGTATGTGTGTCCTATTAGCTTTAATTACTGAATTTAATTGTTCACTGTTATTAGTTTTCTAGGACTGCCATAACAAAGCACTACAGACTAGGTGGCTTAAAGTAACAGAAATATATTCTCTTACAGCCTGGAGGTTGGAAGTCCAAAATCAAGGTGTCACCAGAGCCATGTTCTCTTTGAATACTCTGGAGAGAAATCTGGTCTTTGCTATTCTATTAGCCTCTGCTGTTGCCAGCAACCCTTGGCCTCTCTAACATGTGGATGCATCGCTATAATCTCTGCCTCGGTCGTCATAGGGTGTTCTCCCTAGGTGTCCCCTCTTCTATTCTAAGGATACCATGTGGATTAAGAGCCCATTCTACTCCAATATGATTTCATCTTAACTTAATTATATCTGAAAGACTCTCCAAAAAGTATCAGATTCAAAATATCAAGGGATTGGACCTGAATGCGTCTTTTACGGGGTACATAATTCAACCCATAATAATCATATAGATTGTCTTGGTCAGTTTCTTATTGAAAAGGAACTTTAAAACAGTAATTAGAAGTATGGATTCTGGTATTAGATAAGCCTGGTAGATAACATTATTTTGTCCTTATGAATTGTATAGCTTAGGAAAATGATTTAACTCACAGGTAACATGTACTAACAATAGTACTGACTTCAAAGGTTTTGGGGATGTTAAATGAAAAAGCAGATCCAGCAAAGTGACGACATAATAAACACAAAGTAAATTTTAGGTTTTCTGATTGTTTTTGCCAATTCTACAACTTGTTACCTGGCTTTCTTTGAATGGTTCCATACAGGGATTGAAATTCTCACTTAATTATAGAATATCAAGTGCATTTACCTAGTCAATATGATAAACATAATTTTGGTGAAGGTTTTCTGGAAAATTTGGCACAAATTCAGTAACATTTATCAATTTAGAACTAACCCAAAATGTAGTATAGGCAAGTAGATAGATAGAGGTATATATAGGAAAGTACAGAATTAATAATACCATTAAAAAAAAACCTCTGCTGAAATTCTCATGGTATTTAATAGGCTAACATGCATTATGAATCTCTGAGGGGGTTGGGAATAATAATTTATGGTAATTTCCAAACTCATTGTCCATGGACCACATTTTTATGGCTTATCTTGGGAAAATTATGTTCCATAGAACATGCAATGAGAAATAATATACACAAGTAATTGATAATTGAGATTAAAATAAAGGCAATACATTTAAAAAATTTATTTATTACAGTATTCTGGATGATAACTTTTAGAAATTGGTTTTAGGGATTTTGTTACTGAAATTATTTGAACTAAAGCCTACAAACAGAATGTTTGGTTTTCTTTGGAAGGCAATATTTTCAAGATGACAGTTTCTCCCAACTTGATCTATAGATTCAATGAAATCCCAATCAAAATTCTAGCAAGGTATTTTATGAATATCAATAAAGTGATTCTAAAGTTTATATGGAGGTAAAAGACTTAAAATAGCCAACACAGTATAAAAAAATCCAGACACCTTACACTTTGTTTTTTTTTTTGCGTGTAGATGTCCAACTGTTCCAACACTATTGCAAGGCCTATCTTTGCTCCTTTGTATTGCCATGAGTTTGTTTCTGAGCTCTCTATTCTATTCCATTACTCTATTCGTCTATTCTTTTGCCAGTATCACACTGTCTTGTTTATTATAACTCAGTTTTGTTCTTCTTCAATACTGTGTTGGCTATTTTAAGTCTTTTACCTCCATATAAACTTTGGAATCATCCACCTTCAAGACTAGAAAGTTATAACATCCTGGAAAAAGCAAAACTATAAATACAAGAAAATGATCAGTGGTTGCCAAGCTTTATTGGGGGAGAGAGGAATGAATAGACAGACCAGAGGATTTTTAGGTTGGGGAAAGTATTACATAGGATACTAAAAAAGTAGATACTTGTAGTGTTGCATTTTTCCAAACCCATGGAATGTACAACCAGAAGTGAACCCTAATATAAACTATGGGCTTGGGGTGATAAGGATGTGTCAATGTAGATGCATCAATTGTAACAAATGTACCACTTGGTGCAGCACACTGATACTGAGGGAGTTTGTGTATATGCAGATACAAGGGACTATGTGGGAACTCTGTAATTTCCACTCTGTTTTGCTATAAACCTGAACTGCCTTAAGACATAAAGTTCATAAATTTTAAAAAGGGCTCATAGGCCAATGAGTGACTTATTTCCAAATAATAGTTCTAGTTACAATTATTTTAATTTTTAAATTTAGTGGGGGTTTTTCCCCTGAAAAAAAGGGAAAAATGCATGAGTATTGTGAAGATTTATGGTCTATGATGGAAAAACTAACCAAAGTTCTTTGTAAATACTTATGAAAGAACTCAAAGTTGGACTTCTTGTATGCAGTTTGTAAGTATATATTGACTTGGGTTTTAGGTCTGATTTTCCAGAGTCCACTGGTGTGCTGGAGTCAGCTCATAATGGATGACCAGAGCCTAATGTTTCTTCCTAACTTCACATTTAGTAATGTCTTGTCAGTAGCTTAGAATCAGCTATGGTAGAGTTTCAAAGTATGTATACCACAGAATTTGGCAAACTAAAAATCAGTTTTTTTCTTTCAGAACCTGGGTGGAGGTGGTTGTTAAGTAGCATCACACCAGACGGTAAGTTCTCTGAGGCCTCAAATTGACCAGAGCTTCTTTCTTCTCATTTCATATTCAGGTGTGGCAAATGGCCTACCTCAATATTGGAGTTAAAAAATATAGGTTTAATTGATGAAGCCACGCTGAAAATGATTTGCAGAGGTGTTATGTCTGAAGCCAGTTGAGAGGATTCACTCTCTGAAGGTGTAAATGTAGTGGAACAATGAGGCTGAAATGAATTTGGTACAGCACCTCTCTTAGTAAGAGAAAAAAAAAAGGATGCATTTTAAAAGGAGAATTAAAATAGGAAACTTGATGTTATGCATTGTTTGAAAGGAAAGGGTGTAAAAGGAAATCTAGAGTTTTGCATGTTGAAGAGAGCGAGCCAAAGTCCTCATGTTTGGAAGAGTTGCGGAGCAGAATCCCAAAGCAAGAAACTGGTGAGTGTGTTGGGGTGTGGAAGCAGAGGCAGGAAGGGTGTGGGTGTAAAGGGGCACCGCTTCCTTCAGGGGCTGAGTGGCTTTTTGGGCTTTGGTCTGCCCCGTCAGGTCGGTGCCTTGTTTTCTTACATGAAGCACTGGACTCTCTGGGCTCCATGTACTAATCTGTGAAACGAGTGATGAACCGAGGTAGTCATTTCCAGATGAAAAGTTAAATGCTTTGTGGCTCTTTGAAAAAAAAAAGAGTAAAGGAGAGGGAGAAGATGATATGTTAAAGAGCAACAATGACTATTTTCTCGTGTATGAGAAAGGGTACTGATTATATTGTTAGAAAGGAAAAGATCCAAGGTAGAGAGCAGGTAAGCTGTTTAATGGAGGAGGATATTTACAGACTGGAAGGGAAAAGGAATACAAGTAGGGGTACTAAGGCTACCCAAGGATGAAAAAAAAATTTCTCAAGAAATAATAAGAATCCTCAACATTTATTAAGGATGTACCCTACAGGTGCTGTTCTGAATGTTTTGTGTATATCTTTTAATTCTCACAAAACTCAAAAAGATAAGATGTTTTTATTCCTGTTTTACAATTAAGGATCTGAATAGTTCCTTGCCCAGGAAGCTGCCACGGAGATAGGATTGTAACCCCAAATTCTGACCCTAGATTGTGTAGGCCGATAAGCAGAATCTTGAAACTGAAGACCTGTTTGATCACTTACTGGACTGGTTACTTAGTTAAGTACTTAGTGCCTCTTATTCACCAAACAGGAACAGTGTTTTTGTTTCCCGTCTAATTTTTAGAGCTATTGTGAAGCTTAGTTGAGAAACTGTATTTTAAAAAAGTAAATTATGATCAATATGCAGCCTATTTTTATAAAAAATGGACAAATGCCATAAATTTTAGTTTAGAGGATAAAAAGTAAGGTTCTCAATCTTGAATGACTTTGATAGCTTCTTTAACATAGACAGGGTCATAAATTGAAAATGAAGAGATAACAACAGTTTTGTAAGCTTAAGGGGTGTGGAAAAGATTTGGACAAGTTCATACTGGATAATCCCCAGCAGTCCTTCTATTTTTACTCTTGTTTGATAATAGGAAATTTGCCAGACCATAATAAAGGAAATTCCAGATTATGATTTAGCAGATATTCTTATGCTGGTTTCAGTGCCATTTTGCTTTCTATACAGTCTGTCAACATGCATACCATCTTCTGTCAGTGCAGTGTGTCACACATCCAATTGCACTCACTATGGAAACCAAGATTTCTCATGAGATTCTGAACATTAGGATGACAACAACATTGGATACATATACCCACAGAAAAGCTTTTCTTTCTGAGTTTTCTTTTTCTTCCTTGGCTAAGACAAGAAAATGCAGAAATAAAGCCTGAGGGGTTTTGGTTTTGATTTTTTTGGTTTGTTTGAACCTGAATTTGCTTCTATTTCAATGCTGCTATGTTTAATCCAAAGTATTCTACTTTTTATTTTTTGCAATGCAGCAAATCTTAACAGCACAATGAAAGCATGGTTGAGAAGCATTATTATTATTATTATTAGTTATTTTGGCTCAAAGATTAAAAAAAGACAAATGGAAAGTTATGTCTATGCTAACCCACAACTGGAAAGCCCTCTTCAGTTAAAGCCTAATCCCTGACTGGAGGCCATGTGTGAATAAACCCCAGAGATAACATAAAAACACCTTTCCAGGCATCCTCTGAGACAGAGGATGTTCAATCAGATTCCAAGAACTCAAGAACATGTGCTTTACAGAGAGAAAGCCAAAATACAAACTTTCCTGTAAGAACTGCAAATACCATATGGAAAATTGATCCCATAAACTAAGAAGAAAAACATACTAAAATAAAGGAATGACTTTTAAATCCCACTATGCCATTTAAGGGATACAGTCCAGTCTTTTATCCTAATTTCAAAAAAAAAAAGTATGATTGAATTAAAGGGGAAGATTTAACTAGTAATTCAAATACAATTTCTCATTCTCTTAACAAACCTTATATAGACTCTTACCTTGTCTTGCTTACAAAGTAAAACAGTTTTCAAAAGAGAGAGAGAGATCATTACTTTCATTGGTTTCCTGCATTATATGGTATTCGGGATGAGTGTGTTTCCTTCCAAATAAAGCTGTAGGATGGTAGCAAATTTAACTTGTTTCAGTTGTAAGGAATCTCCCAATGGAGGGAGAATAGAGAGTCCATAGTCTCTGTATTTGGGAAATTTTCTATTTATTATATTTGTTTATAATTATTAACACAGAGTAGAGTTCAATGGTGAGATTATAACATATAACCAGCATAAACTTTATCCTTACAGAAAGTGATTTTTTTACATAATTTTTACTATTATTTCCAAATGGAAA
The DNA here is from genome assembly GCA_032199065.1 of Smutsia gigantea. Classification (NCBI taxonomy): domain Eukaryota; kingdom Metazoa; phylum Chordata; class Mammalia; order Pholidota; family Manidae; genus Smutsia; species Smutsia gigantea. Next base: position 401,785 of record JAVSCE010019299.1, on the reverse strand, counting down.
AAGAATCATGGCATTATCAAATCTTCTATTTTTCATAAGGCCTTATGCTTTCTTGTTTACAATATTTAAAAATTTTACTTTAGTCAATTTGAGCACACTTACTTTTATTGTCCCTTTAAGATAATTCTATCATCTTCCGGAAGATTACTTCTATTTGTGTTTTGCAATTTTCCAGTGTATGCTTATCTTGTACAGGGATTTTTTTCTTTTCTGTTTCTTATGGCAAGTCCATTGACCGGCTTGTAACATTATCCCTCTAGAATAGATCTGCCTTTATATCTGCTCTGTACTCTATGAGTGTCATCAGTTCTGGACCAAATTGCATATTAATCCTTTCTTCAAGATTCCCACAGGAGAAAAACAGGGTAAACTTAAATGCTATACTAAACAAGTAGGATTGTGGTCTTTATTTATTCCAAGGAACTTCTGATTTTTCTTTCCAAAACTCTGGGAAGAGAAAATCTCTCTTGCCATGGCCAGAATGTAGGTGCTCCTATTCCCAATGAAAGTACCAGCTTTCATGAATTCTAACTGTGTATAGACTTGTCAGTTTCAACCCTTGCCTCATAGTTTGAAGGCCTATTCTCCCATTCTCCTTGTGCAGACAGTAATGCCAAGCTCCTTTCTATCTGGGCCCTGTGCAAATCTTATGATCCTTCAGGGTCTGGGCAAAATGAGTTTGTCTCCTGCCTTTCAGTTTCCTCTCCATTGGTGGCATCTATGGATTTCCCTTTCTTTCCTGTAAATTCAGTCTAGTAAACTCAAATTCAGTATTTTGGGCAGTTTGTAGTAGGTGTTCCTGTCATTTTTCTGGAAATGGAAATCTGAAAGGACCTCCAATGCACAAATTTAGACACTTTTGTAATCAATGCATAACTAACTCTTATCATTGTTTTTCCATGGCCTGCCTTTATTAGTCATTTTTAATAATATAATTCTACCTTCAAACTCATCACACAAAATGGTACTTAGGATCTTGATGATAAGGTAGAACAGTGGGAAAATGGCAATACAGCAGTCAAAAGGAATGATCCATATGCATGGATCTTAGCAATACTAAGTGTTAAAAAGTTCCAAAAGATTACAAACGCCATTATACACACTTCAGAAAGTTATAAAAAGCAAATTAAATCAAGAGAATATTGAATACTGGCTTCAGGATGAAGGTTACCTGTTGTGATGCTGTCTTTGAAGGCAGATACAAGAATAGAATGGTCAGAATAGGGAACTTTGTATAGTTTGATGTGTATTATTTTCAAATCAAAATAATATAATGTAAAATTAAGAGATTATCACACACTCTGATTATGGCATTTCTTTTATTTGTATTCCCAAGCAGTTCTAGAATGTCTGCTATTTGTGGAACTACAAACAAAAATGTCTACTTCAAAGTAGGGAGGTATTCAGGTCCTTTTTTTTCCAGTCTCTTTATGACAGAAATAAGTGACAATGATGAAATCAATTCATGGCTTCATTATTTCACTTAAGGTGGATTTCCTGTGTTGGGCAGACACTTCATGGTTCTATATAAAAGTAAATGATTGATGTTTTGGACAGAGATGCGTCTCACAGAAACTTGGAAAGCACAACATGTATTATTTGTGTCAATAAATGTGAAATTAAACTTTTTGAGAGAGGTGAAGGAAAGCTGTAATGTTATAGAGAAAGAATAATTCCCAGGAAAAAATAATGTTATTCCCACCTTTTTTTTCCAGCGGGAGGAAAAACTAATCAACTATTTGGTGAATGTCTGGGAAATTTATGATTGTTAAGTGGACAAAGAGTACCCTGGAACTGATCACCCATTCAGATGCTCTAACTTCCAGAGTGCTCTCTCTGCCTTCTCTCTGGTCTGGGAGTTTTCAAGAATAGACTAATTATTAGATGAATTTTCAAAAATGGGTTAACTTCCATTCAGGATGGTGTAGGCCTTTCTCCCTGCTGCCCTGCTGAGCACAACTATAAACCCGGGAAATATCAGAAGGGGTGACTTCAATATAGTGGCAACAATTCTTACATTTCCCAACCCAACGAAGACAGTGACCCCGATTTCTCATTTTTCAACTCCCAGCCTAACAACAGAAGTCAGGTAGGCTCATCCCGCCACAGAAGGAATGAGATTCTTCCTGACAACCTCAGGGAAGCCCAGCATCACTGAGAACGGGTCAGGATCCCCACCAACGATAAGCAGCCACTGGAAATGCCCTCTTATTGGTTGTATAAGCAAATGCTCATCCATTAGGCCTTTTTCCTCTATGTTATCTTAGGTTTTGACTCATATGTGAGTGATCTTTGTTTGAGGGAACCCTGAAGTGAAAATTAAGGATGGTTTCTTCCAAAGAGAATTTATTTTTTGCCTCTGCTGTGAGAAAGGGCTCACTACCCATTAAAAATCATTTAATTTTCATGCAGCCTGTCTTAACACAAAAGTCTTTGGTTCGGCTCTCTGGGCTTCAAATCTGAGTTTTAGGATCTCAGTGCCCATATGGTGACTGGCCAGCATTAGCATTTACTTACAAATCTGAGTCTCAGTTTCCTTTTCTCTATCATAAAATATTAATTCTTTACAGATCATGGATGCATTAGTTATTATATTTTATCTAGAATCCATTTATTTGTAGCAACATAGACCTTCACAAAGCAACAGACTTTCTGATTACTTCGATTGATGTATGCTGGTGATTGCAAAAAATTGCTGGCTAAGAACCACTGGCATACATAGTCAAGGCACTAAAGAATATTTAGGAAGCGTTGTGGTGAGTGGGTGGAGAGTGTGAGGGGGATAAAGGGGCAAAAAATATTTCAGTAAGATAAGTTGGTCATGGGATGGGGATGGTAGTACAACATGGAGAATATAGCCAATGGTTCTGTAACATCTTTCTATGTCAACAGATAGTTACTCCACTAGTTGGGGTGAGGATTTAACCATGTGTGTAACAGTTGAACCACTGTGTTGTATACTTGAAACCAACATAATATTGTGTGTCAACTATACTTCAATTAAAAATTTTTTTTGATTAATTTTTTTACAAATAATCTACAACTGTACTTAAGTTTAGACGAACATCATTTTTTTTCCATTTGAGATTAAAGGTCATTTAAAAATATATCCAACTTAAAGAGATACTTCAGTGCATGTTCCAGATGATTCTTTTTAATGGTTACCTAAATATTTTACCATGTGGGAAAAAAATTTAATCCATATTAAACTTAGTAAGAATTAGAAGCCAAATTAGACTGCATATATTCATGGGGACAAGCAATCATTCTCTTTAAACTCTATTGAAACTTAATTTACCCTAAATAAAAGGTGTTATATAAACAGTAGTGCTTTTTTTTTAATCTGAATGGCAAGTGTTTATTCAGCAGCTTTTTGGTTTAAACTGATTGCTAATAATGACTGGCAGCTTTGATGATATAATAGGGAGGAAAAACTCTTCAATTCCTAACAGTGCTACTGTCTGTTCCTAAGTGGCTTTATGAGTTATTAGGAGTCCCGTGTTTTTAATGGTAATACTGCATTGGTTCTATAGGAAAATGCAGCAATACTGGGGTGGGGCAAATAAAATAGGAAAATAGAAATGAACAGGGGCAAGAAAAATAGATAACTGCACATATATATTTTTAATATAATGTATAATCAAATCCTAATTTTGTAGAGTATTTACCTGGTTATATAAAATGCTAATACAATGCAAATAATTATATGAGATTGTGGCATCAATTTCCAACTTTATGGCCTCCTTACTTCTTCTATAAAGTGTTTCAAATACTATCACATGTCTTCTGAATTTTAACAATAAGACATTTTAACACAGTTTTTCTCTAATTGTTTCACCTTATCATATGTAAACATGCCTCTTGAGTTTATGCTCTATGTTATACATTAATTTGATTATTGAAGTTCTATTTAAAACTAAAACATTAAATGACTGTAGATAATATAAGGTTGATTAGTTTAAATAATAATTTCAAGAAGAATGAAAGGCTACTTTGTGTTACCAAAAATTTTAAACAATTATTTATCTCAAGTAATGTATAAATGAGAAATGATTGTGTTTGTAATCATAGTTTTGCAAAGGTATAAGTATTCTTCACTTTTGAAGATGGGTTCGTTCTTGAGAGGTTTTGTTAAAATGTAGTTAAAAAAACATGATTTACAGTGCGACTCATCACTGCAATTGATCATTTTGTGAGCTGGAAAATTTACAAATGATTTTGCCCTATTTGGTAAATTCAGAATTCCTTTTTTTTTTTTTTGGTGTGTAAATGTATATGCACCAAAATGAAAATTTGAAGAACTCATCACAAACCTGTGTGTGGTATAATTTGTAGAATATTCAAAAGGCCTTTGCCATTTCCTGGCTATTATTTATTATCTTGTCAATCTGTGAAAAGCAATATCTTTAAAACATTTTGGATAGTGTATGACTCCATTTGTCCCTCATGAATATCATGAATATTCATGCAAATAATTGGCTATAATTTTAAAATAGATATTAAGGATTTACACCTACTCTATAAACATTTCTGTGAGAAATTGTCTTAGCTAAAGGTACCCGGGCTCTTAATTTCCTCTTGCAGAGTAAGTTCTTAGTTTTAGTATTTTATATGTACTACTGTTTTAGATAATAAGAATCAGTATGGTCTCCATGTTAGAGAAGCATGTTACCATTAGAAAATTTGCTTGACTTAATTAATTAAATTTAAGTTTCCATTTGACTGTTTTCATTTAACTGCAATTTATATTAAGAAAATGGTTCATAGCTGCCCAAATAGCCTGAGTTTACCTTATTTGTATTTTAACAATTGATAAACCTATACGTTAAAGGAAATTATTCTATCTCCAGAATGTAAATAAAAATAATAATCAATATTAGATGTATAGGTAATAAAATTCAAGAGTATGAGCAATAATGATATGAATTACATTAGCTTGCCTTATTATTTACATTTTTGTGTTGCTAGTTAAGAGAAAGGCAAAGTATTACCTATCCTTTATTTTCTTAGTAAAAAGAGTTACTTTTTTTGCCATTAGCATTTCTAGAAGTTTAATAATTCTAAGTAAATAAAACGTAGGAATGTAAAAATAGCTAAAATTTAGTTTTTCTCTCTTGTATAGACTTTGAGCAAATTTCCATAAACCAATAGTTATACTTCTAATATTTTAATTGGGAACATTTAGAGAAGTGAATGTGCTACATTATCCTGCAATTGGAGCTTCAGTTAGCATAATGATGGCCTTTTGCCAAAATTAATTCTGACAAGCAACATTGGCATAATATATTAAATGCCAAGCCACAGAAACAGCACCCCAGAAAAAGGGGCTGATGATTCAAGCTTGGCAGAGACTCCTTGTGCTCAGCGTTAAGAACTGGCTTACAGGCTGGTCATAAGCGTTGGAAAAGGAAGAATTCCTTGCAACATGTTGCTTGAGTTCAAAAACATAATGGAGATGTGAGAAAGACTGTTGATCATTCCAGATCTAGAAAATAAGGTCAAGAGATGAACTTGGAAGCTACGAATAAATAAAAGCCATAAATGATCATATAATGATTTTTTTAAAGTTTTTAGATAGTTTCTATCTGAGGACTATTGGCCCTTATCCTCTGTCTTTTTCAGTAAATTTTTTGACTCTGTTTAGGTTTGTTAATTTCTCATTAAAGCTATGAGATGAATAAATTTTAAAAAGATCCAACTTTATAGGAAAATTCATGAGTAATTTCAATTCAACTCATGCCCTTACCATTTGATCTTGTCCTTATAACCACAGAGTTACTTGCACATGACATTCCTAGATACTACTGAGTAGAGTTCAGTGCACCTGAGTATTAAAATGATATTCTCTATTACCAAAAGAGTTTTTCTGAAATCATATATTATATCCCAGGGAAATCAGAATATACGAACATACAATAATACAGATAATGATGAGAAAAAATTTTATTTTGACATAGCAATAACTTCCATCTACCATCTTAATATATGTACTGACTATCCATTTCTGCAACGTTTTCTTTTTGTGCCTCCAATGTCTTTTCTGTATCTGGTTTTATATAGGCACTTTTCCAAAATATATCTGCATGTGTTTTTCCTTTCCACTAAAATGGAAAAAAATAATCTAATAGAAAAAGAAAGAAAGTTTATGTTGAGTACTGGGAAATAATTTTTTTTCATAGAAAAAGAGAAACATATTTGTATTTAAAATATATTGTTTTTGTAACCAACATTTATCTTTAAAATGTTTAAAATGTTTAAAATGTTTGGTTAATTAAAAAAATACTCTGTGATTAGCAAGAGGAAGCTATTTGGGATTTTAATAAAATTTCAGCTCATATATGAGGGAGTTATAAAACACATAAGCAAATTTCACAAACTGGAAATGCTTTAAGGGTGCATAAAAACTGAACCATCATTTAAAAGATAAAAAAGTCCTCTTGAAGTGAATTCTCACCATTCCAGAATATCTTTTAAAGAGTATAAGGGACTTTTTATGAGAACAGAGAGTAGGTTAGTGTCATAATACTACAAACTCTGATTATGATTATGTAGAAAGCAGTATTAAATAGAGAGACAGTACAGAAAACAGGTTACAAGCTTGGGTTCTAGAGATACTTGTTTATGAATTGCAGTTCCTATATACTTATAGCTGTCTATGCTATTTTATTTATTTATTTTCACTTTTAGGATAAGAATATTACATATCATGGGGTAGTTATTATTACTTAAACAGCTGTGAGAAATTGTGAAGGAACAGATGCTATCTTTCACTTTCTGGATTATTTTTGAAGAGGGAGACTGAGACTAATGATGATTCATTTTCAGGAAAATATGGTTATTAAGGTTTTAATATTAAAGGTATTTGTACTTAATTAGTAGACTAGAACTTAAATATTAGCAAGTGCCCTTTATGGCCTCCAATGGGCACTCTAACAAACCACGTTACATTGCACTGGAGAGAGAAAAGGAGAGTAGAATTTGCTTTACAATCTCAGGTGGCTTCAAAAGGATTGACTTCAAAACGAAGGCACCCAAGGAAGTTGAAGAAATATTACTAAGGAAAGGAAGGAAAGCATAAATAGAATTAGGCATTTCATTTTCTTAAATCAAGGACATAAAATGGTTTCATTTCACATTCCATTCTGACAAATTGGTAGTCTCCACTGAGTTCTACTTTGAAAATATCTCTGAGATGATGCTCATTTTCTTCAGGAGAGTGAATGGATTACCAGTGTCTGTTACAGGTAAGGAAAGAGGAGATAGTGGCAAGTAGTTCGCCAGACAGTTTTCTATTCCAGATTATAGAGTAAAAGAACCTTAAAATTGGGACATTCCCAGAGATAATATAATTCCCCTTTCAATCTTGTTAGAATCTTCCACATGATTGAAATACAAGTCACATGACCAACTAGATTTTGAGTTTCTTCAGAACAAAAACTAGGAAGAACAGGTTGAATTTGCAGGCAAAAAATACTGAGTCAATAAAAATGATTATTTCTAGCAAGTAAAGCTCTCCAATAGTGAATATGCTTCCTTTTAGGTAGTCAGTATCCCTTCTTAAGAATTGTTCAAGAGAAGGCTTGACATATATTTCCTGAATTAAATGGAAGTGATGAGAATAGATAATTTAGTTTCCAATCTATTTTTAAAATTCAATAATTTCATGATTGTTGTAAGTAACTGTCCTAACAGTATTACACAGGAAATAGACATTTATTAAAAATTAATTCCTCATTCAAAAATTCAAAATAGAACATAGACTATACTGCTTGGTAACCCCAAACATCAAAGCTTCTATAATGAAACCCTAAAAAGTAGTCTTCAAATGTAAGATAATTATGATGAATTGTAAAAATATGCTTGAGCAATACTATGAAGGTGAAAATAATGAGTAATAAAAAGTAAACTAGGAACAGATTAGATATGGCAAGATTTTAACGACATACTCTAAAACAGATAATGTTCTTGTGTTACAGAATATGAATGATGAGCCTCCTGTATGTGACCCACCACATTTGGAAACTCAGATTGTTTCTACAATTCAGATTCCTTTTATTCAGCCGAACTGTTCAGACAAAGATTCTCCACAGGAAGAGCTGAGCTATTCAATTGTTGGAGGTAAGACATGATTTCAAATAAGTCACCCCTATGCTATTTAAAAAGATGCCCATGGGAGATATTTTATAACTGTTGGAAAGATATCATGAAACATATTTTTAAATAAGAACTTAAGTAAGACAATGGAAATAATATAATACATAATGTAGTTTTATTTCTATTTTATTACCTCATCATTCTCAGGAAATACAAATAATCAATTCACACTTTGGAGACAAGGTGTTGATCCTCCTTCTCTGGCCACCACTCAGAATTTCCAGTAGGATGCGTATCAAGGGATTCAGGATCCTATGGCTTTCCAGCTACTTATTGAAGTTACTGATGAATTAGGTGGGAATAAAGCTAGTCAGCTGTCAGCCACTACAACAGTCATAATTCATGTGTTTCCTTGGACCACACTGCAGCCAACTTTTTCCACAAAAACAACTACAGCTACAGTAAGTACTTAATGATGAAATATAATTCTAAAGTAGGGTGAATTATTGATAAACACAGAATGTATTTGGGGACTCTTATAAGAGTTATATTTTGGCAATGAAAGACAAAATGAAACAGTTACTTTAATACATTAGAATTCATACCATCAAAATTAAGAGAAATGATTGTAGCTGTCAGTTATTATTTTGAGTCAAGGCAAATACATCAATGTTAATAATTTTTATAGGCCCTTATGCTATTATTTAATTTATATTCTAGTAATTCAATTGATTCTCATTATAGTATACTTTTCCCTATTAAAATGAAAAGTCATGAAGTTTTTCTTACATAGCACTGTAGAAGGTTTATAAAAATATATGACATTTGTTTCTTTTAAAGGTACACAGTCTCACTGGAAGACAGGTATTCACTTAGAATACTTTAAATATATAATAAACAGTGTCAAATGAAAGTGAAATTATTTAACTTTGAGTTTGAAAATAAAGTAAGTTTATTTGGGCTGAGATAGTAAGTTCCCCATAAATAGAGGAGGGAAAAATAATGTAGTTCTTTAAGAACAAATATTCTTTTTCTTTTTTCAAGTAGAGAAGAAGAGCTTTATAAGGAAAAGGAGTGGAATTACCCTGGAAAGAATATAATATATTCTGGGGAATGTTGAGAAAGCAGTGAGGCTGGGGGCTAGATTTGTGTCAGGAAAATAAAGCTCACTGTGGATATGTAAAATATTTGAGCATGGGACATCTTGAATGTAAAGATGAGAAGTCTGTATGATTAAAAAGACAGAAATTTATAACATTTTCACAGCAGAAAGACCCACAGCGCCTCATTAACTTTGCTAATGTGGAAATAAAGACAAAATCAATGATGTGATAGAATTGGTTTGTGTGGAATATGCTGTTTGATTTCAAACAGGTGGAGTTTAAACAGCCAAGTAGATATTCATATCCATGCCCTCACTAACATTATTATGATGTTCTTTATATAACTGAGCTAACAAAATGAAAGATATTTGAATTAAAATAGCCATCTGTTGAACAAGTCACAGAAAATTCCTCCCATTGCTTGACTTCACAGTCAAGAAGTTTTGCATTAGCTATACAAAATCATCATAATGCAATTTGAATATTCTCGATCCAAAGAAAACAAAAAAATTGGATTACAGTGGTGTAGGACTGGTAATGCTCCCAAGTGCCTAGCAGAAGGAAATTAAAATTCTCTCCGTGGGAAGGTAACAGTATCCTAGGCTTCCAATTATTTCTAACAATTTTTCAATCTAGTAAACACTACATGATTAAATATAGCGAGGCATATGAGAAAATAAGATGCCATAACCAAGAGGCAACAAAACCACAAAAAGCAGAAACAGATACATAGTAATTACAGAAATTTTTAAAAACTAATTGTAATACAATTATGCCTATTAAGTTCAAGAGATATAAACCAAGTTTGAAATTTGGTTTGGGGTATTGGAGACTATGAAAGTAACAGAATATTTGAAAATATATCATATACATCTAGAAATTTAAAAAAACAATTACTGAAATTAAAACTTGATCATATTGACATACAGAATATGTAAACACTGTGTCTGACAATTACGAACATTACAAAATTTGATTTTATATTAGGCTATAGAGCAAGTCTCAATACATTTCAGTGGTTTGAAATCATGTTTGGTATTATCTGTGATCTTAAATAATTATGCTAGAGATAAAAACAAACAGGTTTACGATTAGCAGACGTAATGTTGGGGGGGCACGGGGAGGGCAGTACAACTCAGAGAAGACAAGTAGTGATTCTATAGCATCTCACTACGCTGATGGACAGTGACTGTAATGGGGTTGGTGGGGGGGACCTGATGAAGGGGGTGGTTTAATAATCATAATATTGCACAGGTAATTGTAGATTAATGATACCAAAATAAATTTAAAAACAAACAAACAAACAGGTATCTAGAGAATTCACTATATCTTCAGAAGACAAGGGACTAGAGAATATTTTGGAATGGATAAATGAAAATACTGCATAATAAAACTGTGGGATGAAGTTAAATCAGAATTGAAGACAACATATTTCCCCGTAAGTACCATTTTAACTTCATCTTCCAAATTTTAGTATGTAGTATTTTTGTTATCATTCAAAAATATTACCTTTCTCCTTAACACTTCATCTTTTCCCTCCATGTTATTTAAAACTGCACTTTCTGTGAAGTTAGAAATAGGACAACAGCACAATAAACTCACAGAGAATTTTTAGAAATAAAATAATGAGATAACTAAAATTAATGAAATAGCAAATACATATAAGCAAGGTAAAAATTGATTATGTGAACATAATAATAAAATCTACATTACTCTGAGGGGGCTATTAAAGACAACAGTGAAATCATACTATACTAATATCAGGAAGAAAAGGGAATGTCATAAGGTCTTGCAACCCTTCAAAAAAGAATCCTAAGAGAATACTTTGAAGGACCTTGTCAATAAATTTGATTAAAAAAAATCAAGGTGAAAGAACTTACTTGACCTCCAATATAAAATACAATAATTAAGACAGGAGAGCAGAATAAAGAGTTCAGCTAATGATCCACAATATGAACCTATGATTTATGTCAAATGTGGCACTATAGAGCAGTGCTAAAAGGATGATGGGTTCTGTAAATATTATGGGACAACTGGCATGTACAAGGACAAAATAGGAATGATCCCAAACCTAAATTAAGTCCAGATGGACTGTAGACTTCAAGAGGCAAAATAAATTTTAGAAAGAATGTAAGAGACTACCTTAATAATTTGGGGGTAGGAAAATATTTATTAAATAAGACAAAAAAAATACCCAAAAGAAAATTTTTAGAAAAGTGAATACATTAGAATTAAGAAATTCTTATTATGGATGAAATGATAGTGTATTTGACTTTTGCTTCAGAAAAATTTAGTGGAAAAGATTAAGTGAAAGCAAGTTTAAACAAAAATGGGCATAAATTGGCAATTACTGAGATTGTGTTATGGATATCAGGTGGATTATTGTACTTTTTTAATACTTCTTTATATATGTTAGGCATCACAAAAATATCTTGTACAATAATTGAAAAGGAAATAATCCCAGATGCTTATAAACTTTGCTAAACTATTAGCATTTAATGTGCAAAATTTTCCCTAAATAATCCTCACAAATAAAATAGTCTCACTTACTTTGTAGCCTCTCACTAAAACTGTCTGTTTTGGAGCTTTTAATAATGTACTTTATACAATCAAAACCTGCAATTTATTATTTTAAGCATGATTATTCTTCTGGTCACTCAATAAATTAACTCTTAGTCTCTTCCCCTACCCCAGGATATGTGACCATGGAACTTTCTTTCACATTCTACAAATATATATATTCAAATCATTTGATAAGTCAAGCAAATACTACCTAAGACCTAGCTATAACATCAATAATACTGTAGGATTTTACAGCAACATTCCAAACAGTTACAATATATTGTTTTCCATTTCCGGCTCAATATGAACCTCATCTATCTATTCTAAGTCTTTCTTATCTGCTGGATCTTGCTCTTTTGGGAGAGATCATTTTAGCTTGTACCATGGTGAAAAAACATATTAACACATGGATTTCTACCACTGAAATCCCTGATTAATAAAGCAAAATCTAGCAAAGAAGAATGCTTGTAATTAAATATAAAAGAATAAACACATTTTGCAGCAAGATGTGAAAGGATTGATTTGTAGTTGAGTGGAATTGTAATCCATATAATTCTCTTGGCAAACTACACTAAGCTTGCTAAAAGCAGCGAACCAATTAATGCTACCTGGAAGTGATTACCAACCTGTGACGTAGGAGTGTACTCCCAAGGATTGTGACAAATGGTCTTTAATATTCTCCATAAGCCATATCAGCTTTTATGTTTATACGTGTACTTATTTAATACACATATATCCACAGGGAGATATATGTGCCTCTCTTTGCAAAAAGTACTATTAAACCAGAAGTAACCTTAGAAATGCTATAGTTCAATTAATCCATTATGCAGGAAAAGGAAATGGTACTTAACAGGTTATTACTTCCATTTTCTTGAGAGTCAGCAAACAGACACCCAAAAGCACCTGCATATCTTAAGATAGGTTTTAAAAGCTAATGTTTCTAAAGGTTTATTTAATATATTACTAAGTAGCTATTATTTATATTTGAGTGTTACAAAATTACCCTATAAAGATAAAGATCACCTATGTCTCCAGATACTTGTCTCATTTTCAACTGCATTGTTCTCCAAGATTTGTGCTAGTTGTTGTACAAAACTGATTATGTCAGAGAAAACCCTTCTAGTTATAAATATTAGACTATCCAACTTGAAGTGGCTTAAATAATGAAAATTCAGGTTCAGAAAAGTAGTGGGCAAAATTTGAAGATTTCTGTACATTATCCTAAGTAATATGAACTTTATCTTCCAATCAGAGAGGACCTAAAGAGATATTTCAACGGAAGGGTGATAAGATCAGATATATCTGATAAGTGTGAGTGATTTTAGAATAAGTGTTAAGAAAATATTAAAGGAAGAGTGGTGAATGGAGAAAGCAGTTTCCATGAAACCAGTTAAGATCTTATTTCAATAACCCGAATAAAAGAGGCCTTAAAATAAGGCAGTAATACTTTATGTGGAGATGAAGTGCTAGATCTGAAATATACATAAACAATAGAATTCACAATTTACTGTGTTGGAAATTTGTGTACTATATCGTGGGAAAGAGAATTTCTCTTGGGCTTTAGCTGTTATTAATAGACTGTAGGTTTTTTTTATTATAAGGCAGATCTAATTTAGAATGTTGAATGAGATATGAAAACTTTAAAATATTTCTAAGTGGTTAAAATATACTGCCAGAATTTTATCTGATTTTAACATATAACTATAAAATCCCATTGCAAAAATAGAACATTCTTAAAGCTAGACTGCTAACAATGTGTGTCTATGAGTTATAAAGAAATTAAGGCCTGAGAATAAATAAAGTAGTTAAAAATGAATTCAATCATATTATAAATATTATAGGAGACATGTTCAGCATGAAATTCACATAAATGTATATTATTTTTTCAAAATATTCTTCTAGGCTCTTGACAAAAAAAAATAGGGCATCCCACAAATCTAGTGAAGGCATTCAGTAAAGACCTCTGCATATTTTACAGTATCAAGTATGGTACTTGATAAGTTAAAGGACAATTCCATATGCTATACGAGAGGTATGTAATTGGTATATGAGCAATGATATATAGTATATGAGAAGTATTCTTAATTGGTGGTAGGAGGGATTCATGAACTGTTGGAGAATCTGATAAAAGCTATGGTTTCTCTTTTTCTCCAGAATAATATACACATATACTTAGAGGTTGTAAAACTCAATGATGTAACTCAGATTAAGAAATCCTCCTGACTAAAAACAAGGGTTTATTAATGCTTTTGAATTTGCAAAATAATTTTCCTATTAGCAAAATATATTTATATTATTATAAAGTAAACAAAGCAATATAAGCCACTAAAATAACTGTAGAGAAAACTTTACATAATACATTCCTTAAATATGTTAACACGTAACATACTTTTATAGATAATACAGTTAAAATAACACCTTGAAGCTTAGAAAGGAAAATAGGAAGAAATCCTTTTATCTTAAATGTAGAAAGACTTAAAGAAGTTGATAATAAATAAGCCCAACTCTAAACTAAGTAAAATAAATAGAACTGCTGTAAGTTGTCTCCTTATTAACATTTATCTTTGAAACCCCACCTGCCTATTCAGAGGTCCCTCTCAGAGCAGGTAGAGAAGAAGAAAGAAACTAAGTCATGTTTCATGAACTGGATTAAACTTGTCCAAGTCCAGATCGGCTAAAGAGACAATGAGGTAACTGGCTAGACACCATTTCCTGCAAATATAATCCCCAAAGAATTATGAATCAAAATTCCTGAAACTATCAGCATGCAGCAAATTGAATCCCATAATAATAAAAAAACAATTAATATTCATTTTCAAAATACAGATGATAATAGAAATCTTAAATCATACTAATTTATAGCTATGTTTTCTTTTACTCTGATTTGAGCATAAATAGTGCAGAGGGTAAAAGTAGAAAGGAGAAAGTCTCTATAAATAACTCTGTCTAATCTTTTCATCAATTTATCCTGGTAACCTATCCATGTTTCATGATGTGTATCTGTACAATGAAATTTTTTAACCAACCAATGATGACTGAAAAAGGGGCATTCAACACACAGAGTAACAAAATAGGAATTGTTCAGTGTCTTTCATTTAATCTGAATTTGAAAACTAATCCTGAGGATATTACTATGCTTCGAGATGAAGGGTTATGTCTTTATAACCTTTCATATTTTCTACACCATTGTGCTCACTGAAGAGGCATATTACTTTCCCAAGGCTGCCTTTGACTCATCAAAGACTAATCATTTACTAGCATATACCTCACAAGATAATTTCCAATTAAATATGTCTGGAACTTTGTTTTCATCTGGTAATTTGGAACAGTGGTGTGTAGGAGCTGGCTTGTTTAAGCTAATGAGAGTCTGTTGTTAAATATTCAGAAATTTTGTGGTCTAACTGTAAGCCTGTAGTAACTTGAAATTAGTTATGGTTGGAATATTAACCCTGCAGAAGTTGGTACATGCTACACACTAGGATGCTTTTGTTTTATTTTCTTTTGTTTTTTTGCTTTTTAAAGTTTATCGGCACACTATTGGTCTGTCCATCTTATTCTTTAGTAGATATAGGAAGGCAAAAGAAATTTAAAATGGGTAGGAATGAGATTTAAGAGAGATTATTAAATTCTTATGTATGATAAGCAAAAGTTTAGCCACCCAAAAATGAAAGAGAATTTACTTTGCTTTCTCACCCCTCATTTCAAAGAATGAAATAAAAGGTCAGAGTATCCATGGATGACACCAGCACTTTCTGCTGACCTGGGTCTAATCTTCACATTTTTATCTATTCAAAATTACAGAAGAAATTAGAGAACTATATTATTTGCCGTGGGCTGTGCTTTAACACCCATTTTGCCTTGTATGCTTAGGAAGTGGAGCTCGTTGTGGTATTTGTATGATCACCCAACATCTCCCACCCTTGAACTAAATTTCTCTTGTTTTTCTTTGACTTTTCTAATATGAAGAAATAATACACACTAGTAATGGTAATATGGTCACTAACTGATTACCTATTAAATGTTATAGATTTGCATAGGTATATTTATTCCTCATAGCAATGCTACTATGAAGCATTGTTCCAAACAAGAATTAACTTGTCCAGTTTAAGTGACAGTCATGAGTTCAGCCCAGATCTGTTTATTTCTAGAGACCGTGTTTTCTCCACTATTTCACTGGTACTGTATTTCTTAAACTTGATTGATCTATGTGAGGTATGATGTTTGTGTTTATCTCTGTGTGAAAGAGCAATAAAAATTCCCTTGGATCTGTGGAGAAGATGGATGTCTTTGCTTCATATCTTGAGTTATTCTGCTATTCAGCCTCTATCTATGAACCATCTTAAATTACAGACATGGGAACTAAGTAGCTAAATCACCCTTTTTTCTTCAGGTGTGGCTAGGGAATAAAGTCTCTTGGTGACCCTCAAAACGCTTAACTTTATTCTATGTTTAGAAATGACATGAATTATATAACTGTTGGGCCACTTATTTCCATGTGTTTTATGTGCTACAGTTATATGTCCTATAAGAACACAGACTCTATGAATAAACAGTGAGAATCACATTTTACATTTATGTATTTCTTGGTCTTTGTGTCCATCTGACTCCCAGTAAGAAATAGACATAAAGTAACAGAAGACTTATGGAATGAACTATTTAATAAAGTGTAAGCAGAGGTAAGGAAAACCAGCATGGCATAACTCTGCCTATCACTTCCTAAGCAGATTACATCCTACAAAACTGATATATAATTTCCTTTTCTGATTCTACTTGATTGGTGGTTTATATGCATTAGGAAATAGCAGACCTATAAACACCCATCTTCCTCTAGTAAAAATATAAGATTGTGTTTTGTCACATAGACTGAAATTTGTACATGCAAGTCCCCAAAGTTGTGGTACCATTTCCAGTTTGAAAAATCTGTAACTACCTGCTATATGTGAGTTTTATGCAAGAATACTGAATCAAACTTGAAAAGAAAAAAGCCAGTCAAAAGGACAAGTATAAAACACTGCTCAGCTTCATGATGTGGATTTGGAATATTTTTCATGTGCCGTTTCACATACTTAAATATTTAAGTATATTGATATTCATTTAACACTACTTCATTTTAAAATAAAATATAATTTTCTTTGGAAACAGTATAATCGATTTATTTTCAAGTTACTTATAAATTACAGATCAATAGTGTATTTAATATTTTACAAAATATAAGGAAAGTCACAAGGACTTTAAGAATAATAAAATGGTAGGATACAAAATTAATACACAGAAATCTGTTGCTCTCCTATACACTAACAATGAACTAGCAGAAAGAGAAATCAGGAAAACAATTCCATTCACAGTTGTATCAAAAAGAATAAAATACCTAGGAGTAAACGTAACCAAGGAAGTGAAAGACCTATACACTGAAAGCTACAAAACACTCATGAAAGAAATTAAAGAAGATACCAATAAATGGAAACACATCCCGTGCTCATGGATAGGAAGAATTAATATTGTCAAAACGGCCATCCTGCCTAAAGCAATCTACAGATTCAATGCAATCCCTATCAAAATACCAACAGCATTCTTCAACGAACTAGAGAAAATTGTTCTAAAATTCATATGGAACCACAAAAGACCCTGTACAGCCAAAGTAATCCTGAGAAGGAAGAATAAAGTGGGGAAAATTACACTCCCTGACTTCAAGCTCTACTACAAAACCACAGTAATCAAGACAATTTTGTACTGGCACAAGAACAGACCCATAGACCAATGGAAGAAACTAGAAAGCCCAGATATAAACCCAAGCATACATGGTCAATTAATATATGAAAAAGGAGCCATGGATATACAATGGGGAAATGACAGGCTCTTCAACAACTGGTGTTGGCAAAACTAGACAGCTATATGTAAGAGAATGAAACTGGATTATTGTCTAAACCCATATACAAAAGTAAACTCAAAATGGATCAAAGACCTGAATGTAAGTCATGAAACCATAAAACTCTTAGAAGAAAACATAGCAAAAATCTCTTGAATATAAACATGAGCAACTTTTTCCTGAATGCATCTTCTTGGGCAAGGGAAACAAAATAAAAATGAACAAATAGGACTACATCATGCTAAAAAGCTTCTGTACCGCAAAAGACGATCAGCAGGACAAAAAGGCATCCTATAGTATGGGAGAATATATTTATAAATGACATATCTGACATGGGGTTAACATCCAAAATATATAAAGAACTCACATGCCTTAACACCTAAAAAGCAAATAACCCTATTAAAAAATGGGCAGAGGATATGAACAGACAATTCTCCAAAGAAGAAATTCATATCGACAACAGGCACATGAAAAGATGCTCCACATCATTAATTATCTGGGAAATGCAAATTAAAGCCACAATGAGATATCACCTCACACCAGTTAGGATGGCCAACATAAAAAAGAATAAGAACAACAAATGCTGGCAAGGATGCAGAGAAAGGGGAACCCTCCTACACTGCTGGTGGGAATGTAAACTAGTTCAACCATTATGGAAAGGAGTATGCAGGTTCCTCAAAAAACTAAAAATTGAAATACCATTTGACCCAGGAATTCCACTCCTAGGAATTTACCCTAAGAATGCAGGAGCCCAGTCTCAAAAAGACACATGCACCCCTATATTTATCACAGCACTATTTACAATAGCCAAGAAATGGAAGCAACCTCAGCGTCCATCAGTAGATGAATGGATAAAGAAGATATGGTACATAGACTCAATGGAATACTACTCAGCCATAAGAAGAAAACAAATCCTACCATTTGCAACAACGTGGATGGAACTTGAGGATATTATACTCAGTGAAATAAGCCAGGTGGAGACAGACAAGTACCAGATGCTTTCACTCATCTGTGGAGCATAAGAACAAAACAAAAACTGAAGGAACACAACAGCAGCAGACTCACAGAACCCAAGAATGGCCTAACACTTGCCAAAGGAAACGGGTCTGGGGGCCGGGTGGGTGGGAAGTGAGGGAGAAGGGGAATAAGGGGCATTACGATTAGCACACATAATGTAGCAGGAGGGGGGGCATGGGGAAGACAAGTAGTGATTCTATAGCATCTTATATGCTGATGGACAGTGACTATAATGGGGTGTGTGGTGGGGACTTGATAATGGGGGGAATCTAGTAACCACAATATTGCTCATGTAATTGTATATTAATGATACCAGAATAAAAAAAAATAAAAAGAATAAAAGAATAATAAAATGGGTAATCAAAGTGAGACAAATAACTGATTAAAAAGATTTATGAAATGTTTTAATTTTGTTTTGCTTCCCTAAATAAAGTGTTTTTGCTAATGGTCCTAACTTTAATTCTAGGAAAATTATAGTTGTGCAAACAATTACTTTGAGTTTCTGTCTTTACACTTTTAAATAATTTTTCCATGTTTTCTTTGGCATTTATTCTCATTTATATAACATAGTTATTTAATTAGCACCTAAGAAATGAGAATGAGTAAGAAGCTCTAAGAGTGATATCTTAGTAAAAGAAAAAAAGAGTTAATTTTTTAATAAATATGAATGCTCAGAAAATATATTGACAACATCAATTTTTAAATTCTTTCACCATACTCATTCATTCATAGTATGACCAGGCCTTCTAAAGAAAAGGAAGAAATTTTTTCAAATGAAAGTTTGAAATGAAATAAATAATATCAATATGATTTCACATAGATTCTGTCTAAACAGTTTTTACATAGGCAGTAAGCACATTTAAGGCCCAAGCTGTGTAACAGAAAGAGTGTGGCCTTGGAAATAAGATAGATCTTGGTTTGAATCCTAGGTCTTCCACTCAATAACTGTTAAAAAGAAACAACAGGCCCAAAATGGAGTCATTTGTGCTAAGCCCCGCATCAGCAAACCTAGGTCAGTATGTAACTTAATTGCAGTTTCAATCCTTCCCAGGAATGTTATCTTAACCAGTCAGTCTGGAATTTTCTGGTCAGCACTAATGAAGTAATCAGCCTGATAGACCCCTTCCATTCCCAAAGAAAGATGAGGTAATATGCTATTTCCTTGACTTTGTCCCTTCTGCCTATAAAAGGCTTACATTTTGTAAGTTCCTTGGAGCTCTTTTCTATTTGCTAGATGGATGCTGCCTGACTTCACAAATCACTGAATAAAAACAATTTGATCTTTAAATTTACTTATTTGACCTTTGTTTTTAAACAACTGTGAAACTGGGTTGAGTTATTTACCACCTGTGAGCCTCAGTTTCTACTCTGTCAATAGGGATTATTCAAAGCTACTTCAGAAGACTCTCCTAGTGCAGTACCCAGAGCATAAGAGGTGATACGTAGTATATTATTATATTAGTTATTTTACAAATGTATATTAATTGCCTGAAAACACAAGAACAGGTTGTTTGAAAACATTACACATAAGTGATGGCTGATACGGTTATCAACCCTCTAGAATTTGCCTCTCCAAAATATGGCTTTTTGGCATAAGGATTATTTGACTTTAGGCTGAATATTTTTAAGAAGGAGCAGACACAGGGAAAATTCTGCAAACAGAGTGGAAGCTACCTATGCTCTCCATTTGTAAGGGGCTCCCCCTCTCAGGAAGCCTCAGGAGGACTGACTCAGGAAGTACCAGGAAGAGGAAGATGATCAAATCTCTAGAAATGTATCAGCAGAAAAGGCAAAGACCTAAATTTGCATAACAACCTTACCCTTGTTGATTGTGCTTTCCCTGCTAGCTTCTCAACTGGCTCTCCCACCCACCAACATCTTTTGTCTTTAGCTGGAGATGGTATTTAAGACAGTGGTATGGGCCATGTCTGGGTGTTACTCAGTTTTTTGGGGCATCTCCCAGGTATATAGGAGTTATACATGTTATTAAACTACTGTTTTTTTTTCTGTTCATCTGTATTTTATTACAGAGGGAGCTGAGCCTAGAACCCAGATGGGTGGAGGGAAAATTATGTTTCCTCCTCTACACTCTCCTTCTCATTTGCAGTTCCTGACTATGGGGGAATTTTTTTTCATTAAAATACTAATTTTTTTAAATGTATTTGATAATATTTATTAATTTTTATAATACTTTTGGCAAATGGGAAAAAATACCCACAACATTTCTGCTTAAATTACCAGTGTCTTACCACTAAAAATTACTTACGTTTTATAGAAATATGGTCTATATTTTACTTGAAGTATTTGATACACAGCATGAGAAGCAACTATTACATAAACGTGTATCAGAATTTCTTATTGGCCGACTTGTTCAATGAGAGTTAAGTGAAATAATTTAAAAGTCAGAAGATCTATATAAATTGTGCTCTGCTAGGTTATAGCCTTGCACATCTGCTGTGACTCTAATACCCAATGACAGAAGATTTCATGACAGGGAAGAACATTGCTATTGTCTTTTTTGTAAAATATAACAAGTTAACTAATTAAGGTTATGAATCAAACCAAATTAACTGCACACAGCTGTGAGAAGCTTAGTACATGACCAAATAACAGATGGGAAATTCTTTTGTTTTCACTGGTGATTTACCTAATGGTGAGATAAATGTCTGATGACATACATAGTCCAGTGTCCTGTCAATCCTTAGCCATTTATTTCATCACTCCTCATGCTCATGAAACGGAGGAGTAACTGCTGAATTGTTCAACTATAAAAGTATCATGGTTTCTGCTTAAGCAAGCCCATAAGCAATACAAAAAACGTTTCAACCTATATTTAAAATGTAAAATAAAACAAGAATAGCTTGCACAGTAATATATACATGATCTAAAATGATTTTCAGAAATTTTAGAATATAATAATTAAATCAAATTTCAATAATTTTCCTTATAAGATAACAGTTTACTTAATATTTTAATAGAACTTCCTACCTAGTCATGAAATTTAGGCTTATAAATCTACCAGTAGATAAAATTTTCACATGGTTAAATTAAAAAAAAATTATGTGATTTAATCAAATTCAAAGTTTCAACTTCTTTTGTCTATATTCAAAGGAGAAAACTGGGAGTCTAGGAGTTTGAATAACTTTCCCAAAGTCACAGACTTAGTAAGTAGTAGAAGCAGGAAGAAATGGTTGAGGTTTGAGCACTCTTCTGACCAGTGTGGAGTTAGAGAAAAGTGAAATAATGTGAAAAGATCAGCAGGAGTCATAAAATACAAAGATTTATAAGCCACAGTAAGCATATATATTTATTTGCAATTAATCAATTACAAGTCATTATGACAAGTGCTGTAAAGGAAGAGTAAATAAATATATGGTAATACAGATCACAAGATCACAAATTTCCAACAACACAAATTATTACAAGTTTCCAAGAAGAGATATTTGAAATTTGTGTAGGTCTTTGATGGATATAGTAAGAAGCAAATACATTTAGAAATGGTGGAAATTGGGGAATGCAGGCATGAAAGTACATGGTCTATTACTGAAAGGAGAAAAACTGTCTAAGACCATATAAGGAGGGTTGGCCAGAGGTAAGTGCAGAAAGGTAGATATTAGGTAGACTGACACACGCCTGGAATCAAAGCTGTGAATTTTGGACTTTGTTTTATGGACAATGCAAAGCCTATTTAGATTCCTGGGAATTGTAAATGAGTAGTTTCAGGATGAATATTATACAGGCAGAGTGAAGGACAGAATGGCTTTGAAAGAGGAATGGGTAGTGAGGCCGGTTAGGTTGATATTGCAAGAAATAAGGCAGGGATGAATGCCCTTGTCCTTATGATTATTGTCTACTGGGAACCCCAAAAAATTTAAAATCAATTAAAACAAAAGGTGATAATGTAGTATGTTATGGATGCACTGGAAGTATCAAATGCTACCCCCAAAGCCTGTTTTAAAAACTTATTTTGAATCACCAATTGAAAGAATATATATAAATGAAAGAGCCAAGCCTGTACATAATACATATTTAAATACTTTTTTGTGTACATGCGAGATAGGGCAGGGACATGAGACAAGCATCGTAATTAAATTGTCCTGCCTATGATGAAAAATGCTGAGATATATGCAGTATAGCAAGAACAGGAGGGTCTCCATCTTAAGGGTAAGATTCCATTTTAAAAAGTAGAGAGTTGAGAAGTAAAATTCCTAACATCTTCTCTGGTAATCAGACAAAACCGAACAGCCTACCTTAAGGCAGGGCAAACAATCTTAATTGATATGTCCCCACTCTTTGAGGGTGACCACTATCTTGGAGAACAGGATAAGTAAATCCCTAGTGTTAGGTTTATTAGCTGGAAGACTAATACTAGAGGAAAGCAGACATGGTGTCTCTCACCAGAGATAAGCATCTTGAGACCACAACTCAAGCCTACGTCCAACAACCTCCCCTCTGCCCTTTGCCCCATTTTTGAAAGACTTAAAAGACAGAATCCCCAAATGTTCAGTGTGCCTCCTCTCTGAGGACACCTGCACTTTCCTTTCTTTAAGTGAGTACTTTCAAATAAAGTTTTCTCACTGCTCAAATTATTGTGGTTTGTCTCTTTCCTATTTCATTTTATTTCCAAGTCTTCAGATTTGGACCTGCATGTTTCCATTGCCTAGGTGACCCAAACGAAACTGTAGCTGTGCGATCTGCTCTTTGTAGCCTGCCTGAAAAATCTCCTTTGGGAAGTACTCAAAACATAATCTCACTAGATCCTGTGCTCTGTGGCTCCCCCAAATCCTGGAGTGGTAGGGGCTAGTCTCCATACCATGCAGATCCAAGCAGACACAAGTAACCCAGGCTTCAGGAGTTGGCAAGGGAATCTGCCCTAGGCCGAGAACTTTCCCTCTGCACTTTCCTGTTCTCTGCTGCCTGCAAGACAGCTGCCATTCCCTGCTGCTCTTGCTTTAATGAATTCCTTCTTTACCTACCCTGGTCTGACCTGTTCGAGAATTCTTTCTTGTCCAGAGTCAAGAATCCTTACCCATCCAGGCTGAGGTTTCTCCTCGTGCTTCACCTAGTGCACAGGGAGAGACCTCTCCAGATGCAGGTACCCTGCAACACATGGATTACTAAAGGGATTAGAATAGCTATATGTATTGCACAAAGTGTGTTGCAAAGATCAAATGAGACGAAAGCTCTTGTAGTAAATGTTATGTAAATACAAATCAGTAATACTGTATTTAATCTCTGTAGAAAGACAATGCTCTTTTTACATAATTCCTTAAAAAAAGTAATATTCCAACTGTGGGTAAAATTGCAGTATTTCCAGAATCTCTTGCCTGGCCTTAGTGCATCTCCATATCAATAGGTGTTTCCAAGGGGTGGAGAGAAGTAGTCCATCTCCATATCAATAGGTGATTACAAGGGGGAGTGAGGACCAGAGAGGTTGGGTGGGTCCCTTTTTGCAGCTGGGTTGCAAGTGACATAGGCAAGCAGAAGTGGATGACAGCTTGTAAGCAATAAACGAGTTTCTCCCACTTTATTTCTCCCTTTGACTGATTTTGGTTTCAAAGGTATTTTGCCCTGGGCTGGGAACATATTTACCCCCCCAGAGTTACATAAACTCATCTTAGACTTTGAAATAAAATAGATGTGGTTTTCTTTTTTATAGCTCTAGATGTTTGTGGTCCGTGTGAGTGATAAGAGCAGGGCAGTAAAGACAGAGACTAAAGAGGCTAGGGAATCTACTGTTTTTCTCAGGCAAATCAAGTACAAAAAGTAAGGAGGAGGCTTCCATCTAACCTGTGCGCAATTTTCAAATCCCTTTAATTAAATTTATAGAGCTGGATTCCCATGAAAAAATTATAATTATTTTTCTGTGACATAGGAATTGATTTTTTTCTCAACACTCTCATAATATCCTCATTTTCTTGGGAGACAGTACTATTTACTGGAGAGAATGTGGTCTTTAGAGACACACAAACATATATGTGACCACCAGTCTTGCCACTTAGTAACTGTGCAACTTTAAGTAACACACAGAAGCTCGCTGGACTGCATTCCCCAATTGTAAATTGGAAGCAATGAACACCTATCTTTTGGGATTGGCATTAAAGGAAACTGAAATAACATAGCTAAAATGCTTAGCATCAATCATGGTACACAGTGGTTGTTAAATAAATGCTACTCCCATCCCTTTTAGTTTCAAAGTTTCAACTTTCCTTTATATGGTGATTCTGATGCCCAATTTTTAGGTTTTGTAAGTGTTCAATAAATATTTATTGAGAAAGAGGAAGAAAGGAAGGAAAGAAGGAAAGAAGGAAGGAAGAAAGGGAGGAAGGGATAGAAAAAGGAAGCAAAGAAGACAGAAAGGAAAGGAGAAAGAAAGAAAGCTAGCTCACTTAACAGTGTTAGTCCATGGATCTCTTTTTTTATATTAGTAGTGGCATTCTTTCCAAGTATGTTTGGTTGGTATATTTTATCTTAATGAGCTGAAAATAGAGCTAGGTGATTAAGACATAACCAAATTGCCATCCTTTTGGTCTGTTTATCACTTGTAAATACAATATATTATTTGTTTAGGAACACAAGGCCACAATATTTCAACTGACACTGCTGAAAACTTGTCTGTTTTTTTTCTTTCTTTGTCCAGACATGCCCAGATTGTAGTACAAAACAGAATGTGTAGTCATGTTATCTAATCCCAACAACTACCAAAATTCAACAAAGTAATCAGGATTCCTCTTACTGACTTATATAAGTAATGCTGTTTCTGTTGCCACTGCTGTTGATGTTACCTTGTTTGCAAAGATCCATCTTCCTTTGTTGATTTCTGTGAAACCAACCCCATGACTGACTTTAAGCAATGGTACACCTAACGGCTGTGTTCACAAGATGTAGCCTATCTTATGCTGCCATCTGCTGGTAATACAATGTTGCTCAATCATGGAAATTAAAATCTACGTTAAACTATATAACCACCTTCTTCTTATTAAATGGTAACATTTTAGATGGGAGCTTATCTGAAAAAAAAATTCTGCTTTTGTGATAGGGAACAAAAAGGGCAAGAACCCATTTTTAAAAATAATACTTTGTCCTGTTCAGAACTCTCTGATTCATTCAATCTGTCATTTTGCCAAAACTCATTAATATCTTATCTGTGCCAAGAACTCTATAGAATCTTTATCTCTACAGATAAGCAATAATGTTCCTTATTTAATAGGCTTTTATTTTCCAGAAGAAGAGTCACAATTAAAGGAAATAAATGTGGTAAATTATTCCACATCTTATAGTAGAAATCCAAACAAGGATATGTGGTAATTTCTTCCAGATGTCAGGTTTGCGAAAACATGATGGAGGATAACCCTGGTCGGTAAGTGAACAAGCCTTCGGTTCACCAAGACAGGGAAAAGGTGTCAAGAGGCAATATTACGAACAAAGACATAGTCTTCTAAGGAAAGACATTTGGTTTTGGTGGCAGAAAGAGATGTTAATTTATTATTCCTTGTGACTTGTTATGTTTGTGTTTTTAAATTTTTTTCAGGTAAGTATCAGGTGATAATCTCCTTTTAATAGAAGAAACAGTGAAATGAACAAAACACTCTACTCAGCATATATTATTCTTCATTTTTATCATTTGTACCACTATAAATATTTTAAAATATTTATTATATTTCTCAGATCACTACTTCTGTCTTAATAAAGATTTCATATTATTGGAGCCCTGATAACTGGATTCCTGCAGTGCTCACTCTAACAGGAGTTCTTTTTATGATGTGTCTCTATGCTGTTGCATGGTGCCTCTTCAAAGAGTAAGATTTGAATTACTGCTTCTATTTGAATTTATTCTTTAGCCATTAAGTCTATCAAAGATGCTTTTAAAGACCACAGTGGAAGTGGAGAGAAGATATTGGGAGACAATTAATTGAGCACCTATGACTTCTATGTTTTACAAATGTTATCCTTGCTGATAATCACAACAAAACTGACAGATAGATCATAGCATCAGTGTTTCAGATTTGGATACAGTGTGTTAACCAAGAGCTTGTGGTTCAAAATTAATGTTCTTTCCCTATGAAATGGTTTTTCAAATTAAAAACCATTTGTGTGAAAAAGATAATACACCAAGAAAGTGTAATAAGTGGGTTTAAAAGTCTGTGTTATAACCATTTCTCAGTCTCTAATGCATTTCTGATGTGATATCCTATATCATGGGGATGTACAGATATGCCATTACCAAGAAGAGCTTGACAGAATTATATTGCTACACCACAGGATCTGTTATACTAGAGACTTCTCCCTAGTATTCCAATGCCATCAACCATATTCATAGCTTTTTTTTCTTCTCATTACAGAAACGGCATAGTAATCTCTAATATCTTTACCATCTAAGGAGATGATATTTTTTAAATGGAAATTTTGTCAAAATAGTTTAAAGATATTATTTTCACTTTCATATACAGAATAAATACTTATTAATTGGCATTTTGTTTAGATTGTATTTTATTCATTTATTTACTTTTTGTGCAGGAGTGTTAACCAGGAAACCCAATGCTATTTGATTAATATGAAAGCAGATAATTTATTTTGACAGTTTTGGCAATTTTAATAAAAAATAAACTCAGTTTCCTTTTAAAAACTTTATCTGCTTTTTGTTCCTTTATAGTTCTCCTTCCTGTTCAAGATTTTTTCCCTACTGTCAGAAACATCAGCAGATTCATCCAAGTCTTACTACCAAGGAGTCTGGGCAAGTACCTAGGTAAAAGACAATTTAATGCTTTAAAGAAAGAAATTTTAGGCTTTAAGATTTGGGTCCTTAACACATCATTACATTTCAAGTTTAGAGCCATAAAATACATACATCAATAGATGCTGAAAAAGCATTTGAAAAAATTCACCCATTCGTGATAAATACTCTCAACAAAGTGGGTAGAGAGGGCACTTACATCAGCATAATAAAGGCCATATACAACAAACCCCAGTTACTGTTGTATTCAATGGTGAAAAGCTGAAAGTTTTTCCTCTAAGATCAGGAAGAGTGCCCAATTTTACCACTTTTATTCAACATAGTACTAGAAGTCCTAGCCACAGCAATTAGGAAGGAAAAATAAATAAAAATCACCCAAATTGGCAAGGATGAAGTAAGACTGTCACTATTTGCAGGTGAAATGACACTATATATAGAAAATCCTAAAGACTTCATAAAAACACTATTACAATTAATAAATGAATTCAGCAAAGTTGCAGGATAAAAAATTGATATACAAAAATATATTACATTTCTATATTCTAATAATGAACAAGCAGAAAAAGAAATTAAGAAAATAATTCCATTTACAATTGCATGAACAAGAATAAAATACTTAGGAATAAATTTAACTAAGAAGGTGAAACACCTTACTCTGAAAACTATAGGACATTGATGAAAGAAACTGAAGTTGATACAAATAAATAGAAAGATATGCCATTCTTATGGATTGGAAGAATTAATATTATCAAAATGTCCATATAACCAAAGCAATCTATAGATTCAATGTAATCCCTATAAAAAGTAGTTTTCACAAAACTAGAACAAATAATCCTAAAATTTGTATGGAACTACAAATAGACCCCAAACAGCTAAAGCAATCTTGAGACAGAAAGGAAAACTGGAAGTATCACACTCCCTGATTTCAAACTATACTGCAAAGCTATAATAATCAAAACAGTGTGCTACTGGCACAAAATAGACACATAGGTCAACTGAACAGAATAGAGTCTAGAAATAAACTCTACTTTTATGGTCAGTTAATATCTGACAAAGGAAGCAAGAATATACAATGGGGAAAAAGACAGTCTCTTCAATAAATGGTTTTGGGAAAAATGGACAGCTACATGCAAAAGAATGAAACTGGACTACTTTCTTAGATCATATACAAAAATAAACTTCAAATGAGTTAAAGACCTAAAATATAAAATCTGAAACCATAAAAATCCTAAAAGAAAACAGGCAGTAGACTCGGACATAGACCTTAGAAATTGCTTTTTGGATATGTTTCCCCAGGCAAGGGAAACAAAAGCAAAAATAACCAATTGGGACTCCATCAACCTAAAAAGCTTCTGCACAGCAATGAAACGATTATAAAACAAAAAAGGCAACCTATTGAATGGGACAAGATATTTGCAAATGATATATGATAAGGGATTAATATCTAAAACATATAAAGTACTTATATAGATCAACATCAAAAACACAAATAATCCAACTTAAAAATGGGCACAGGAACTGAATAGAAAATTTTCCAAAGTAGGCATATAGATGGTCAACAGACAGATGAAAAGATGTGCACTGATCATCAGAGAAATGCAAATCAAAACCACAATGAGATATCATCTCATGACTGTTAGAATGGCTCATATCAAAAAGACAAGAAACAAGTAAGTGTTGACAAGAATGTGGAGAAATAAAAGGGAACTCTGGTGCACTGTGGGTGGGAATGTAAATTGGTACAGTCACTATGGAAAACAGTATGGAGGTTCCTTAAAAAATTAAAATAGAAATACCTTATGGCTGAGAATTCTATTTCTGGGTATATACCTGAAAAAAGTGAAAACACTAATTGGAAAAGATATATGCATGCCTATATTTATCAAAGCATTATTTATAATACCTAAGAAATGGAAGTGACCTAAGTGTTCATTCATAGATTAATGGATAAAAGATGTGGTATACATACAAACACACATGAACACACACACACAATGTGACACACAATGTGGTCACATATACATATTATGTAATATTATATATTATACTGTATATAGTATTACTCAGCCATAAAGAAAAAGAAATTTTGTCATTTGTGACAACAGGGAAAGACCCAGAGGATATTATGCTTAGTGAAATAAGCCAGACAGAAAAAAACTAATACCACATGATTTTACCTACATGTGCAAGCTAAAAAATAAAACAAATGAACAAACAAAAAAAGCAGAAGGAATAAATATACAATATGTATTTGTTATAAATGTATGTCACAAATACAAAAAACAAACTAGTGGTTGCCAGAGGGAATGCAGGTTGGTGGAGGGGTGAAATATGTGAAGGGGATTAAGAGGCACAAACTTCCATTATAAAACAAGTAGGTCACAGTGATTAAAATTACAACATAGGGAATATAGTCAATAATATTGTAGTAAAACTGGTGACAGATGGTAACTACACATTTTGTAGTTTATATCATTGTTGAATCATGATGTTGTACCCTTGAAGCTAATATAATATTACATGCCAACTGTACTACAATAAAAAAACCCTAACATTTATTGATCACCTAATACTATTGCAGGCATGAGGACATAGCATAGAGCAAAATCAGAGTCATAGATAAACATTAAGATCTACTACTGGTATTCTATTGCCAACTGTATAATGCTGTTACTATTTTCAAATTGTTTATTTAATGATGAGGAAGCATAAATACTAAAGGAATGAGAACAAATAAACTTTTTCAAGAATCTAAGATGAAATGTATTAATTTGTTTTAGAACAGCATCAAGATCCATTATTTCAAACTAGAAGAAAAGATACTATCTGAAATTATTAATAATAAAAACACTCATTTTAACATGTCCTTAAAAACATAAAATCATTATGATTTATTATATAGGAGAGGCTATCACAGGCCAATTTAAAGCTTACTCATATACAGCATTACATAGTGTTTGTTTACTTATTTATAAAAGTAAAATATTAAGTTATTTATTACTTACACCCATGAGTACTAAAATATATTTTTAAAGATTAAACAAATATTTACATTATTTCTTTAATGTTTTTTATAGGCACAGAAACCTATTGAATAGTGACCAAAAACCAAACACAAAGCCAAACTTACTGCCTGGAAATCCTCAGGTAAGGGCAAAGAGTAAACTATGTCACAGGTATTGCAATAGTTATTCTTTCATTGTTCATAACATCCAGACAATAAAAAGTACTTGCAAGTAAATTATAGTGAACAGTAACTCACAAGGAGAAATGAAAGAATTTATGTAAATCACTTGAAAATGGAAATGGAAACTGAGAAAAGAGCTAACATCAATTTAAGTGATTGACACTGGTGGTATCAATAATAAAGAAATAATATTCAAAAGTTGATACATCTATGGAAGTATAAATTGATGGTGTATGTTGGTGAGGGGGACAAATTTGATTGCTCTTTCTTTTCTTCCCTTTGAAGTCTGCCTAAATAGGTGAATTTAGTTTAACACATAGATAATCTAGTGAGGTGTGGTGTCTATGGTTGTCTATGACATCAAATCACCCTTATACCACTCAGGTATTAAAAATATATAGTACATGTTATAATATTTTTCCATCACAATATTCACTTAGCATATATTTTATTTCAATATATTGAAACCAAAGCATATTGTTTTACTGAATTATAGTACTAATTTTTATGTGAAACTATTATCTGGCCTAATGTCTTTGAATAGGTAAGATATTTCCCAGTCATACCAAAATAATTAGCACTTAAATCAGTTTAATCAAGATTCATAATAGGTTTTTATGCAACACTTAATTGTAGAGTTCACTCTGCAGATTACTTGGCAGAATTTAAAGATATATAAAACATGTTCTTCACTCATCAAGAACCCTATTCCAGCTGGGAAAAGATATAAGTAAAATATTGTGAGAAACCATGTATGGTAGTTTATTAATTACTGTCCACATGTACAGTGCATGCAAAAAGCCCCACAGGCATTTAGAGAACAGTGAGGTCCTTGTTAGTTAAACTAGCCAGAGGAATCTTTGTAGAATTATGACTGGGGTTCACATGGGGAATATGTGCCTTTCTATAGATGGAGAATAGTGGAAATAGATTGTACAATCTTAAAATTAAGCATGTACAAACTCCAAGTCTTTTCAAAAGTCTTCTCCACCTGGAGCAGCTTCCTTTCTTCTCTGCCTTTCTGGTACTTTGGAGCTGGACTTATATAGCCTCACTGTTACCCTCTTCAATCCCACCATGTAGTCAAAATTACATGCATCTGTAGGAGCCTGCATATACTTCATCATAGTGTTCATGACACTGTATTAAGATATGTGTGTCAGGGTCTTCCACCATGCTATTCCTTTCACAATGGAATTTTTTTTACCTCAAAGAACACTGCTGTGAAGCTTATATGTGCAAACATATCCCAATATCTCAGAGTCTAGAGATGGAATAAGTGATTTATTTCCCATATCTTCATCTTCCAGCTTATGTCTCTCCACTTTTACAAAGTACCAGATTGAGGTGTGTACCACCAGATTTTAACAGGCATTAACTATTATTGTTTTCCTCAAATTCATCAATGACTTAAATTTCTGGCTCACAGGTCTTATTTCTACCACTTTTCTTGGCATATTTCATGGCATACTGAACCTCACAGAAATGATCCATTATCATGGCTGATCAGTTCTTTGATATCTTCTACCCCTGCTTTTTTGTCCTTCTCCTTATTTCGAATACCCACTCCCACGGTCACTCTCAGACTTGTCATCATCAATAACTGAAATGCTTTAGAAAATCTAGACAAATATGCCACTCTGGTCATTACCTAACTTAATCCAAAATATTTAGGTTTTTCTTTATTCTTTTTATTTCTTATTACTTCTTTCATGTGTCAATTCTCTTCTTATCTGGCTTGAATCCATTCTCCAACATTATTGCTTTATTTGTAAGCGCTCAACTCCTTCGCCCACCAGCCTCCTTCAAACTCAGGGGAAAAAAAACCCAAAAAATAAAAAACAAAAATTCAACCTGATTAGATCAACTGTCATCTACTCTATGACTACACCTAACAAAGCAGTATGTTTCTGTTGAAAATGACACAACTATGCATTCTGGATATACTTCAGATTTATGACCATGCTTTCAAATGCTAGCTCAATACAGTTACATCTGTCTACATATCCCAAATACATTCACCTTGACACTTTCAGTGATGACAATTTTAGAACTTTCCAGCTTTCTCAAATATCCAACATTCTCATCTCTTCTCACTCTGAACTGTGATATCTCATCATACTTCATAAACAAAATGGACATAATTATAATTAAAAACTCTCAGACTTCTAGAATCAACTTCACAGACCTTCCTGCATCAGTACTATATGGCATGACTTTTTCCCAGTTGTGAAGGAAGCGTCCCTGCTCTTTTTTTTAAGGCCATCTCTTCTAGTTAGGCTTTGGGTGCCTATCTCTTTGGTATTCTCATGGGAAAAAAATCCCACTCCCTCAATTTCTTTTTCCCTTCCTCCATCCCTTTCTCCCTCCTAGATCATGAACATTGTTTGACATAGTTTACAATATTCTACTTTCAAAGCGTCTCTCTTGACCCCCTTTTCCACTTCAGTAACCACTCCATTTTTGTTATTCTTCATTATAATACCCTTTAAAACAGTTTTCTAGCCTGGCTATATACAATTTCTTGCCTCTATGTATCTATTGACTTACTCCAAAGGGGAGTTGTTCTCTAACATTCCATTGAAATGGCCTTATCCATGTCTCCAGTAATCTACAATTTAGGGGAGATATGGCCGAATGCTGATTTCTCTACACATATTGTTAAGAGATCAATAGGAAGGTGACAACGCCCACTCTTTCTAGCTACCCTGGAGACATGGCATAAGTAATGACCAATGTCTTGGATACGCCTGAGTAAAGCTTTAATATCAACAAGTAAATTGTTATGAGGCTATAAGGAAGCTTTCAGTACGTTATAAGTATTTACCTAATACATGAATAATAGAAGTAAATACAATGATTCTTATCAGTTGTCAGATTTCTTGTACAAATGACTTGCACAGTGAGTCTATAAATTGCAAAGTAGTAATCCTATTAGGATTATAAAATCATTGATAATATTAATATCTATATATAGGAATATACATTTGGAATAATATAAAAATTGTTAATTATTTCTTCTAGGCATCAGTAGTTTATGACGGATATGGAACTGATCCTGGTAAGAAGCATGATATAGTATCAATGTTCCTATGTTTAAAAAGTATTCTAAAAGCATGGACATTTCACAATACAAAGGAGAAAGCATTATGGAATGATTAATGTACTGTCAAATTTTAATTATGTAAACTACTTAAATTAAGGGAATCACAAATGCTTAAATATTTTTGCTTAAAGGTCCAAGTACATTATAATAAATTGTTCTATTCAAAAATTCATTGTTTAATTTTTAGTTAATCACAGTGCTTCATGAATTTTTGAGATACTTTTTCTTGAAACCTATATCCTGAAAATTCACAAACCCCACATTAAGTAGATTCAAATGCCTTCTGTTATCCCCCAATAATCTCCATTACTGCCAGAATAGCCTTAATTAATCACTTTTTGCCTGCCAAGGCAACAGGCTCCTAAATGGCCTCACTGTTTCTATCCTGCTCTTTCTTCAACAACTTCAAATAGTGCCTCAAAACTGCTACTATATGATGATGCAAAATATATGTGCGTCATGTACTGATGGTGTGAACATGTGATACATTGTATAAGCATGTACTAAGTACTGGGCCTGGTGTGCAAAAAGCATCCAAATATGCAATCCTAATGAAATCATCAGGAAGAAGGTAGTATTATTATCCCAGTTTTAACCTATAAGGAAACAGAAATTTGAGGCTGACTTCACATTACCAAAATTCCAAATCATTAGCCAATGAAAACAGTTATGCTCTTCACTATCCCTCAACATATACAATCCCAGATACATACCATTAATTCTGGGACTATAGCACCACTTGCGGCTCACAAAGTCTGTCACAATGTGTTAAGCCTTTATTCTTTTGTATAGACTTCATTGCATATATTCTGTTTATAGTACCTTTCTGCTTTGTTCCCTTACTGGCCTCCTTCACCTTTCTTTAGCAAGGCAATTCAGACAACACATTCTCTAAATATCCTTCCTTGAGTGGGAATGTCTTCACTGTACTACTAAAACACTTATCAACATCTATAACAAAATTGGTCTCTCTGTCTTATTGAAAGTTCTTGGAAGACAGAAATATTAATTAAATGTTTTCCCTAGTGCCAACCAAATGCTAGGCACTCAAATAATGTTTGCTTAAGAGGAGATTTGGTGCTGGTAACCTTTAAGAAGGTAAATATCATGTTACAAGGATTAATATCTTAGTGAAAAAGAGTAATCAGGTGTAAACTGTTCATTCCAGAGATTTTTCTAGCACAAAGGGAGAAAGTTACAAGACAGTGGCACAACATAAATAACTTCAAGTAATAGTTTTAAAATATTTTTGTTCTACAAAAGAACAGAATTTAAAAAATTTTTCTCTTTTGTGTGCATATGTGTTGTATGTGTGTGTAATGATAAGATAAAGGGAAAACTACTGGAATCATAGACGGAATAAACAATAGGTAATGTTTGGTTCAATGTTAAAGACATAGAAGGAAGAATTTGGGTTGGGGAATAAAAGGTAAATTGGAGTTATAGCTTCATTTAATTTCCATATAATATTGGGGAAACCACTTAGTCTGTCTGCATCTTAGTTTCTTCATCATAAATAAGAGATATCATTTTTATAAAAAATGCTAATGCCTGTGTCCTACTCACAGAACTTCTTATTGAGGACTGACATATGTTAGAAGCCTGTATGTCCCTCTGATAATTCTAATGTGCTGCCAGGATTGAGAAGCACTGCTCTACTCAGAGGGACTGACGGTTTTAATCTCTTTCTTGTTCAAGTGCTGATAATTGTTTTATGATTGGAATAGGTGGACCCTATCAGAAGGTCCAAGTGAAGGGAATTCTAAAAGATTAAGGTAAAAGAAGTTAAGCAGGGGCTAACAGATAAGGATGAGAGTAAAAAATCCAATAGCAAGATTAAGTTGTTTCTTGGGAGGTGAATGTATTTGAAGTGAGGTGTCAAAAAGTTGGTATGTAGGTGGAGAGAAGCATTACATTAGTTGAGTTTGGAATAAATTATACATAAAATAAAAAATAAAGTATATCTACTACTTACATATTATTCATGGTATACTTTGAATGTAACATATATAATTTAAAATGTCATGTTAATTAAAAATTTTATATGCTGCCAAACAAATCTAGATAGGCATGATGCATGCCACAGAAAATTTGTCAAATGACAATTTCATGTCCCATTAAAAATTCATTAAGTGTACTCAGGAGCAATATTTTCCAAGGTTGCCTAATCCTAAGAATTATTAAAATGCTTAGTGCCTTATAGATTTCTGGGCCCTGCCTCAGCTAAATAAATAACTTCAGGAAGGGTATTTAAGGCTCTCCCAACCTTTTTCATTGTGCAAGCCTATCAGAAAATAAATTTTAAGCAATAACCCCAGTGTGTTTTTGACACATTACATACAGGTGTTCATGTATGAAGTACTGTACTATTATGTTATATGCACCAAAAACATAGACAAAATATAATTTTTAAAAGTGAGAAAAAATAAAAGAAATAAAACTCCTAACATACTTTCTGTGGTCATTGGATCGCCTTGTGCACCCCATGTCATGCATGTCTTTAGCCTTGGAGGCCATTGCTCTACAGATCCAGTGTTACAGGGCCTGTGATACCTGAAGGAGGACAAGTTATCATCAAGGTCAAATGATTCTTTTTCATAGTTTCTATCCATTACTGTAATTAGGCATGTCTTAGTGTGCTTTATATTTGAACTGTGACTTTATAAAATAGCTTTTGGGTTTTATAGGCATTCTAGTTGGCTTTCCGTTTCCTTACTGACCGAAAAAAAATATATCATGCCTCACTAATTTCTAAAACTAATTTTATTTCTAGTTGTAGCTATTCAATAGAATCCAACCCCGTTTTTTTTTTTCCCCAAAGACTTCCTTTCTGGAGTGTTGCAGCTATCCTCCCATGTAATTTGGAACGATTGTTATAATAATCCTATTTGCATCCTGATAGTATCCTTCAGTGTAACCTGGAATAATGCTGTTCATTTAAGGACCAATAGTTATTTCACAGATGTTTGTGTGTGTGTGTGTGTGTGTGTGTGTGTGTGTGTGTGTGTGTGTGTATGTCTTTTAGT
Organism: Smutsia gigantea; assembly: GCA_032199065.1. Classification (NCBI taxonomy): domain Eukaryota; kingdom Metazoa; phylum Chordata; class Mammalia; order Pholidota; family Manidae; genus Smutsia; species Smutsia gigantea. Next base: position 365,090 of record JAVSCE010019299.1, on the reverse strand, counting down.
GACAAACAGGAGTTTCTGCATAGTTTTTCATAGCCAGTATGGTAGAGTGATTGCTATCAGCCACTTGAGTTTACTGTGTTTTCCTTAGTTGGAAAACCATTTATCTCTGAATTTGTTTATTATGAGCTCTCTTCCACCATTTCATGTCTTTTTTATTTATTTTATTTTATTTTGGTATCAATAATGTACAGTTACACGAGCAACATTGTGGTTACTAGATTTCCCCCATTATCAAGTACCCACCACATACCCCATTACAGTCACTGTCCATCAGCATAGTAAGATGCCATAGAATCATTACTCGTCTTCTCTGTGTTTCTATAGAATCACTACTGCCTTCCCCATGCCCCCCTCCACCCCTGCTGCATTACATGTGCTAATTGTAATGCCCCTTTTTCCCCTTATCACTCCCTTTCCACCCTCCACTATCCCCTTCCCTTTGGTAACTGTTAGTCCACTCTTGGGTCTGTGAGTCTGCTGCTGTTTTGTTCCTCCAGTTTTTTCTTTGTTCTTATACTCCACAGATGAGTGAAATCATTTGGTACTTGTCTTTCTCTGCTTGGCTTATTTCACTGAGCATAATACCCTCTAGCTCCATCCATGTTGCTGCAAATGGTAGGATTTGTTTTCTTCTTATGGCTGAATAATATTCCATTGTATATAAGTACCACATCTTCTTTATCCATTCATCTACTGATGGTCACTTAGGTTGCTTCCATTTCTTGGCTATTGTAAATAGTGCTGCAATAAACATAGAGATGCATATGTCTTTTTCAAACTGGGCTCCTGCATTCTTAGGGTAAATTCCTAGGAGTGGAATTCCTGGGTCAAATGGTATTTCTATTTTGAGTTTTTTGAGGAATCTTCATACTTCTTTCCACAATGGTTGAACTAATTTGCATTCCCACCAGCAGTGTAGGAGGGTTCCCTTTTCTCCACATCCTCGCCAACATTTGTTGTTGTTTGTCTTTTGGATGGTGGCCATTCGTAACTGGTGTGAGGTGATATCTCATTGTGGTTTTAATTTGCATTTCTCTGATGATTAGTGATGTGGAGCATCTTTTCATGTGCATGTTGGCCATTTGAATTTCTTCTTTGGAGAAGTGTCTGTTCAGCTCCTCTGCCCATTTTTTAATTGGATTATTTACTTTTTGTTTTTTGAGATGTGTGAGTTTTTTATATACTTTGGATGTCAACCCCTTATCTGATATGTCACTTATCAATATATTCTCCCATACTGTAGGATGTCTTTCTGTTCTATTGATGGTGTCCTTGATGTACAGAAGCTTTTTAGTTTTATATGGTCCCACTTGTTCATTTTTGCTTTTGTTTCCCTTGCCTGTGGAGATATGTCCATGAAGACGTTGCTCATGTTTATATTCAAGAGAGTTTTGCCTGTATTTTCTTCTAAGAGTTTTATTGTTTCATGACTTACATTCATGTCTTTGATCCATTTTGAGTTTACTTTTGTGTATGGGATTAGAAAATAATCCAATTTCATTCTCTTAAATGTAGCTGTCCAGTTTTGCCAACACCAGCTGTTGAAGACGCTGTCATTTCCCCATTGTATATCCATAGCTCCTTTATCATATATTAATTGACCATATATGCTTGGGTTTATATCTGGAGTGTATTCTGTTCCACTGGTCTATGGGTCTGTTCTTGTACCAGTACCACTGGTTGTTTTGATTACTGTCACTATTTCATATCTTTGTAAAGAGTTATGACCTTTATGTAGGAAAAACAGTGAAAGTGTGTGTTAAGTTTACCAAGTTTGCTATTAGGAAGCATCACTTTACTCCAATTTCAAGACAAAAGAAGAAGAGTGAGTCTAAATGTTAAACACAAATGTACATTCCACTTAGAAACTGAGCCATCCTAAACTCATAAAGTGTTCATTCAATGACTGCCTCCAATTCTAGGACTGCATCTTCCATATTAAATGTTAAATTCAGTTTCTTTTCAATGGTCTTATTCTTTCTTGATCTCTTCCTGCCCATTCTGCTGCCTAATTAATTTCTTCATTAAGGGTATGTATGAGTTAAACCTTTCAAGTCTGGCAGGTGAAGTAGCTGCATAATGACAATATGCACACAGGAGGAAAGAACTTCCCTTCTATCAGCAGTTGTCAAAAATTCATAGATCACTGATCAGTCTTTTATGTACCAGGTGTATGTCTAAACTCATTTAATATTCACTTCCATCCTAGGAGGAAAGTGCAGTGTTTTTCAATCCCATTTTGCACATAAAGATATGAGGCAGAAGAGGGTAAAGTAACTTGTATAATGTCACATGGATGGTAAACGGTGGAGGCAGGATTCAAATCCTAATGGTTTGGCTCTAAAGCCTGCAATCCCAACCTCCCCAAGATGATAGCCAATGAATGAATGAATGTATGAGTGAGTGAATGATTTAAATGATTCACAATATTGTTTGGGTGTGCATGTGCATGTACCTACTATGTGTATATTGTGCACCATCTTGAAAATGTTACCTATTTCCTAATCTGTCAATTAGAATCTTTTAAAGGGTCATGGGAGATGGAGTCAACAAATGGTAGTGACAGTTGAGACAGTTCCTCAAAAAGATAAGTCTCAAGAGCACAAAGTGACTCTGTCTAGTTTATGAGAATAGAGTCAAGGAAATTCATTCAAGAAGTGGAGAGATAATAGGTATTCTGTGTCTCTATGTACCTATCTATGTTTATGTATATATTTTACATTTATATATATTATGATTTTTTAAGGGAGATAAATGTATTAAGCCAAATTCCTACCTTCTCTCCTTGTTCATATGTTATAAAGAATTTAAAATACTGTTAATTATTAGTGAACCTGGTGCTATGTATACACAGTTGCTGAACCAATGACTGATTACAAAAGTATTTCTTCAAAATACTCGCATCATAAAATATTTACACTTCTATTATCTTTTATTGGTCAAATTTGTACTTCTAACACATAATAGTCATTCAAGTTTTTATAAATTTTTTAATGAAGTATGTTTTTCCTTTTCCTCCAATGACAGGACTGCAATATCTATTCAACAGTTAGACAGGTGAAGTCAAGATATTGAACAATTAAAAAAAGAAAATGATTCCAGTGGAAGACATTTGACTTTAACCAGAATAAAGGTCACCATATCTTCATGTCACCTACTCTATTTGAAAAGGTCTTTTTAAAAATACAGTAGCAATAAAACAGAATCAACTTTTCAACACAGCTCGATACTTTCGTGTAAACTGTCATATATTTCCATTTTTCCAGGCCTGATTTTTACTGCTGTAATTATGTTAAAGTTTACACGTTGTAGAGATGTGTTTATTTTTAGTTAAAAAATTTACAATGATATAATAATCGCCAGAAGAATATAAATTGAGGATTCCAATTGTGCTCAGAGTGTAACTGTATTCAATTAACTAACTTTAAGGCATTTAAAAATAGAGGTCATTTATGTGAAATAATTTATAAATTAAAAAAAATATCATGAAATATGACTGAATTCTTTATTAGACTACTTAGAAACTGGATTTGATTCTTTTCCACAGGGCAAGATCAAACACCTGAGTGGTAAATAATTTCATACCTTTTTGACAATGAACTTGTCTGAATAGTTTTGAGACTAACCCATGTGCTTACTTAATTCAAATATCTTAGCATACTTCAAAAACTTTAGAGTTTTAAAGCAAAATTAGTAGAGTTCTACTGCAAAATTAGTGTTATTTTATGACTAGCACTATTGAAAGAAAAAAAAGAAGTGCATTTGCACTTGTTTATTTTTTTCTTAAGTCAAATAGTGGGTTAGGTCAAGTTCCCTGAAAAGACAGTCCCCAGGCAGAGATTGGCCTGCAGGAGATTTACTGCAGAAGTGCTCTGGAGAACAACACTTAAGGCATTGAGAGAAGTGTCCGGTAACCATCTCCATAACTCTGTGGGCCAGGCACTTCCAGCTGCTACTCTGACCCTGTTGCTCATTAGGATGTTTCTTGTTTCTGACTCTTACGTGCTTAGCTTTTTTCATTTTCAGTAGGCTATCATCCCCATTGCAATCGTAATGCTGAATTCTGTAATAAAACTCCTACTGTTAGCTCTGGCCTACAGAAAACAGCTGCCATTGAGGTTTTGAGTGCAATGCCACTCTCACCAGTGAGTTCCTTAACGATTTAACAAATGCAGCAGATTCTCTGTGCCCTTCTGTGGAGGATGAGCTGAGATGCATGTTTTTTGTCCTTAAATAGTATATCTCCTCTATAATGCCATTTGATCTCTGAAAATTCTGTAATTTTTACTTCATTTAGTGTGGCTCTTTATCTTTCCAAGCTTTTAGGAGCATGTTAACACTGTTTCCTGTGGTCCTTGCCAGGATATTAATCTCCATTCTTTTATAGATACATTCTCCCTTATCGATTTTATGTTTCAGAACTCTTGATCCATCAACTTCAGCATCCTTGGGATTGAGTATCTTATACACTTCTGCAGCTTTTGCTGATACAGGCTGCATAGGTGCTGTGGTCTGAATGTTTGTGTCCCCCTCAACAAATTCATAAGGCATTATGTTACAGCATCCTAAATGTGGTAAGATACTAGGTTCTGCAGCTTCTCTGGTGCCTAGTCATTTTCCTTCACTGGCAGAATCAGCATTTCCCCAGTTGAGTTATGTTTTGACTTGACCCTTCTTATGGTTCTAGTAGCCAGGAAAGAAGGTGGAGATTGGTCCTAAATGATCTGCAAGTTAAATTGCAAGTTGTGTTCAAGCCAATGGGGAACACTCCTCTTCTACAGGGATGAATGGGTCACTTCTATCCACCCCTTGGTTCAGAGGTGATCTATTTTCAAGTTCATCAAGTGTATCATCCCAGATGTCTTGATTCCAAGTTTTAGGTTTTTACTTTTCTTTTTTTCCAATCAAGGTCCTGGCTTTGATGGGGCAGATCTGCCTGGGTTGAGGATTACATTTTTGCCAGAGCTCCACCACCCTCATAAACATAGCCTGGGCCTGAGCCTGGCTTTTTCTGATCTCTGGCTGCTGAAGATGACATGTGAGTCTCTCAGTAATTCAGTGGCTGAATCCCTAACCCCTCAATTGTCACCCCATCTGTTCTTCCAATGCAGTACCAAGCACCATCAAGACCAAGTGCAGCATCCCGTTGCGGACTGGTGCCCCACTGGCTTCAATGTTGGCGTTAATTACCAGCCTCCCACTGTGGCGCCTGGTGGGGACCTGGCCAAAGTACAGCGAGCTGTGTGCATGCTGAGCAACAGCACCACAGCCGTTGCTGAGGCCTGGGCTCGCCTGGACCACAAGTTTGACCTGATGTATGCCAAGCGTGCCTTTGCTCACTGGCACGTGGGTGAGGGCATGGAGGAAGGGGAGTTTTCTGAGGCCCGGGAGGACATGGCTGCCCTCGAGAAAGATTATGAGGAGGTTGGTGTGGATTCTGTTGAAGGAGAGGGTGAGGAGGAAGGAGAGGAATACTAATTACCATTCCTTTCACCCCTGTAGCATGTTATCACTCAGAACTTCAGCTTCATTTAACTGACGGATGTTAAAGCTTTCTGACTGTAGATTGTCTTCCCCTTTAAATGTGATCATGTCTTTTCCATGTGTATCTCTAAGACTTTTCCATCATGTCTCAAAGTAAAGGCTTTAAGCTAGAAAATAAAAAGGGGGCGTAATATTTCCCTCCTTTGTCTTCTTTCAGGATAGGCCAGAATGATCTCAATTGAAACTTACGTAAATGTTAATATTGATTATTAAGGGGAGCCCCTCTCAGATTTATGTGTTTTTATAGCTGTTACCTCCTAAAGACAATGACTTCATTCAAAATAAATAATCATCAAAAAGGCTCTTGCTAATTATTACCCAAATGACAGTATTTTAATATGATTATCTTAAAAAAGCCTTCTCTTCATTTCTAGTAGTATCTGATCATATTTGTGTTTATTTTTCAAGACTTCATCCAAATTAGTTTACATGGCTAATATTTCATGTTGAGTATGCTGATGATTTTTTCCTAAGGAAAAATCAAGGGAAATGTCTCCTCACATAATTCATACATTTAAAATATTTATATAAAATCCCCCTTTATTTTAAAATGATATAGAAATAATCATGTGATGTTGTTTCAATAGTTAAATAACTGCACCCGATTCTAACATCTTTGAAAAAAGTATGCAAAAGTTTGTTTATGAAAGAGAAGATAGTTGGGAAAGTGTATTTGATACTTCAGGGAAACAAGTCATTTTAAATTTTAAACTTTGTTCAAGTGAGATTCATATCTAACATATGCCATCTAGTGACACTTAGAGAAGCTTCACTTACAAATTCTTAATACATTCTCCATTTCTCAGGGTTCTGTACTTCTCAGTTTATTATTTTGAATCTTTATAAGTCATCCTGTGGGAAAATTATATTGAAGTTTCACATTTTCTTTTCTCTAAAGCTCTTACAAAACACTGTTTAATGGATAAAACATAAGACAGTTAAAAGTATGTTGCCATTAAGTCATAATGTAATCTATTTAAGCCTGAATTTCATTTTTCTCTGTATAACTCAACTATGAGATTATCAAACCAGATTATTTTTTCTCCTGTGACACACTGATATGCTCTTAGGATGATACACTAAATAAATTGTTGTTAAAATGTCATATTAGGAAAATCTAGAAATTAATTCAGTTTCAACACTGTAGTTATATTTTTTAAAAAGAGAAAATCAAAGCTCTCAAATTTAGTTTTCATGGGATCTCTTGCCAAGCCTTTCTTTACATCCTCCCACCTGTCTTAATTATCTAACGTATATCACACTTTTGAATTAAAGCATATGATTATCCCTATTCTTTGTGCCTCACATTTGACATGGGAAAATTTTGTGACAGAATAGAAGCCATTAGAAACTTGGTCCTGTGCTATAAAACAGCATGATGATTCTAGTTCTTGCCTGTGACCAGGTGGCCTAAGACAATAACTAACTCTATAACAAGAAAAATCACCTCTGCAGAGAAATAATAAAAGTAGAGATAAGCTATACCCCAAAATAAAACTGTAAGGGAAGCTATTTCTAAATAAATTTCAGTAACCCCACAGTCTTTTTAAAGACTGGTACTAAAGAAATTGTGAAATAGATTTTAATGGGTTAAGAGAGGTATCTATGCTTATTTTGCAATACTCACTTCACACTGGCATTCTTCCTATTTTGCATATATCACATGGAGCTACAGCATATGCTTTGTGGGTAGCAGACATTCAAATGATGTTTGCTGATTATAACCAGATGCAAATGACAGTGTCAGGGAAGACAACATTTGGAAAAACCAGAACAGAATTTTTCCCCAAACTCAAATGCACTTGTGCAAAAAGAGTTAAGAACAACTATCAAATCTGATTTCACCTCATATTGCCAACAGACCTGCATACCTGGGATAAACTCTACTTGGTTGTAGTGTAACTCATTTTATATGTTGCAGGTCTGTTGGCAACAAATTCCCTCAATTTTTGTTTGTTCAGAAAGTCTTTTTCTCCTCTACTTTTGAAGAACAATTTTGTAGGGTACAAAATTCTAGTTCAGTGTTTGTTTTTCCTCTCAGCACTGTAAATATTTCACTCTCCTCTCTTCTTGCTTGCATGGTTTCACAGGAGAAGTCAAAGGTAATTTGCATTTTTGTTCCTCTTATTAAAGGTAATTGGCTTCTTTAAGGGTTTTTTTTCTTTGATTTTCTGTAATTTGAAAATGATATGTATAGGTGTAATTTTGTTTGTTAGTCTGTTTAGCATTTATCCTGCTTGGTGCTCTCTGAGCTTCCTGCAACTGTGGTTTATGTCTGACATTAATTTGGGGTAATTCTCTGTCCTTACTGTTTCAAATATTTTGTTCCTTTCTTTCTTTCTTTCTTCTCTATGTATTCCCATTATGCATACATTAGACCATAGTTGACCCACAGTCATCGGTAATTCTGGTATTTTTCAGTGCTTTTTCTCTTTGCTTTTCTGTTCTGGAGGTTTCTTTTGATACAATTCTGAAGCTCAGACAATCTGTTTTCAGCTATGACCATTAAAGACATTCTTCATTTCTGTTATAGTATTTTTGATCTCTAACATTTTTGGGAGGCTCTTTTTAGGATGCTCATCTCTCTAGTTACATGGCCCATCTCTTCTTGCTTGCTATCTACTGTATTCATCAGAACCCTAGTATGCTAAGCATAGATGTTTTAAATTCCTGTCCAGATAATTCCCACATCCCTTCCATGTCTGGTTTGTTACATACTTTGTTTCCTCAAATTGTGTTTTTGCTTTTTAGTGTGCTTTGTAATTTTTCCTTGATAGGTAGACATACACTGGGTAAAATTGCTGTAAATAGGCCTTCAAAAATGTGGTGGTACCGTGATGGGGAGGGGAGGTGTCCTATAGTCTTGTGATTAGGTCTCAGAGCCTGTATCTCTGGACTGTGAACTTCCCAAGTGCTTCTCAGTGTTTTGTGGGTTTTTTTCCCTTCCCTTTTAGGTGGGACAGAATGGCAACAGTGGGCTGGAATTTGGTATTTCCCTTCTCCCATGTTGAAGGCTAGAGTGGCCTTGGGTTTTATTCTTTCCCTCAGGCCAGTTAGGATCTGATAATGCCACAGTGAGTCAGGCTCCTGTTAAGTGGTATCTCCTGAGGCCTTGTTAAGAATGGAGTGCTCTAGAGTATTTCAAAACGGTTCCTTTCCCCCTCCTCCTGCTGGCAGCACATGGGGATTTTTCTTTGGTAATTATTATGGGAACCTGGTCAGGCTCCTGTCGTTTAATCTCGCAGAGTGTGAGGGCTCCACTACTGCTGGGTCTCCTGTAATGTTTAGTTCTTTCCACACCATGACTTCAGTGATTTGTCAGGACAGTTGAGGTTTTCCTACCCAGGCACTGCTTTTCGTGCTGGTTCCCACTGAAGAATCTCTGCTCGGATAAGCTGTGACACCACGAATTCTCCATTGAGTCTCTTTAGTCTTGGGATGGCAGCTTGACTTGTGTCCTCACCTCTTTTACTGACCTAAGAGGAATTGTTTATTTCTCACTCTTTTGAAATTTTTACTTGTTAGGACAGAGAGGTGATGTCCAGTCTGGTTACATGTATAATTGGAAACCAGAAATCCATTTAGAAGGTTTTTACAAACATTTATTTATATTCTTTATATATGGTCAGCTTTCAATATGGAAAATTTCATTAAAATATAAAATTATAATCTATTTTCATTTAGCTATTAAATGCCTTTGAAAATGTGGTAGGGACTGATTTTGAAGAAAAGCATATTCTTCTTGTTTGTTATAAACAGTACATATATCTGTCACTGGATTAAACTTTATACTCATGCATAAATTACCCTTTGCAGGAAATACTTTAATGCTTTTCCAGGTCTCCTTACTCTTGCCACTTTAGTGTACACTGCCCCAACTTTCCACTGACAGTGCCTACATGTGCTGCCTAAGGTCTTTACTGTTACCAGAGCTCACATTACTTTCATGCAGCAGACAAAGATTTAATCTCCCTCAAGATCAGCCCTCAACCTATGACTGGAAGGAATAAACATCCAGCTCCCTCAATTTGGCTATGATGACTCGGAGGTGTACATTTAACCCTACTCCTAGACCCTCAGAATGATAAGCTCCATTATTATGGTAACTTGCTTCATAAGGAGACCTGTATTGGCTGCCTTCTCTTTCCTATCTCACTTCCTCAGTATTTCTGGACATTATCTCCAAAACGAATCAGCTACTCTTAAATTTCTGTCTCACTGTCATCTCTGGAGTCCAATCCATTAAGAAGTACTTGTGCTCAGATGCTGTAAAAGAAAAAATATTCCATGTTTTAGTTTTGGCAAATGAAAAAGTTACAAAGAAATTACGGTTTGTCTTAAAATTTCAAAGACGATCTGTGATGTGCTTTAGACAATATATAAAATCCAAGAAAAATAATTTCAACCCCAATTCTAGTGACCTTGCTAAGTGTTTTATAACTACTATCTAATTCTTCAACAGTGTTGTAAAGTAGGTAATGTTGTGATCTTTATTTTATAAAGAAGAAATAAAGCCTAGGGAGGTCAAGTAATATTATCAAATCCATGCAACCTTGGACTGAAACCCAGAGAGTTGCTTTGCTGTCATAGCTCTTTGGTTCAATATATAAACTCAACCTATTCAAATGACCCATTCCCAGTGAAAGAAATGAATATGTCTCTTAATCTCTTGTGTTGGGATTATTCAACCTAAGAGCCCTCTCCTGTGTTTCACAGCCCTCTCCCCTCCTAAGATTTTTACTTCTGGTTTTCCTGAGTCCTTCCTAGAGCTCAGTATCCATACTGGGCCAAGTTTTCCAGCCATACTAGAATCCTTTTTCTTATCCACACATTATTCTTAGATATGATTGTTCATCAATTGTTCAATTGTTTCAGCAAGCTTTCCACCTCAACTTTCCATTACAATCATAAATTTCTTGAAGTCAGAGTTCCTAATTTTCAGCTATTCTAGTCCTTACATTCAATACATATAATTGTTAAGCAAAAATCATTGAAGAACTTTCTTTCCTCACCAAATCTGTCTGCATAAGGTTGAAGAGCAAGTAGAATTTAAATGAGGAATGTGTGTGTATGTGTGAGTGTGCACGCACACACATGTGCAGTCTCCCACATTACACAAAAGTTTTCCAGGAACTCAGTATTCCACTAAAGGGCACTGTCTTCAGCAACACTGTGTTGTCTTTGTACAGAAATTTTTCTGCCAATCTTCCCCCTTTTCCTTCTGGCTAGGTTCCTCTTTGCTTCCCTTTATCTAGTGTCCCCATTGTGATTTGTCTATTCCTTTTTATTCAGAGCAATTTAGCTTTCTCTTGGTTTCTACAATTCATATTCTTAATCATGACCCCACTGGGATCCAAAAAAAAGTATTTTGTTTGTTTTTTAATACACTTTTGAATAATTGCTCATTATTTTCTGGGAACTTCTACACTACAACACTACTACTGTTCAGATGTTATGAAATACAAAGTCTTCTGTGTTTTACCTTCAGTTTTATAGCAAATTCGGATGCACCAGGCTTTCGAAGCTTGAGTGTTATAGAACTTCAGAATCCCTTTAAAAAAAAATACACAAAATTGTGACTTTAAAATTAGGTACAAGTTGAAAGATCTGCATGCATGTGAACGGCCTTGAAGTTTAAGCATCATTAGCTTTCTGGTAAACCTGGTTCTGAGACTGCAGTACTGCTCACAAGGAACGACATCATAAGAGTTATAGCATATGAACTGAAAGAATAATGTAATAAATCTGAGTTACTATCTTAAACTCATTTGTCTATTTACTATATATAAAAATTAAAAAAAGAGACTCACAAATCTATTTTAATTATGTTTCTAATTGCATCAGATGATTCATATTTCTGTATGAAATACAAAAAAATTTATTATAACATTAAAGTATAATCTTCCTTATTTAAATTCTGATTATTTGTAAGAATAAATGATACTAAATTGTATTTCATTTTCAGCACCACTCAAAAAATAACTGCTTATATCTACCATTGTTTTCTTTATGAAATAAAATATGAAGGTTTTATAAAGGAAGATTTCATATATAACAAGACCTTTCATATTATAAATAATTCAGAGACAGAGCATTATATTGAATTATGTTTCAAGGTTTCTTTAAATAATATATTATAAAATTGTGAAGATTTTTCTTATGATGGATTCCTATGTCAGAATAAATCTTAAGAAGCCAAATATATAATAAATCACCTGTTTAAGGAGGATACCAAAGTTTCATCAACTTAGTCTCCAAGGCATTTTCAAAAAACCCTAGATCTCAGTGTAAATAGAACTTGCCACTCCATGATCATTACATTTGCCAGCTCTAAGAGAGCATATACTTGGAAATATTAAAACTTCTTCCTTCAACTTTTTTTAAAGTATTTTAAAGTCCCCTAATTAGTCAATCACTTGAATTAAGATATCAAAAGCTCTATTTGCATGTCTCTTGGCAATTTAGGGGTTCTGGAGAGGTTTTTGATTGACATCTACCCCATCCATGTTTGGGTCTCAGGTAAAGTGGAGAGATAAGTTCACCATACCCTTTGGTTCATGAAAAATGATAGTCATTAGTCTCTACTTCTCATTTTACATCTTTTTATTTTTCCCTATCACCCATGCCTTCTCTCATTCTTCTTCCAGCAATAGTGGCCAACTGCAATATGTTAAATATATAGGTACTTGAATAGAAAATTATACAAAAATGTTTTGTGGTTATATTTTAAGATCCATAAATGAAATTATGCTATGATCTTGTTCTGTTGACATTTTTAAACTAAAAAAGTTATTGTATTCAGAACTATGCATATTGCTTTATATATATGCTTTTGATATTGTGGCTATGTAATATTCCTTCATATGCATTCACCAAATTGTATTTATCTATTTGCTTAGTGATAGACAGTGATATGTTGCCTGCTATTAGCACATACGGTACTGAAAAAATTTTCTTTATACATATCTTTTAATGCATCAGTGCAAGAGTTCTCTGGGTGAGATCTTTTTTTTGGAGAGATATTCAAGGATCTTGAGATATACACTGCTTTAATTTCACTTAATGGTTCCAGAATGCACTCTAGAATAGCTTCCTTAACATATACTTCCATTTCACAACCTCAGTGCTTTGCACATCTGAAAAATTTATCTTTAGTTAAATGCACTAAATTCTCATTTTATCATTTCTAGTTTCTGATGTGTTAAGAAGCATTTCCTATTATATTTATTTTACTTTAAAGTGTATCTCAGTTGTTAAACAATCTGGGAATTACTTTTTCAAATGTAAGAGGTAACATAACAACTTTATTTTTTATTACATTGTATACTAGTTTCCTCAAACTCATTTTTCTTACTGAATTTGATTTTTTATGCTGAAAGATTATATTCAGTAGTCCATATTTCCACTGCTGGATCAAAACTCAGCATCCTAAGAGTTGTGCTTCTGGGTACTTAGACCTTTAGTGTTATCTTGTCCTTGTATGTCCCTGCTTTTTTCTAATCAACATGTGGTTGATTAGAAACTTTGAGGGAAGCTTCTCCTTCAGAACCACTATATCCTTCATAAGCATGCTTGGAAATATTAAAACTTCCTCCTTCAACTGTTTTTTAGTATTTTAAAGTCCCCAAATTAGTCAATCATTTGAATTAAGACATCAAAAGCTCTATTTTCATGTCTCTTAGAAATTTAGGGGTTCTTTTTACTGCTCTTTGAGCCACTGTTTCTAATCAACCATAATACCAAAAGAGTGAAAATACACGCCTTTTAAAAACTCTCCATGAATCATGTTATGCCACTGTTCTCCATCAATGTGATTTATTTTACTACCCAAAAGGTTTACTTAATTTCCCAGGAGAATGAATACCATGGTAGAATAAAGAAGTAATTGTTAAACTATGATTTTTGAATAAGATTTCTGAAAACACTAGATTGAATGAAAGACATTTTTTTAAAAAAGATAGAAGTATTTTACCTGTCAAGACTAGGGTTTACATATCAAGAGTTAAGCCTAGAAACAAGGCTCAAACTGTGAAGCCTTAGAAGAAGAGATGAGAGTGTGATGTAAGATAATTCTCACGACACGGAGACCTACCCAAGGAACCTGCTGATCTTTACTGTTATTGTCAATAATTACATCAGACAATGGATGAGCAAAAACATAACCTCCATGGAGATGTTCCATTGTTAGCCTTTCCTACATTCAAACACTAGCTAAAGAGGCTCAGATCATTCCAGTTCAGGATTTGTGGTTAAATTTTATTTGGATCATATTACACTGGTTTGTTTAAGTCACCTGGGCAGAATCACTAAGTAGTTACAATGTCAACTGTCACACGTGGTGCTATCCAAGACTACTGGGCCTAGAAGTGTAGCTGCTGAATGTTTTTATACTTTATGTAAAACTAAGATGACACCAGGGCCAGGCTCTGGCCATTTCATTAGCAAGGCTTACTGGGACCTTTCTTTATTAGTCATGGGATCTGATTTGACCTGCCCTAAAATGGGGACATCAGTCAGGCTGGGAGACACAAAACCTCCAAGTTTTGGTGCTGCGCTTCAGCCCATCAGAACTCCACACCTGTCCTCTAACACCTGTTAGAGGGAATTTACTTGCTTCAGGCAGGTGGCACCCTTGTACTGGGAAATTGCCTCTCCTTGTACAACCTGTCATCTAAATGACCACTAAAGATGTGATTCTCCCTTTTCCTCCTGTATTTGATATTCTTTATGCTAGAACACAAACAAGAACAGATAGGGGTCACCATGCGGGGCAGTACCTGAATGGAAGAATTCATTCTAGACTTTGTGAGCATTTACAGTGCAAGTATATGACACATCAATTCCAATCATACATGCAACAGTGGAAGCTGCAACAGCACATTGAAAAGCCTCAAGGCTTCAACCGGGAAATTGTTTCCATTTTTTTTCTTCACTGCAATTTGCCCAAACCATGCATTTTTTTCTCCCTGAGAAAAGTATCATTTGAATTGGTTGAAAAAAGTGCTTTTTTTCTCCTTGAGAACACAGACCAAGGGATTTAATACACATTTGTCAAGAGGTTATAGCTTCAGCCACTAAGAGATTTATGCTATTCATCTACTGGAACATGGGAATTGAGGAATAAGGAAGGCTATCTCTATATGGAACTGAGGTGTGAGAGCAGATCAGCTGGGAAGAATTTCCTCCTTTGGTCCCTCTCTCCAGGGTCAGTATTTGCTCTTCTGTGTGAACTTTCAGGCTCTAGCAAATGCTCAAGTCCAGGGAGCCTTATTTGCACACCTCTCCCCCACAGCCATGACTCCTCTCTGCATTCCTTGGTGGTTTGACCACCTCTGTGCTCCCAAGTAGAATGTCACTTGGGTGTGTGGATTCAACAGAGCTATGAACTTTGAGTCCTTCTCCTTCCCTAAGTTCTCTAGCATAGTCAGCCTTTTCCCTAAAGCAGATGTGGTCAGGATAAAAGGGAAAGAGGGAGGAATAAGGGCAGGTGAAAGGGGAGAGCAGCTCCCCTTCAGTGCACTAGACTTCGCATTTATTTTCAGTTTCAAGGGCCTTTTGGTCTCTTGATCTCCCAGGCTCAAGAATCTTTTAATGTTTTCTGTACATTTAAAGTTCTATACCATTGTTGCTGACATCATTTATTTCAGCTATAGGGTCATTTACTGCCCCTTCTCATGACGACATCCTTCCTCCTCTGTCTTTTCCCCCTCTTCCTGCCTGGAGAAGAGTGAGCCATTTGGGGGCTTGTTTCAATCCTAACTCTTCTGTTCACACTCATTCACAGTAGAACAGTAGGGGTCCTTATTCTTCCATCTCACTCATCTCTTCGGCAAAAGAATATATTAATGGATCTTAGAAAGTCTTCTCGTAGCTCCAAACCCAGCCCATTCAGCTCTTTCCTTCCCCTTCCAGAAAGCTGTACCTGTGTCCTCATTTCATCCTTGTTAAAACCATCAAAATCTGGAGTTTTGTCCTACTTAAAAGCTAACAAGTTTCATGAATGCTGGAAGAAGACACGAGACTCCAGGATCAAAGACAAAAGACTATTAGATATAATATAACAAGTAGTATAAGCATCTTATTTGCACAGTTTCCTGTTAGCCACTCCAAATTCCACTGGGGTGATGTGGAGTGACCAAGTAAATGCTGTGCATTCAATGAATTTTCATTGCAGCCAAGGAACACTGAGCTTATAGTAAGTAGTAGACAAGCCTGATCTTTGGGGTCATAGGTTACCTCAGCACTCAAAGTTGCTGAACGCACTACAATACTCATGAGAAAGGCATGGGTAAAGAGTGGTCAAAGCCTTATATTTTTGCAAACTCAGAGTCTATGGCAGATTGGTTTTTACAACAGACAGAAGAAAATAAATGAGACCTCATAGTTATTGATAGGTGAATACTGATCATGTTTTAACCTTGAAAGCAATAGAAGACACTGCAGATGAAAATAGTAATATTTTGAGTAGACATTTAATGTTTTTGTGTGTCTAAATGACTGAAATTGATTTGAATATAAACACAAAACATATGAGATAAAGATTTTAATAACTTTAATAGTTTGGAACTAATTCAAATTTGTATAAGTCCTAATATCACAATAGATAAGTGGATAAAATATATAAATAGGCAGTTGTTCTTTTTTTTAAAAAAGGAACTGCAATGGTTAGAAATATTCGTGAACATTTCAATGTTCATTTCAATCATACAAAACAATGAAGTTTGTTTACCTAAAAAAATTATTTTAAGAAAAATGCCCAGTTTTGGAGAAGGTTCTGAGGAAACTGTTTCACACAGTGCCTTTGAATTAAACCTTTTTGGAACTTGTCAATGTTTATCAAAAGCCTGAGCATGATTATATTCCTTAGTGTGGGAACTTATTTCAATGAAACTATTCAAACATTTTATTATAGAGAAAGTATTAGATGTACTATATGTGTTTTGGTGTACTCAAGTTCTGTTTGGAAAGGGGCAAACAATGAAGAAATAAATGGCTCCTAAAGAAATATGAAAACAGTGTAAATGTTAAGTGTTATTACCAAAATTTGAAAAATAAATAAAGGGTGTTAGAGAAAACTTTAGGAGGTGATGGATATGCTTATGGCCACATTGTGGGGATGGTTTCATGGGTATATACCTATTTCTAAACTCATCAAATTGTATGATATATACAGCTTTTTGTATGTCAGTCATCCCTCAATAAAGTGTTTTTTTTAATTCATCACAAATTATATATAAAGAAAAAACACTGGAAACTATTTAAATGATTTCAATGGGGAAATATTTTTAGAATAAGAGTTTATATAGAAATAGAACATTTTGTCACCAAGAAAATGCTTTTTGAAAACAATCTGCATTTTAAGTATGAAAAGTGTTTTAAGGTTTTATCCTTAAAAACCTGTATATACAATATAACTGTGGGTTTGCAAGGGAAATTATACCTATGTAAAAGCTGGGCAGCAACTATGATGGAATGTTAGAAGTTACTGCCTCTGGGCAGTGGGAGCTTATAGAGTTTCTTTGCGCT
This sequence comes from Smutsia gigantea, assembly GCA_032199065.1. Taxonomy (NCBI): domain Eukaryota; kingdom Metazoa; phylum Chordata; class Mammalia; order Pholidota; family Manidae; genus Smutsia; species Smutsia gigantea. Next base: position 348,020 of record JAVSCE010019299.1, on the reverse strand, counting down.
TTCCAAATATTCCAATATTATAATGCAATTGATACCGTATTTAATTACTTAATAGTTGGTTAATTGATAATCAAGATAATTTCCAACTTGATTAACTTGATAATTACATATATTGTATGTTTTTAAATAAAAATTTTATTTAAACAGTATTTTAAAAAATTATGTATCTTATTTAAAATGCACCATTCAAATGTTAAGATGAATTTACAATGACATCCCATTCTGAAAGATTGTATGCATAATTCTATTTTAATAGACATTAAAAATATTGAATAGTTGAAATATGCTTCCAAGGACTTGACAACCAAATTTTATTCATACTTTGGATGGGATCCTGGAACAAAAAAGTACATTAAGTAGAAATGAAGAAATCAGAATAAAGTATGGACTATCATTAATAATAATAATATATCAATATAAATTCATTGTTGTACCATACAATATAGGATGTTAAAACGGAAAACTGAAAATATGATATCTAGGATCTCCTACTAAGTTTCCAACTTTCCTTTAAATCTAAAACTATTGTAAAATAAAAGTTCATTTACATCCTCACCAACATTTGTTGTTGTTGGTCTTTTGGATGTTGGCCATCTTAACTGGTGTGAGGTGATATCTTATTGTGGTTTTAATTTGCATTTCTCTGATGATTAGCAATGTGGAGCATCTTTTCATGTGCCTGTTGGACATCTGAATTTCTTCTTTGGAATTTCTGTTCAGCTCCTCTGCTCATTTTTTAATTGGCTTATTTGCTTTTTGTTTGTTGAGGTATGTGAGCTCTGTATATATTTTGGATGTCAACCCCTTATCAGATATGTCATTTATGAGTATATTCTCCCATACTGTAGGATGTCTTTTTGTTCTATTGATGGTGTCCTTTGCTGTACAGAAGTTTTTTAGTTTGGGGTATGTGGGGGGAACTTGATAATAGGGGGTCTAGTAACCATAATGTTGTTCAAGTGATTGTACATTAACGATACCTAAATAAATAAATAAATAAAAAGAAAAAAATAAATAAAAGTTAATTTAAAAAAATTCTTCCAAGGTACATCTCTACATCCATAAAAATTTTAAATGAATTATTTAATTTTGAAAAATTAATGTATGTATGTATTATATAATTACAACAGTACAAATGAGATGTTTTTATTTATAAATTACTCTGCCACCTATGTAAATGCACAACTAATTTCTATTGATTTATGTATACCTACCTGACTTATACAAAGGCTCTGGAGAATCATTAACCATTTCTAAAAACATAATACATAAATCCTTGTTTCTACCCACTCAAGAACCCTTTGAACAATGAGAAGTAGGTTGATTAAAATTCAAAGACTAGGTGTATTTATATTCATCTAAATTGCAGATGTGGCACCATAAAACACCCTTACTTTATTAAGCCCTTCCCAGATGAGAAAAAAGAAATTAATCAGGAATTTGCTAATCCAGAACACTATAATGCAGTACTAATGTTTTAAATATGCTAAAAGCATAACTTGGCAGGCAGTCCTTCAGCTGACTAAGTTTGATAGTAATCAGGACTTGAAAGCTTGAAACAACCACATCCACCTGTTTAGTACTTTGGCACTTGCCTGTGACCACTCATTCTTTAAGGATGATATCGGCCGGTATGGAAATATGAGAAAGACAAATGGAAAGGATAGCTAATTACATTGAATTAATGTCAGAGACAAAGTGATTTGATCTTCTTAGACTAGATCCTGTAGCCATTCTTTGAAGATTATTTAATAATTACAGAGTTTATGTATATGGAAGTTGTTAATGTTAGTCCCACAGGGTATAAGGTAGCAAACTATAGAAGACTGAATGTGAAAAGAAAATTGCTGTTACACATACAGGGAACATGTTAAAGAAAAAGGTTCGGACTTTCTCCAAAGACGGTGATCAGTTATGAGTCCCATGAAGATCCAACCACTAAGAAGGGCTCTACCTCTAAAATTAGGCCTGCCGTTTAAGAACTCTCCAGAGAATTTCTCCATGGGAAACTGTGTCAAGTAATGGAGATTTGGGAGCTAAACTTAAGCTCATTTAAAAGCCACATGGATCTCGTTCAAATTTGATTTCTGTATAATATTAGTATAATATATGAAAAGTCTCACTTGAGTCTGTCCTTTGTCTTGAACTTGAGCGTGCGTGTGCAGGAGTAAGTGTGGCTACAGTGTCTGTGTGGGAATTCAGAATCATAGTGACATCATCCCCAGAATCTACAGGTGTTTCTGATTCATTCTGTAGAATTATTGTTACAGAAACATTTATCTACCAACAATATTTGGCACATGATCTGCATCTCTGTTTTACAAGAAACAATAGTTGAATGTCTCACTATATGTGGTAGTATATTCTGCTGGTTTGAAAGAGAATGATGTACACAGTTTTCTAGAATTTTTTTACAACTTTTTCTGCTGCATTCCATAATAACGTCTAATGATTTTCTTTCCTTTTTACTTTAGTTTTTGCTCATGTGACATTGGTGAAAGATGAGGAAATACAACAAAAAGCTGGAATAAATATTATTATGTAGCCTCTGCTGACCAAATCAAAGCCTGCCAGTCTGCATGGCTGCCTGTTCTGGCTATCTATCTGTGACCATTTAATAGACCAATGACAAATATAAAGTGACTTTATTCATTTACATACTTTATAAACATTAAAATAGGTGTGAAACATGCCACAAGGGAATAACAAAGCACTACTGATTTTTGAAGAGCGATCATCACATCCTCATGAAATGATCTATGGCTTCAGGATCAGGAGGTTGATTTGAGTCAGTTGCATACTTGTGAATAGTATTTTGGTGTTTTGATTTTGCTTTTGTTTTTATTTCAATATCTAAAACAATGCTTTTTTTATGAAGACCAAGAGAATGGGCCTCAGAGACTCCCAATTGTGGGAGCATAATCGACCAAGGGCCCAGGATCTGTACTCTGAACACTGCCACTGAGTATGTATCTGCCCAGGGCACATGTCCCACAGGCTGCTCCCAGACAATCACTAAAAGTAGTAGTGTCCTAAGAGAGACCCACTCCCAGTAAATAATGAACTCCTTGGACCAGTAACCTGGCTCATGGACTCTCCCCAGGCATTGCTGAACTTCCCTTTAACTGAATAGCATTTTACTTTGAGATTCAATGAGAGATTATTTTTCCTTCAATATATGTGTTTAGCTAATCGATATTTACAGATGTGATAGTTTTGGTTCTGCATCATATTATATGTTATTCTTTTTCTTTTTACTGTTTACCCTCTCAATCTTTTATTGCATAATTCTTGTGTATTTTGATATTGAATGGTTTGTATATTCACTTTAGTAGTTATATTTATAGCTGTTAGATATAATGCACTTAAATTTCTATTTACACGCTATTGATTGACTCCCTACTATGAACAATGATGAAATTAGTACATTCTACTTTCTCTCCTCCTCTCCCTCATCTCTGCCTTCCAATTTTAATACAGTTAACTGTATTGATTATTTGGTTACCTTTATAACTCTCTTATTTGATATTTAATTGATATTTAACCCTTACAATGAAACATGAGGGAAACAGCCTTCTTATACCACCTCTATCTTCCCTGCCTCCTTTTCTTATTTATATCATTTCTACCTAATCAGGATTTACAATATTTATAGTCCATTATGTTTTGGAACTCTCAGTTATATTAGGCTAATGATTTTCTTAAAAGATATCAATTCTTAACTCACTTCTGCTCATGATGGAGTAGCCAGGACTAGTTTCACACAACTGACATTAAAAAAACTATAAGAATGAGACAAAATATATCATGCAATTGTTAAATACATTAGACAACAAGCAGCACAGGACAATGATGCCTGAGTGAGTCTGGAATTGCAGTCCACAGCACAGAGGCAGAACCCAAAGCCTGGTGATCTGCCTGAGTTACAGGGATGAGACAGTTGAGAATTTGGGGAAGTCAATGTGGCTGGAATTCACAGGGCAAAGAACCAGAGACTAGAGAGCAGAAAGGTAAAGATGGAGCTGAACATCTTTGTGAGATTAATTCAGTGCAGAACATCACGCTCAGTTGAAGAGTCCTTCAGGCTCATTATGCTATTGCATAATTTTATTAGAATCTAATATAATGATATGTTTGAAAATGTGAGAGCATTTCAATTAGACTGAAATTTAATTTCCTTCCTCTTCTTTAAACAAGTTTTATTGAAAGACTCTCACAGAAATAGCTGCAACCATAGAAAGAAACTTTTTTTTCCAGATGAATATAAAGATAAAACAAGCCAGTGGTGTGGTCCTAACAGGTAAAGGTAGGAAGAGAAAATAGTTTGGACACATTATGGTCAAGTATGGCTGCATTATGTTAGTAAGTCATTTTATCAGTACTAACAGCCCCTAGAGCAGACTACTGAATGAGGTTAGATAATGTAAGGAAGGTTGTTCAAAGCCTATGAAGCAAATGAAATACTGCTTACATATCACAATTTCACTAGATGTACAGAGTTGGACATCCTCATTTTGAGAGAATAAGGGACTTCAGCAGAAAGGAGTGTTCAGGTAGAAGTGAACCATGCAGACTTCTCTTACAAAGCATGTGTAAGATCACTTTTAAAAAAATGAATGCTTGAAATCTTCGTTGTATTTAGTTTTCTATGCACATTATTTCATTTCCAAGATTCTTAAAATGTAATAATTAATTAAATAAAGATGTTCTCAAAACAGTTCAAAGATATTCATGTATTAATAGTAACCAAATAAATCTTCTAAGATATAAAGGTCTTTTGTGTTCCTTATTCCAGGTTGGAATTTGCAAAAAATTCAAATTATGTTTAGTTCATTCTTCTAACTCACATTTGGTTTGTAATACTTTGCTTAATTATTCTCCATATCCTATGTGAACAGAGGAAAAGGAAATAATGAAAAGAATCTCTCTTAATTGAGCATGCTGCTAGATACTTCATATATGCTTCCTCTTATTTTTTCAATAACCCTGAGAGGTAAGTATCCTTATCTCCATTTTTTGTATGAAAAGAACTGAATTCTGAATAAAGTAATCTACTTGCCTAAAACTACAGAGCCAGTAACAGCTAGAAGCAAGAAATAAACCTAGATTTGAAATGTTGCATGAGAAACAGGAATGAGAAAGGGCAGGTAACTCAAAAGATTCAAGAGTTTTGAAGACTGAGGAGTCAGCCATTCCAAACGAAGCAAAAGAAAAGAAAGGATGAAACACTGTCTACTGGATTGGGATATAGAATTTTTTGGTGATAAGCCAAAGATGTCCTGGCAGAATCTGAGGACAGAGGCAGAAGTGGAAGTGGAAAGTGAAGGAGTGAAGACATTGAGACCAGACAGCTGCTTTCAAAAGCTGGGCTGAGCTGACTGGCAGACAGAGGATGGCTCCAAAAACAATGATCCCAACAGAAGTGCCTCACACCACACAAAGGGTATACAGAGGTGAGCTGCCGGGATCAGCCACTGCCTGAAGACAGCAGAAAAGCAGGCCCACCTACAGCCCACCTGCAGCAACTGTGGCTCAGGCACAAAAGAGAACCAGGGACTGGTGAGCAAAGAATTTTGAGCTTCTGAGCATCACAGGATGTCCACTTCATAAAACCATTACTTTCAAGACCAGAAAGCATAGCTGATCTATCTAGTACAAAGGAATAAACATAGAAACTCTGACAAAATGAGGAGGCAGAAGAATATGTTCCAAAATAACAAGATAAAACACCAGAAAAAAGGCTAAATGAAACAGAGGTTAGCAATCCTCTTGATAAAGAATTTAAAGTAAAAGTCATATAGATGCTCAATGAACTGGAAAAAGAATTGATGGTCTCAGTGGGAACTTCAACAAAGAGATAGAAAATATGAAAAAAAGGCTCTCAAACATGAAGAATACAACAACTGAAATGAAAAATACAATAGAGGGAATGAATAGCAGACTGCTAAAAGCAGAGGAAAGAATCAGTGTGATGGAGCATAGAGAACTGCAGAGTAACCAAGCTGAGGAACAGAGAGAAAAAAAGAATTTCTAAAAATTAGAAGATGCTAAGAGAGCTGTATGACATTCTAAATTAAACAATATTTACATAACAGGTGTCCCAGAAAGAGAGGAGAGAGAAAAAAGAATAGAAAGTCTTTTTGCAGAAATAAGAGCTGAAAGCTCCCCAATCTGGAGAAGGAAACAGACATCCAGGTCCCGGAAGAACAGAAAGCCCCTAACAAGATTAACCCCAGGAAGACAACACCAAGATATACAGTAATTAAAATGGCAAATAAAAAAGATAAAGAGAGAATCTAAAAAGCAGCAAGAGACAGATGGTTACCTGTAAGGGAAACTCCATATGGCTATCAGCAGATTTCTCAGCAGAAACTTTACAGGCCATAAGGGAAAGGCATGAAATTACTCAAAGTATTGAAAGGGAAGAGCCTATAAGCAAGAATTCTCTATCCAGCAAGGTAATCTTCACAATTGAAGGATAGATTAAAAGTTTCCCAGCTAAACGAAGGTTAAAAGAATTCACCACCACTAAACATGCCTTACAGGATATATTAAAAGGGCTTCTTTAGATGGAAATGTTCTTATGTCTAATATTTTTCATGAGTGAAAATAAACCTGCAGTAAAGGTAGTAGACCAGTTACTTACAAGCAAGTATGAAGTTCAAAAAAACAAAAGCAGTAAAATAAGCTATAGGCAAAATCAATCAAGGGATGCCCAAAAGATATAGATTAAGGTATCTTATACAAAAAGTGCAGAGTCAGAAGAATAAAAAAAGTAGTACTTTTAGAATGTGTTCAAAATTGAGACACCATCAACATAATATAGACTGTTATATATCGAAGAAACTATGAACCTTATGGTAATCACAAACTTAAAGCCTATAATAGATACACAAAAAAAATTAAAGAAGGAATTGAAGCATAACACTAAAGAAAACCATCAGGTGATTGGATTAAAGATGGCGGCATGAGAGGTGAGAGAGAGGCTTCCTCCTAAAACTGCATATAATATGAAAATATAATTAGTACAACTGATCCTGAAAGAACAACAGGAAAGAGGACTGCACCAAACTGCATACACCTGGAGAAAAGAATAAACCTCACGGAACAGGATAATGTACCAAAGACATGGCCTGGCAGGACCCAAGCCCTTCCCATGCCCCAGCTCACCGGCGGGAGGAAGAGAAACAGAGCAGGGAGGGAGTGGAGGCCTGGCACTGTTGAATACCTAACTCCGGAGATCTGCTCTGGGAGCGCAAACCTACATTTCATGGTGCTTTTATGGTACTCTTGTGATTAGGGGTTTAGAAAGCTAAGATAGGCAGAATATCTGGAGAGACTGAGATTCCAGCCACTTGTGGAAAACAAGGATCCATATCTGGCTGCTTTGGGACAAAAGAAAGGAGGGAAGTCTGAGAGATTTCCTAAAGGCAACAGGGCTGCTAAAGGGGCAATAATTGCACAGAGCTTACTGCTCAGGAGAAATGACAGGTAGACAGAATTATCTGAGTGCACTCTGCCCAGAAGGTTGGGAACTTTCAGGATCTTCAGGTGCTTCAGCTCCCTGGCTGGCTACACAGCTCCAAGGACCCCCTCTGTGAAACACAGCCTACTGCACCTTTCTCCCGGCCAGCCCCAACTGGCTCACAAACTGGCAAACCCTACCCTGGCATTAGGACAGCCAGAGGGAAGCCCCATCTAAAGCAACTACAAATGCAAAGCATAGAGGCTTATACCTGTGTGCTTGGCCCAAAGGTTCTGGCAGTGGTGACAGGCACAGCATCCAGGAAGCAGGAAACAGGAAACAGCTCCTTCCTCCCCCCAGGCACAAATACCGCTCTCCTGCAATCCCTGGCATTGCTTCAGGGGCTAAGAAGCTCCAAAGAGTAGAGCTTCTGAACACTAGAGTGCACCATATTCAAATAGGAAATGACAAAGGAGCCTGGTTCAAAGTAAAATTATGAATACAACACCTGAGAAAGTTGAAATGAAATTGACCTCATGAACCTTTCTGAAAGGGATTTCAAAATAAAAATCATTAACATGCTCATGGAGGTACATAAAAATATTAAAGAACTCAGGAAAAAATTCGAGATGGACATCCAATCATTACAGAACACAGTATTAGAAATGAAACATACAATGGAAAGTTTTGAAAGCAGGTTAGATATGGTGGAGGAGACCATAAATGAAATAGAAATTAAAGAGGAATACAAAGAAGCTGAGGCATAGAGAGAAAAAAAGGATCTCTAAGAATGAAAGAATATTGAGAGAACTTTGTGACCAATCCAAATGGAACAATATTCTCATTATAGGGATACCAGAAGAAGAGAGAGAAAAAGGGATAGAAATTGCTGAAAACTTCCCCAATCTGGAGAAGGAGATAGTCCCTCAGGCCATGGAGGTGCACAGATCTCCCAACACAAGGGACCCAAGGAAGACAACACCAAGACATATAGTAATTAAAATGGCAAAGATCAAGGATAAGGGCAGACTACTAAAAGCAGCCAGAGAGAGAAATAAGATCACACACAAAGGAAAGCCCATCAGGCTATCATCCGACTTCTCAGAAGAAACCTTACAGGCCAGAAGGGAGTGGCATGATGTATTTAATGCAATGAAGCAGAAGAGCCTTGAACCAAGATTACTTTATCTGGCAAGATTATCATTTAAATTTGAAGGAGGGATTAAACAATTTCCATATAAGCAAAAGCTAAGAGAATTTACCTCCCACAGTCTCTACAGTGTATTTTGGAGGGACTGGTATAGATGGAAGTGTTCCTAAGGTTTAATCCTGTCACCAGAGGTAATAAAACCACATAAAGAAAGTAGAACAGTTAATAACTAAGCAAATGCAAAATTAAATCAACTATCCCCAAAGTCAGTCAAGGGATAGACAAAGAGTACAGAATATGATACCTAATATATAAAGAATGGAGGAGGAAGAAAAGGAGGAGAAAAAAAGAACCTTTAGACTGTGTTTGTTATAGTATATTAAGTGAGTTAAGTTAGACTCTTAGATAGTAAGGAAGTTAACCTTGAATCTTTAGTAACCAAAAATCTAAAGCTTGCAATGGCAATAAATACATAACTATCAATAATGTAAATGGTATGAATGCACTAATCAAAAGACATAGAGTCACTGAAAGGATAAAAAACAAGACCCGTCTATATGCTCCCTACAAGAGACTCACAGTAAACCCAAAGACATAAACAGACTAAAAGTGAAGGGATGAAAAAAGATATTTCATTCAACTAATAGGGAGAAAAAAACCAGGAGTTGCAGTACTTGTATCACACAAAATAAACTTCAAAACAAAGAAAGTCACAAGAGACAAAGAAGGACATTACATAATGATAAAAGGATCAATCCGTCAAGAAGACATAACCATTACAAATATTTATGCGTCCAACACAGGAGTCTCTTACATATGTGAAACAAATACTATCCGAATTAAAGGGGGAAATACAATGCAATGCATTCATTTCAGGAGACTTCAACAGACAACTCACTCCAAAGGACAGATCAACCAGACAGAAAATAAGTAAGGAGACAGAGGCACTGAACAACACATTAGAACAGATGGACCTAACAGACATCTACAGAACTCTACACCCAAAAGCAGCAGAATATACATTCTTCTCAAGTGTACATGGAACTTTTTCAAGAATAGATCATGCACTAGGCCACAAAAAGAGCCTCAGTAAATTAAAAAAGAAGCAAATTGTACCAACCTGTTTCTCAGACCACAAAGATATGAAACTAGAAATAAAGTATGCAAAGAAAATGAAAAAACCCACAAACACATGAAGGCTTAACAACATGCTCCTAAATGACCAATGGACCAATGACCAAATAAAAGCAGAGATCAAGCAATATATGGAGACAAATGACAACAATAATTGAACAATGCAAAATCTGTGGTAAGAGGGCAAGCAAGCCATGCTAAGAGGGAAGTATATTGCAATACAGGCCTATCTCACGAAAGAGGAACATCCCCTATGAACAGCCTAAACTCACCAATAACGAAACTGGAAGAAAAAGAACAAATGATGCCTAAAGTCAGTAGAAGGAAGGACTTAATAAAGATTAGAGCAGAAATAAATAAAATCGAGAAGAATAAAACAATAGAAAGAATTAATGAAAGCAAGAGCTGGTTGTTCAAGAAAATAAACAAAACAGATAAACCCCTAGCCAGACTTATCAAGAAAAAAAGAGTCTACACACATAAACAGAATCAGAAATGAGAAAGGAAAAGTCATGACAGACACCACAGAAATACAAAGAATTATTAGAGAATACTATGAAAAATTATATGGTAACAAACTGGACAACCTAGAAGAAATGGACAACTATCTAGAAAAATACAACCTTCCAAGGCTGACCCAGAAACAAACAGAAAATCTGAACAGAACAATTACCAGCAATGAAATTGAATTGGTAATCCAAAAACTACGTATGAACAAAATCCCTGCTTCAAGGCTGAATTTTATAAAACATTTAGTGAAGACATTTTACTCATTCTCCTTAAAGTTTTCCAAAGATTCAAAGAAGAGGGAATACTTCCAAACTCATTCTATGAGGCCAGCATCACTCTAATACCAAAACCAGGCAAAGACAACACAAAAAAAGGAAATTATAGACCAATATCCCTGAAGAACAAAGATTCAAAAATACTCAACAAAATATTAGGAAACCGAATTCAACCATATATCAAAAAGATCATCTATTATGATCAAGTAGGATATATTCCAGGGATGAAAGGATGGTACAACATTCGAAAATCCACCAATATCATCCACCACATCAATAAAAAGGACAGAAACCATATGATTATCTCCATAGATGCTGAAAAAGCATTCAACAAAATTCAAAATCCATTCATGATAAAAACTCTCAACAAAATGGGTATATAGGGCAAGTACCTCAACATAATAAAGGCCATATATGTCAAACCTACAGCCAACATTTTACTTAACAGTGAGAAACTGAAAGCTTTTCCTTTACGATGGGAAACAAGACAAGGATGCCCAGTCTCCCCACTTCTATTTAACATAGTACTATAGGTCCTAGCCACAGCAATCAGAAAGCACAAAGAAATAAAAGGCATACAGATTGACAAGGAAGAAGTTAAACTGTCCCTGTTTGCAGATGACATGATATTGTACACAAAAAAATTCTAAAGAATCCACTTCTAAACTACTAGATCTAATACTGAATTCATGAAAGGTGCAGGATACAAAATTAATTCACAAAACTGTGGCATTCCTATATACTAACAATGACCTAGCAGAAAATGAAATCAGGATAATAATTCCATTCACAGTTGCATCAAAAAGAATAAAATTCCTAGGAATAAACCTAACCAAGGAGGTGAAAGATCTATACTTTGAAAACAACAAGACAATCATGAGAGAAATTAAAGAAGATACCAATAAATAGAAACACATGCCATACTATGGATAGGAAGAATTAATATTGTCAAAATGGCCAACCTGCCTAAAGCAATCTACAGATTCAATGCAATATCTATCAAAATACCAATAGCATTTTTCAATGAACTAGAGGAAATCATTCTAAAATTCATATAGAACCTCAAAAGACCCCGAATAGCCAAAGCAATACTGAGAAGGAAGAATAAAGCTGGGGGGATTATGCTCCCCAACTTCAAGCTCTACTACAAAGCCACAGTAATCAAGCAATTTGGTACTTTCACAAGAACAGACACATAGACCAATGGAACAGACTATAGAGTCCTGATATAAACCCAACCATAGATAGTCAATTAATATACAATAAAGGAGCCATGGACATACAATGGGAAAATGACAGCCTCTTCAACAACTGGTGTAGGCAAAACTGGACAGCTATATGCAAGAGAATGAAAATGGATTATTGTCTAACCCCATACACAAAAGTAAACTCGAAAAGGATCAAAGACATGAATGTAAGTCATGAAACCATAAAACTCTTAGAACACACCATAAGCAAAAATCTCCTGAATATAAGCATGAGAAATTTCTTCCTGACCACATCTCCTTGAGCAAGGGAAACAAAAGCAAAAATGAACACATGGAACTACATCAAACTAAAAAGTTTCCGTATGGCAAAGGACACCATCAACAGAACAAAAGGGCATCCTACAGTATGGGAGAATATATTTGTAAATGACATATCCAACAAGGGGTTAACATCTAAAATATATTAAAAAGTCATATGCCTCAACACCCAAAAAGTAAATAACCTGATTAAAAAATGGGCAGAGGATATGGAGATAATTCTCCACAGAAGAAATTCAGATCGCCAACAGACACATGAAAAGATGCTCCACATCACTAATCATCAGGGAAATGAAAATTAAAACCACAATGAGATATCACCCCACACCAGTAAGGATGGCCAGAATTGAAAAGACCAAGAACAACAAATGCTGGCAAGGATGCAGAAAAAGGGGAGCCCTCCTACACTGTTAGTGGGAATGTAAACTAGTTCAACCATTGTGGAAAGCAGTATGGAGGTTCCCCCAAAACTAAAAATAGAAATACCATTTTATCCAGGAATCCCACTCTTTGGAATTTACCCAAAGAATACAACTTCTCAGATTCAAAAAAACATATGCACCCTATGTTTATCACAGCACTATTTACAATAGCCAAGATATTGATGCAATCTAAGTGTCCATCAGTAGATAAATGGATAAAGAAGAGGTGGTACACATACACAATGGAATACTATTCATCCATAAGGAAGAAACAAATCCTACTATTTGCAACAACATGGATGGAGCTGGAGGATATTATGCTCAGTGAAATAAGCCAGGTGGAGAAAGGCAAGTGTCATATGATTTCCCTCATTTGTGGCATATAACAATGGAGCAAAGTGAAGGAATAAATTAGCAGCAGACTCACAGACTCCAAGAAGGGACTAGTGGTTACCAAAGCGGAGGGCTGTGGGAGGGCGGGTGGCGAGGGGGGAAGAAGGTTTTGAGGCGTATTATGTTTAGTACACATGGTGTGGGGGGTCATGGGGAAAACAGTGTAGCATAGAGTAGGCAAACAGTGAATCTGCGGCATCTTACTACACTGATGGACAGTGACTGCATTAGGGATGGGTGGGGACTTGATAATATGGGTAAGTGTAGTAACCACATTGTTTTTTTCATGTGAAACCTTCATAAGAGTATATATCAATAATCCTTAATAAAAAAAAGAAAACCATCAAATGAAAAGAGAAGAGAGGAAGAAAGGAACAGAGATTAACTACAAAAAAAAAAAAAACCAGAAAGCGATTAATAAATTGGCAGTAGCACATGCCAATAAATAATTACCTTAAATCCAAACGAACTAAATGCACCAATCAAAAGATATACAGTGGAAGAATTGCTAAAGAAACAAGACCCATCTATATGCTGCTTATAAAACACTCATTTCTGACGTAAAGACATATATACACTGAAAAATGAAGGAATGGAAAAAGGTATTTCATTCAAATAAAAAGGAGAAAAAAGCAGGAGTACCAGTACATAGACAAAATATATTTTAAGACAAAGTAATAAGAGACAAAGAAGGACATTACATAATGATAAATGGATCAGTCCAACACATAGGAGCACCTAAATATATAAAACAAATGCTAGTAGACCTAAGGGAGAAACAGACAGCAATACAATCATAAAAGGGGAATTTAACATCCCATTAACATCAATGACTAGATCATTCAGACAGAAAATAAAACAGAGTTGTTGAACAATACATTAGGCCAGATGGACATATAAGAGATACATAGAGAACATTCTACCCAACAAAAGCTGCAAGATACACATTTTTCTCAAGTACGCATAGAACATTCTCCAGAATAAATCACATAGTAGAACACAAAAAGAGCTTCAATAAATTCAAGAAGATTGGAATTGTATCAAGCATCTTTTCAGAACAAAATGGTCTGAAACTTCAATTACGTGAAGAAAACAAAACAAAAACCCTCACAAACTCATGAAGACTAAACAACAGGCTTCTAAATAATCAATGGATCCATGAGCTAATTAGAAAATATCAAACAACACATGAAGACAAATGAAAACAAACACATTGGTTCAAAATATCTGGGATGCAGCAAAAAGTGGTTCTAAGAAGGAAGTACACAGACATACAGGCCTACCTCAAGAAGCAAGACAATCCCAATTAAACAATCTAACCTCACAACTAGAGGAACTAGAAAAGGAAGAACAAACAAAGCCCAAAGTTAGTAAAAGGCAGGACATAATAAAGACCAGAGCAGAAATAAATAAGAGAATAAGAAAACAATAGAAAAAAATCAATGAAACCAAGATCTGGTTCTTTGAGAATATACAAAATAGACTACACCCAGCCAGACTTATCAGGAAAAAAAGAGAGAGTACAGAAATAAACAAATCAGAAACAAAAAGTGGAAAGTTACAACTGACACCACAGAAATGCAAACAGTTGCAAGAGAATTTTATGAAAAATTATATGGAATAAATTGGACAACTTAGAAGAAATGGACAAATTCCTAGAAACATACAATCTTCTAAGTCTGACCCTGGAAGAAACAGAAAATCTGAACAGACTGATTGCCAATAATGAAATTGAACAAGTAATCAAAAACCTCCCAACAAACCAAAGTCCAGGGACTGATGGCTTCATAGCTGAATTTTACCAAACATTTAAAAGAGCTTAAAGTATTCAAAAGAACTGAGGAGGAGGGAATACTTCTAAACTCATTCTATGAGCCAGTATCACTCTAATACCAAACCAGACAAAGACAATACAAAAGAAGAAAATTACAGACCAATATCCCTGATGAACATAAATGCAAAAATCCTCAACAAAATATTAACAAACCAAATTTAAAAATATTTCAAAGATCATCCATCATGATCAAATGAGATTTATTCCAGGAATATGAGGATGGTATAATATCCACATTCAACCAAGGTAATACACTACACTAATAAAAGGGAAGGGTAAAAACCATACAATCATCTCAATAGGTGCAGACAAAATTCAACATCCATTCATGATAAACACCCCCCCCAAAAAGTGGGTATATACAGAATATATCTCAACACAATCAAAGCCATAGATGACAAACCCACAGTTAACATCATACTCAATGGTGAAAAGATGAAAGCTTTTCCTCTAAGATCAGGAACAAGACAAAGATGCACATTCTCACCATTTTTATTCAACATCATACTGGAAGTCCTAGCCAAGGCAATCAGGCAAGAAAAAGAGATAAAAGGCATCCAAATTGGTAAGGAAGAAGTAATACCATCACTATTTGCAGATGACATGACACTATATAGAAAATCCTAAAGACTCCATCAAGAATCTATTAGAATAACTGAATTTAGCAAAACTGCAGGATACAAAATCAATATTCATAAATCTGTGGCATTCCTATATAGAAACAATGAACTAGAAGAGAAATCAAGAAAACAATTCCACTTACAATTGCATCAAAAAGAATAAAATACCTAGGAATAAACCAAACCAAGGGGGTGAAAGACCTGTACTCTGAAAACTGTAAGACACAGATGAAAAAAACTGAAGAAGACATAAATCAATGTAAATCTACCCAATATTCATGGGTAGGAAGAATTAATATTGTCAAAATAGCCATCCGGCCCAAATCAATTTAAAGAATCAGTGAAATCCATGTCAAAATAACAAGGGCATTTTGCAGTGAACTAGAGAAAATAATCCTAAAATTCATATGGAACTACAAATGACCCTGAATATCCAAAGGAATCTTGAGAAAGAAAAACAAAATTGGGGGAATCACTCTCCGTGACTTCAAGATCTATTACAAAGTGATAGTAATCAAAACAGTCTGGTACTGGCACAAGAACAGAGCCATAGATCAATGGAACAGAATAGAGAGTCCAGATATACACCCACACATATATGGTCAATTAATACATGATAAAGGAATCATGATACAATGGGGAAAAAGATAGCCTCTCCAATAACTGGAGTTGGAAAAACTGAACAGCTACATGCAAGAAAATGAAACTGGATTACTGTCTAACTCCACACACAAAAGCAAACTTGAAATAGATTTAAGACCTAAATGTAAGACATGAAAGCATAAAGCTCTTAGAAGAAAACATAGGCAAAAATCTGAACATAAGAATGAGTAATTTTTTTCTGGACACATCTCCCCATGGAAGGGACACAAAAGCAAAATTAAACGAGTGGGACTACATCAAATTGAAAAGCTGAATGGCAAACGAAGCCATCAAGAAAACAAAAAGGCAACCGGCAGTATGGGAGAATATATTTGGAAATGATGTATCTGTTAAGGGGTTAACATCCAATATATATTAAGAACTCATATGACTCAACATGAAAAAAAACAATTAAAAAATGGGTAGAAGACCTGAATAGACATTTTTCAAAAGAAGCAACACAGAAGGCTAACATGAAAAGATGCTCCGTATCACTAATCATCAGGGAAATGCAAATCAAAACCACAGTGAGACACCACCTCACACTAATCAGAATGGCCACTATCCAAAAGACTAGAAATAACAAGTGTTGGCAAGGATATGAAGAAAGGGAACCTTCCTACACTGCTGGTGGGAATGTAAATTGCTAAATGAAATAAGCTAGGCAGAGAAAGACAAATACCATATGACTTCACTGATATGTGGAATCTAAAAACAGAACAAAACAAATAAACAACACCAATAGATTCATAGACACTGAGAAGTGACTGGTGGTTACCATGGAGGAGCAATTGGGATAGGTGGATAAAATACTTGAGGAGAAAAAAAGAGGCAGAAAATTTCAATCATAATGTCAATTAGTCTCAGGAATGAAAGTACAGCATAGAGAATATAGCCAATAACTCTTTAACATCTTTCTATGTTGACAGTAACTACACTGTTTGGGGTAAGGATTTAATAAGGTATATAACTGTTGAATCACTATGTTGTATATTTTAAATGAATATAATATTGTATATCAAATATACTTCAATAAAAAAATCAAAAATAAAAAACTAAAAATAAAAAGCTCAGCTGAAATTGAGAAAAAATAAATGACTGGTATTAGAGGCCGGAGAGGTTAAAGGACAGTTACTGTATGTTTGGTTTTTATTTTAATTTTTTAACTAAAATCTGGGGGACTTAAACATGTCTATTTACCACTTTGGAAAAGAGTTAATCAATATATATAATTTAAAGGAAAGTTCAGGGTCAAATTTATACACCAAATCAGTTTATTTTCAAAGTAAAATGTTTGCAACTTTCAGATCAACAAGTTCAGTGGAAAAGAGAAAAAGGAAATATTAATAGTTATTTTTTATATGGAAGTTAAAATTCTTATTAGAAAAATATTGGGTCATCTATCATAAAATCAGATATTCATGTTTTTGGAAACATGATATACTGGCCTTGTCATAAACTTGGAAATATGTAGGTCAGAATAACATATATATGAAAGAGTACAAGAAAAAGGAGTACAAGAGAGGGAAAAATGCTTGGCACAGGTGAAGAGAGACAGTATGTAGCAGGGTATATCCTTAAGAATGAATTAGGGTCATTGACAAGTACAGAGCCCATCCTGGTAGCCAAGTGTGCTAAGGGGGTTGGTGACAACAGGGAAGGTCTAGAAATCCTAAGCTGGAGGAGGAGGGTGTAGGGAAATAATAGAGAATTGTCTCCAGTGGACAAGATCCCACCTGAAAACTTTGACTAGTATTTTTTTCACATAAAAATATATTAACTCCTTTGTTAGATATTTTGAACTGTTCAGGTATACACTGTCACTTCTTTCCTACTTATTTTCAGCCTATTTCCTAGCACCAACACTATGCTTTCACTGCTCTAAATTACTTGGTGAAATCGTATTATGTATACATATGTCTCCATATCTTAATCAGTTTTCTTTTGCCTGGCATGTTTTCTCTAATTTTTGCCTCTGAAACTAGTTAGTTCTTTAAAAAGATATAAAGCCTTTAATAGTACAATCCTTCTCCATTCTTTGTGCTGTTCTTTTATTTGGAGAGAATGACTTAAAATGTAATGAAAAAGAGCAAAGTACATATTGACTTAGGAAAGAAAATATGCATGTTATCTGTAAATCTTGTATCAAAATGTAGTCTTGGTTTATTTAAAAAATATTTTATATTTGAGTATACTCTGATAGAGTGTCAATTTCCTTGATTTTCCTTTTTTTAGATTAAAAAATCTTTTAAAATATCTAGATTTAAGATTATATATATATTTTTGAAAGTATTCATTTAATTACAAATACTACATTGCTATTAAAATTACCATGATGCATGTTAGTAAGCAGTCTTACTAAATGCATCATGGTAATTTTTCCTGCAAAGATTAGAGTCCCATTAAATACACAGTATTTATAAAAAGCAACATGCAATAATAAAATGAAGCAGCAGATGGAGCTCTAGAATGTATTCGTCTTACTCTTCTCCAGTCATTTTTTATCGTTTCTCAGTATGAAGTAATTGGGGATTCAGATACACATGAAGATACCCTTATTTTTATTACTCCCTGAAACTTCAATTTCTTTTAAGTATAGTATGCCTTCAGTATAGGATTCTGAGCTTTCCAAAATTAATGGACAGGTTTATTTATACAATATTTAAGAGATTAATGACATAGTAATAGAGATTATTAGTATTTATATTTCAACATTTGTGCTTTAATGATGTTAATGTGCTAATGCTGTATATTTTTTAAAACGATATACACTGAAACTACATCCAGTGGTTGTTACACCTTTACATTTTCCTTTTTAAGCTATGCTTACTAGTTAGCAAATTAGGTATCAAGTCAATACATATATTATGACCATCACATCTTCAGTACATCACAATTTATCCCAAACAATTAATTCTTGAATAATTTAATCTTATCTTCATTAAGCCTTTGACTTACTCCTCTATAGGCAAAGTTAGTTGGCTTTTCTAAATGCTCTATTATCATCAACTACAGCAATTTAATTGCAATTAATAATTTAATTTTCTATCCTCCAACTGGGCTATGAACTCTTTATATCCAGAGTGCCAGGCACAGAGCCTGCATGTGGTTCCTATCAATAAGGATTCACCTCCCTGAATGGTAGGAGAGGTGCATTTGGAGCAAAGAACAGAACAATGAGAGAAACAAGAACTCTCCATAAAGCATAGGACATATTATTGATGGAGAAGTAATGATGGCAGATTTACAAGTGCTTCATTGAAACCCAAGAGTGACATGAATCTATAGTAAATAGAATAGGATTCACAGCTTGGAGTAGTTCCAGACCAGTTTTGAGGCTGTAGTGATACTTTGAAGAGACACATTTATGGCAGTCAATAACAAAGGCCAAGCAGTTCACTTAAATGAATGAAATGGAGCTGGTCAGGACTATGTAAAGCAGAGAGCAGATGCTGTCTCTAAAGTAGATATCATCTACTCAGTTCTTGAAACTAATTGCTATGTGGAAATTTGGATTAAATACTCTAGATCTTTTAATCCTATTGGGGAAAACAAAAAAATTAAATCTCATAATTATATGAACTGATGATTACTTTGAAATTTTAGAAACAATACATAGTTTAAACAAAATTTGTCTGTGCACTTAATTAGTCCCAAAGACAATCAGTTTGCCTTCTCTCACTCAACTAGGAGAATAGCAGAAATGGTGGGAGATTCTGGCATCAGTTGGGAAGCAGACTGTATAGAATTTAATAACTGTGATACACACACTCACACACAGAAATATACCTTTAGAGATATAGTTATGCAGTATTTAAATGTAATTATTTGTCTGAGCTACAGCAGGTTGTTCTGTCTTCTTCTATCTTTTCCTACTCCCTAATTTGTTTTGAACTATGAGTTTAAACAATGTTACAGAAGATTTATTTTTAAAACTCTGTTTCTTTTTTTATTCAATTTATTTAATGTGTTATATCATTACAAAATTAACATATGCTCTTTGCACACCCAAAGAAAATCCCTCCTTCTACCTGATTTTAATCAACAGAAGCAACCACAATTAAAATTTGATTTATATTCTCTCAAATCTTTTATAAATGTATAACTCCTTAAATAGTTATGGAGTCATGAATAGTTGGGTCTATTTTTGTAAAAGTGAATACACTGTAAATACACATTATTGTAGTAGCATTTTGTAATATGATTCTTTAATGTGTTTTTTATCATGGACATCTCACCACTAGCCATTCATTTTACATATTCAAAGTGAAATTTGCATAACCTGGAAAGAAAAAAGGGTAGGGAAACTATAAAACTGCAAGCATTTCTGTCCAATAAGCAGACTGTCCCTGAGTCAGTGCAGACAGGAAATGTCCTTTCCTTCCTTTGTTCTCTTGGTTCTTACTTCCTAAGACCCTCAGTGCCTTTTCTAGTGTGAGCTCTTGCAGCACTAGATTTGATTGAGTAGTTGAATAATGGATGTTTTATAAAGCATTGTCTCTATGTAAAAATCAACTGATTTCCTTTTCCAGGCTAGATCACATACTAGGCCAAAAAAATAGCTTCAATAAATTAAAAAAGATTGAAGTTATGTCAAGCAGCTTCTCAGACCACAATGGTATGAAACTAGAAATAAATTACACAAAGAAAACAAAAAGACTTCAAACACTTGGAGGCTAAACAACATGCTTGTAAATAATCAGTGGATCAATGACCAAATTAAAACAGAAATCAAGCAATACATGGAGACAAAAGAAAACAAAAACACAACAGCCCAAAATCTGTGGGATGCAACAAAGGCAGTTCTAGGAGGAGAGTACATAGCAGCACAGGCATCTAAAATCACATTAAGGAAACTAGAAAAAGAATAAGTGAAGCCCAAAATTAGTAGAAGGAGAGATAAAATAAAGATCAGAGCAGAAATAAATAAAATAGAGAAGAATAAAACAATAGAAAGAATCAATGAAACCAGGAGCTGGTTCTTTGAGAAAATAAACAAAATAGATAAACACCTAGCCAGACTTATAAAGAAAAAAAGAAGAGTGTACACACATAAGCAAAACCAGAAATGAAGAAGGAATAATCACAGTGGACACCACAGAAATACAAAGAATTATTAGAGAATACTATGAAAAATTATTTGACAAAAAATTAGACAGCGTAGAAGAAATGGACAACTTTTAGAAAAATACAACCTTTTAAGTCTGAAACAGGAAGAAACAGAAAATCTGAACAGAACAATTATCAGCAATGAAATCGAATTGGTAATCAAAAAACTACCTAAGAGCAAAACACCAGATGCAGACTGCTTCACAACTCAATTCTACCAATACTTAAAAAGAGCTAATACCCATACTCCTTAAAGTATTCCAAAAAGTAGAAGAGGAGGGAATACTTCCAAACTCATTCTATGATGCCAATGTCACTCTAATACCAAACTCAGACAAAGACATCACACACAAAGAGAAAATTACAGACTAATATCCCTGATGAACATAGATGCAAAGATCCTCAACAAAATATTAGCAAACTGAATTCAAAAATACATCAAAAGATTGTATTCATATTCATAAATTAATCAGTATCATACATCACGTTAACA
The DNA here is from genome assembly GCA_032199065.1 of Smutsia gigantea. Classification (NCBI taxonomy): domain Eukaryota; kingdom Metazoa; phylum Chordata; class Mammalia; order Pholidota; family Manidae; genus Smutsia; species Smutsia gigantea. The sequence continues at coordinate 326,447 of JAVSCE010019299.1, read as the reverse complement.
GAAAGAATAAAAATCACATGACCATCTCAATAGATGCTGAAAAGGCATTTGACAAAATTCAACATCCATCATAATAAAAACTCTTAGAGTTACTTACCTCAACAAAATAAAGCCATATATGACAAAAACATAGCCAACATCATGCTTAATAGTGAAAAGCTGAAAGCTTTTCCTCTAAGATAGGGAACAAGACAAGGATGCTGACTCTCATCAGTTTTATTCAACATAGTACTGGAGGTCCTAGTCACAGCAATTAGATAACACAAAGAGATAAAGGACATCCAAAATGGTAAGGAACAAATTAAACTGTCACTATTTGCAGAAAACATATTATGCATAGAAAACTGTTAAGACTCCACCAAAAACCTATTAGAACTAATAACTGAATTCAGCAGGATACAAATTTAATACACAGAAATCTGTAGCATTCTTGTACATTAACAATGAACTAGCAGAAAGAGAAATCAGGAAAACAATTCCATTCATAATCGTATCAAAAAGAATAAAATACATAGGAATAAACCTAATCAAGGAGGTGAAAGACCTATACTCTGAAAACTATAAGACATTCATGAGAGAAATTAAAGAAGACACCAATAAATGGAAATCTGTGCTCATGGATAGGAAGAATTAATATTGTCAAAATGGCCAACCTGCCTAAAGCAATTTACAGATTCAATGCATCCTTATCAAAATACCAACAGCATTCTTCAATGAACTAGAACAAATAGTTTTAAAATTCATATGGAACCACAATAGACCCCGAAGAGCCCAAGCAATCCTGAGAAAGAAAAACAAAGCTGGGGGGATTATGCTCCCTGACTTCAAGCTCTACTACAAAGCTACAGTATTCAAAACAATTTGATACTGGCACAAGGACAGATCTATAGGTCAATGCAACAGAATAAAGAGCCCAAATATAAACCTATGCATATATGTTCAATTAATATATGACAAAGGAGTCAGGAATATACAATGGGGAAAACACAGCCTCTTCAACAAATGGTGTTGGGAAAAACAGACAGCTACATGTAAGAGAATGAAACTGGATTACTGTCTAGCTCCATATAAAAAAGTAAACTTGAAATGGATCAAAGACTTGAATGTAAGTTATGAAACTATAAAACTCTTAGAAGAAATTCAAAAATCTCTTGAATATAAGCATGAGCAATTTTTTCCTGGACCCATTTCCTTGGGCGAGGGAAACAAAATAAAAAATGATCAAGTGGGACTACATCAAGCTAAAAACCTTTTGTACAGCAAAGGACACCATTAGCAGAACAAAAAGACACCCTATAATATGGGAGAATATATTTGTAAGTGACTCATCTGATAAGGGGTTTACCTCCAAAATATATAAAGAACTTAGATGCCTCAACACCCAAAAAACAAATAACCTGATTAAAAAATAGGCAGAGGACCTATACAAACACTTCTCCAAAAAAGAAACACAAATGGCCAACAAGCACATGAAAAGATGTTCCACATTGCTAAGCATCAGGGAAATGCAAATTAAAACCACACTGAGATATCACCTCACACCAGTTAGGAAGACCACTTCCCAGAAGACAAGAAACAACAAATGCTGGCAAGGATGAAGAGAAATGGGAACCCTCCTACACTGTTGGTGGGAATGTAAATTGATGCAACTACTATGGAAAGCAATGTGGAGGTTCCTCAAACAACTAAAAGTAGAAATACCATTTGACCCAGTAATTCCACTCCGAGGAATTTACCCAAAGAAAACAAGATTCCAGATTCAAAAAACACACACCCCTATGTTTATCGCTGCACTATTTGCATTAGCAAAGATATGGAAACAACCTAAGTGCCACTGATAAATGAATGGATAAAGAAGTGGTGGTACATGTACCACAATGCAGTATTATTCAGCCATAAAAAGAAAAGAAATCCTTCCATTTGCAACAACATGGTATTATGCTCAGTGAAATAAGCCAGGTGGATAAAGACAAAAACCATATGATTTTATCTATTTGTGGAATATAAAAACAAAGCAAAAGGGAAGGAACAAAAGAGCAGTAGACCCATAGACACAGAGAAGAGACTAGTGGTTACCAAGGGGTAGGGGTTGGGGCAGGCTGAGAGGGAAGGTGAAGGGGATAAAGGAACAATAATTTCAATCACAATATCAGATGTTCAGGGGGATAGTAGTACAGCATGGAGAATAGTCAGTGATTATGTAACATCTTACTACATTGATAGATAGTAACCACCCTAGAGGGGGTGAGGACTTAATGATATGGATAACTGTTGAACCACAGTGTTGTATATTTGAAACCAACATATCAGATTGTATATCAATGATACTTTAATAAAAAGACACAGTTGGCAACAACAACAAAATCAACTGATTTCTTTAGAGTCATTGTCTCCAATGTGACACCTTCCTGAGAGATTTTTAAGAATAATTTTGTTTGCAAGTAAATTTAACTCTCTAAACTAGCTTTAAAAAATAACTCTCAGCTAAGGTACAACTCTATTGCATGTTTCTACCTGATAATTTTTATCAGTAAAATAGCACCTCATTTTTAAATATATTTTATTTTATTTTTTTGCTGATTCTCCTATGAATGTATATTGACTTGGAAGGGCCAGTGTCCCTCATTTTCATTCTTTTTCAGGCTATTCTAAGTTATAAGGTTTATTGTATATTAATTTCTAAAAACCAAATTAGCATCTTTAGTATTCTGTGTGGAAAAGAATTAAAATTGATAATAATTTTTACTACCATATATTGGGTTCCTCCTTTGTACCAAGCATTCCTAGCATCATTTAAACCTCATAACTCCCTGAAGTAGACATTGCATTGCTATTATGAATATCATACAAACAAGAACACTGAGACTCAGAACCACGAAGGAATTCTGCTTGAATCATAAAGCAGGTGGGCATCAGGGCTAAGGTCTGAAACCAGACTTTAAAGCTTCCAACCTAAGCCTTGCCTCCTACTGGATTTTTATTATATATATTATATTCTGCTTTGAACTTTGGAAGGATTAATGTCTTTACAATATTGAATCCTCCCAACTAGGAATGCATTATTTGAGTGCCTTTCATAGTGTTCAAATCAAGATATTTATTATAATAATAATGTAGTATTTGTCATTAAGATATTGTGATTTTCTACAATATGCACATACATTTATTCACCACTTAGATAAGTTTTTATACATCACCACTTTCGATTTCATTTCATGACTCTTTTCATCATTACACTTACAATTTTTAGCCTCAAGTATAGATTGCTTTTAGAAATAAAGCATTTATTTATTTATTTATTTATTTATTTATTTTTATTATTTATTTTTTTCAGGTTCCCCCCACCAACACCATTACAGTCACTGTCCATCAATCAGTGTAGCGAGATGCCACAGAATCACCACTTTCCCTCTCCGAGCTATACAGCCCTCCCCATTGCCCCCCAACATTACACCTGCTAATCGTAATGCCCCTTTTTCCCCCTTATCCCTCCCTTCCCACCCATTTTCCCCAGTCCCTTTCCCATTGGTAACTATTAGTCCGTTCTTGGGTTTTGTGAATCTGCTGCTGTTTTGTTCCTTCAGTTTTTTTCTTTGTTCTTATGCTCCACAAATGAGAGAAATCATTTGATACTTGTCTTTTTCGGCTTGGCTTATTTCACTGAGCATAATACCCTCTAGCTCCATCCATGTTGTTGCAAATGGTAGGATTTGTTTTCTTCTTATGGCTGAATAATATTCCATTGTGTATATGTACCACCTCTTCTTTATCCATTCATCTACTGACGGACACTTAGGTTGCTTCCATTTATTGGCTATTGTAAATAGTGCTGCGATAAACACAGGGGTGCATATGTGTTTTTCAAACTGGGCTGCTGCATTCTTAGGGTAAATTCCTAGGAGTGGAATTCCTGGGTCAAATGGTATTTCTATTTTGAGTTTTTTGAGGAACCTCCATACTGCTTTCCACAATGGTTGAACTAATTTGCATTCCCACCAGCAGTGTAGGAGGGTTCCCTTTTCTCCACATCCTCGCCAACATTTGTTGTTGTTTGTGTTTTGGATGTTGGCCATCCTCACTGGTGTGAGGTGATATCTCATTGTGGTTTTAATTTGCATTTCTCTGATGATTAGCGATGTGGAGAATCTTTTCACGTGCCTGTTGGCCATCTGAATTTCTTCTTTAGAGAAGTGTCTGTTCATGTCCTCTGCCCATTTCTTTTTTTTTTAATTTATTTTATTATCATTAATTTACAATTACATGTGCAATATTACGATTATTAAACTCCCCTTCATCAGGTCCCCCCCACCAACCCCATTACAGTCACTGTCCATCAGCGTAGTCAGATGCTATAGAATCACTACTTGTCTTCTCTGAGTTGTACTGCCCTCCCCGTGCCCCCCCAACATTACATCTGCTAATCGTAATGCCCCTTTTTCCCTCTTATCCCTCCTTCCCGCCCATTTTCCCCAGTCACTTTCCCTTTGGTAACTATTAGTCCGTTCTTGGGTTCTGTGAGTCTGCTGCTGTTTTGTTCCGTCAGTATTTTTTCTTTGTTCTTATACTCCACATATGAGTGAAATCACTTGATACTTTTCTTTATTGGCTTGGCTTATTTCACTGAGCATAATACCCTCTAGCTACATCCATGTTGTTGCAAATGGTAGGATTTGTTTTCTTCTTATGGCTGAATAATATTCCATTGTGTATATGTACCACTTCTTCTTTATCCATTCATCTACTGATGGACACTTAGGTTGCTTCCATTTCTTGGCTATTGTAAATAGTGCTGCAATAAACATAGGGGTGCATCTGTCCTTTTCAAATAGGGCTGCCACATTCTTAGGGTAAATTCCTAGGAGTGGAATTCCTGGGTCAAATGGCATTTCTATTTTGAGTTTTTTGAGGAACCTCCAAACTGCTTTCTTTCCACAATGGTTGAACTAATTTGCAGTACCACCAGCAGTGTAGAAGGGTTCCCTTTTCTCCACAACCTCGCCAACATTTGTTGTTGTTTGTGTTTTGGATGTTGGCCATCCTCACTGGTGTGAGGTGATATCTCATTGTGGTTTTAATCTGCATTTCTCTGATGATTAGCGATGTGGAGCATCTTTTCATGTGCCTGTTGTCCATCTGAATTTCTTCTTTGGAGAAGTGTCGATTCATGTCCTCTGCCCATTTCTTAATTGGATTATTTGCTTTCTGTTTGTTAAGATGCATGAGTTCTTTATATATTTTGGATGTCAACCCTTTATCAGATACGTTTTTTATGAATATATTCTCCCATACTGTAGGATGTCTTTTTGTTCTACTGATGGTGTCCTTTGCTGTACAGAAGCTTTGCAGCTTGATATAGTCCCACTTGTTCATTTTTGCTTTTGTTTCCCTTGCCCGGGGAGATATGTTCATGAAGAAGTTGCTCATGTGTATGTCCAAGAGATTTTTGCCTATGTTTTTTTCTAAGAGTTTTATGGTTTCATGACTTACATTCAAGTCTTTGATCCACCTTGAGTTTACCTTTGTGTATGGGGCTAGACAGTAGTCCAGTTTCATTCTCTTACATGTATTTGTCCAGTTTTTCCAACACGAGCCGCTAAAGAGGCTGTCATCTCTCCATTGTATATCCAAGGCACTTTTATCAAATATTAATTGACTCTATATGTTTGGGTTAATGTTTGGATTTTCTATTCTGTTCCACTGGTCTGTGGGTCTGTTTTTGTGCCAATACCAAATTGTCTTGATTTCTGTGGCTTTGTAGTAGAGCTTGAAGTCAGGGAGTATAATTCCCCCTGTTTTATTCCTCCTTCTCAGGATTGCTTTGGCTATTCGGGGTCTTTGGTGGTTCCATATGAAATTTAGAATTATTTGCTCCAGTTCATTGAAGAAAGCTCTTGGTTGATAGGGATTGCATTGAATCTGTAGATTGCTTTAGGTAGTATAGCCATTTTGACAATATTTATTCTTCCTAGCCAAGAGCATGGGATGTATTTCCATTTGTTAGTGTCCTCTTTAATTTCTCTCATGAATGTCTTATAGTTTTCAGAGTATAAGTCTTTCACCTCCTTGATTAGGTTTATTCCTAGGTATTTTATTCTTTTTGATGCAATTGTGAATGGAATTGTTTTTCTGATTTCTCTTTCTGTTAGTTCATCATTAGTGTATAGGAAAGCAACAGATTTCTGTGTGTTAATTTTGTATCCTGCCACTTTGCTGAATTCAGATATTAGTTCTAGTAGTTTTGGAATGGAGTCTTTAGGGTTTTTTATGTACAGTATCATGTCATCTGCAAATAGTGACAATTTGACTTCTTCTTTACCAATCTGGATGCCTTGTATGTCTTTGTTTTGTCTGATTGCTGTGGCTGGGACCTCCAGTACTATGTTGAATAACAGTGGAGAGAGTGGGCGTCCCTGTCTTGTTCCTGATCTTAGATGAAAGATTTCAGCGTCTTGCCATTAAGTATGATGTTAGCTGTGGGTTTGTCATATATAGCCTTTATGATGTTGAGGTATTGCCGTCTATACCCATTTTGTTGAGAGTTTTAATCAGGAATGGATGCTGAATTTTGTCAAATGCTTTTTCAGCATCTATGGAGATGATCATGTGGTTTTTGTTCTTCTTTTTGTTGCTGTGGTGGATGATGTTGATGGATTTTCGAATGTTGTACCATCCTTGCATCCCTGGGATGAATCCCACTTAATCATGGTGTATGATCCTCTTGATGTATTTTTGAATTCGGTTTGCTAATATTTTGTTGAGTATTTTTGCATCTACGTTCATCAGGGATATTGGTCTGTAATTTTCTTTTTTGGTGAGGTCTTTGTCCGGTTTTGGTATTAGAGTGATGCTGGCTTCATAGAATGAGTTTGGAAGTATTCCCTCCTCTTCTATTTTTTGGAAAACTTTAAGGAGAATCGGTGTATTTCTTCTCTATATGTCTGGTAGAATTCAGAGGTGAATCCATCAGGCCCAGGGGTTTTGTTCTTGGATAGTTTTTTGATTATCAATTCGATTTCATCACTGGTGATTGGTCTGTTTAGTTTTTCTGTTTCTTGCTTGGTCAGTCTTGGAAGGTTGTATTTTTTTAAGAAGTTGTCCTTTTCTTCTATGTTTTCCAGCTTGTTAGCATATAGATTCTCATAATATTCTTTTATGATTCTTTGTATTTCTGTGGGGTCCGTCGTGATTTTTCCTTTCTCATTTCTGATTGTGTTTATGTGTGTAGATTCTCTTTTTCTCTTAATGAGTCTGGCTAGGGGCTTATCTATTTTGCTTATTTTTTCAAAGAACCAGCTCTTGGTTTTATTGATTTTTTCTATTGTTTTATTCTTCTCAATTTTATTTATTTCTTCTCTAATCTTTATTATGTCCTTCCTTCTGGTGACTTTGGGCCTCATTTGTTCTTCTTTTTCCAATTGCAGTAATTGTGTCTTTAGACTATTCATTTGGGAATGTTCTTCCTTCTTTAAATAGGCCTGGATTGCAATATACTTTCCTCTTAGAACTGCCTTTGCTGCATCCCACAGCAGTTGTGGCTTTGTGTTGTTGTTGTCATTAGTCTCCATATATTCTTTGATTTCTGTTTTGATTTGGTCGTTAACCCATTGATTAATTAGGAGAGTGTTGTTAATTCTCCATGTATTTGTGAGCCTTTTTGATTTCTTTCTAAAATTTATTTCTAGTTTTATACCTTGGTGATCTGAGAAGTTGGTTGGTAGGATTTCAGTATTTTTGAAATTACTGAGGTTCTTTTTGTGGCCTAGTATGTGGTCTATTCTGGAAAATGTTCCATGTGCACTTGAGAAGAATGTGTATCCTGTTGCTTTTGGGTGTAGAGCTCTGTAGATGTCTGTTAGGTCCATCTGTTCTAGTGTGTTGTTCAGTGCCTCTGTGTCTTTACTTATTTTCTGTCTGGTTGATCTGTCCTCTGTAGTGAGTGCTGTGTTGAAGTCTCCTAAGATGAATGCATTGCTGTCTATTTCCTCCTCTAATTCTGTTAGTATTTGTCTCACATATGCTGGCGCTCCTGTGTTGGGTGCATATATATTTATAATGGTTATATCTTCTTGTTTGACTGACCCCTTTATTATTATGTAATGTCCTTCTTTATCTTTTGCTACTTTCTTCGTTTTGAAGTCTATTTTGTCTGGTACAAGTACTGCAACACCTGCTTTTTTCTCTTTGTTGTTTGCATGAAATATCTTTTTCCATCCCTTCACTTTTAGTCTGTGTATATCTTTGGATTTGAGGTGAGTTTCTTGTAGGCAGCATATAGATGGGTCTTGCTTTTTTATCCATTCTGTTATTCTGTGTCTTATGATTGGTGCATTCAGTCCATTTACATTTAGGGTGATTATTGATATATATGTACTTATTGCCATTGCTGGCTTTAGATTCGTGGTTACCAAGGGTTCAAGGGTTGCTTCTTTACTATCTAACAATCTAACTTAATTTTCTTTTTAAGTTATTGTAAACACAGTCTGATGTTTCTTTCTTTCTCTCCCTTCTTATTCCTCTTCCTCCATTCTTTCTATAATAGGTGTTTTATTCTTTGCCTTTAGTTAGTATTTGGATGGTCTGCTTTCTTTGCTATGATATTTTTTTCTCTGGTGACATCTTTTTAGCCTTAGGAGTGCTTCCATCTAGAGCAGTCCATTTAAGATATCCTGTAGTGGTGGTTTATGAGAGGCAAACTCTCTCAACTTTCGTTTATCTGGAAATTGTTTAATCCCTCCATCATATTTAAATGATAATCGTGCTGGATACAATATTCTTGGTTCGAGGCCCTTCTGTTTCCTAACATTAAATTTATCATGCCATTCTCTTCTGACCTGTAAGGTTTCTGTTGAGAAGTCTGATGATAGTCTGATGGGTTTTCCTTTGTAGGTGATCTGTTTTCTCTCTCTAGCTGCCTTTAATACCCTGTCTTTATCTTTGATCTTTGCCATCTTAATTATTATGTGTCTTGATGTTGTCTTCCTTGGGTCCCTTGTGTTGGCAGATCTATGAGCTTCGGTGGACTGCGAGACTACTTCCTTCCCCAGCGAGGGAACGTTTTCAGCAATTATGTCTTCAAAGACACTTTCTATCCCTTTTTCTCTCTCTTCTTCCTCTGGTACTCCTGTAATGCGAATATTGTTCCATTTGGATTGGTCACACAGTTCTCTTAATATTCTTTCATTCCTAGAAATCCTTTTATCTCTCTCTGCCTCAGCTGCTCTGTACTCCTGTTCTCTGTTTTCTATTCTATTAACCGTCTCTTGCATCTCATCCATTCTGCTGTTAAGCCCGTCAATCACTTGTCTGATTTCTGCATTGTCTTTCCTCAGTTCCCTCACTTCCTCCCTCAGCTCTTGCACATTTCTCTGTAGGTCCATCAGCATGGTTATGACTTTTATTCTGAATTCTTTTTCAGGAAGACTGTGCATTTCCATCCCTTCAGACTCCGTCTCTGGGGTTGTCTGATTGATTTTGGTCTGAACCATGTTCCTCTGTCTTTTCATGGCTATATAATTGGTCACTGATAGTTGCCACATATGTCAGCTGGGCTCTTTAAGACTTTAAAAAGAGAAGAAAAAAAAGAGAAAAAAAGAAAAAAAAGAAAGAAAGGAAAAAAAGAAAGAAAAGAAAAAACAAAAACAAAACAAAAAGAACAAAAAAAATGCCCACCGGACGTAGATTCTGTGGGAATGCTCTAGGTGGTGCTATTTCCCCACTATTCCACAGCTGTGACTGTGCTGCTCCACAGGGCCCTTTATCGCTCTGGCAGGGGTGGGAACGAATAGGAGGCTGTTGATCTCAGTGGGAAGTGTAAGTATGGCTACACTTCCTCAGTCGCCAGCTAAGGCGTCTGAAACTCCCCAGGGCTCCCAGCCTGCTGGGCTGAGTGTGCTGGCACGATCCAGCTCCTCCGCTGGGCTCCTGTCTCTTTAAGACCGCTGAAGAAAGCGCGCGCTTTTTTTTTTTTTTCCTTCCCGGAAGCCGGCTGCAAGCACCCTGGCATGTTCCCTGCTCAGATCCTGCTGCTCTGTCTCTCCAATCTCCACTACACTGCGCAATGTGGGTCAGTGCTCCCCGCGCAGATCACCGGGGCTGGCTACTTCGCGGGGTGTACTTCCACTCCCTCCCGGCTCTGAATCCTCTCCTCCCGCCGATGCGCTGGGGTTGGGGACTGCTCAGTTCCCGCCGGGTCACGGCTCTGTATCTTACCTGCCTCCTGGGGTGCCGAGTCTTCTCGGGTGTAGCTGCACGCTGTGTGCTTTGCTGTGTATTCTCGTCTCTCTTTTAGGAATAGATGTATTTTCTGTGTTTTCGTAGATAAATATAGTGTTGGGAGGAGATTTCTGCCACCCTGCTCACACCGCCATCTTCCCAGAAGTCCTAAAGCATTCATTTAAATGGCAGTGAATGTAGCCTGTGTAAAAAGAAAGTTACATTTCAGTCTAGAAAATCCTAAAAATAAATACGTTTAAAAGTTAGCAGGACAAATAGACACATTAGTATGATTTTACAGTATTGTTAAATATCCATATTTAAATGGATTGATCTGATTTAAAAATTTCACCAAGTGGAGTGCAAGTAAAATATTCCAAACAACTCAAATCGAATTAGAAACCACTGCCATTAATCCTTGTATCCTAATTCCCATTTCCTTCCCACCATCATCAAATAGCAGATGAAGGAAAGAATTCCTCACAGGAAAAAGAAGCAAGGCACTTAAAACATGTGGTGACCACTAGGAGGCATGTTTCACTTTCTAATCAGAATGATTGCCCTAAGTTCTCTCATTTTTAATGTTAAGCAACCCTGGTTAGCAACTGAGGAATTTTGAAATCAACAATTACAATAGTAGCTAAAAGGCTTACTTTTATTAATAGAAGAGCAATGCATGCATTTATTAATAAACAGGTTAATATACTGAAAATGATAAAAGACAAAATCCAAAAGAACTTTTATTAATACTTGGCAAATTTTGTTCACGTTGCATACAAAATTAAGCTTATATTGCACATATATTTTCCAATATGAATACTTTTTAGTTTTCTTTCATACACTTAATTTTATATTCTAAGCACTTCTGTGGCATTTACAATATTTGATTAAGTTCAAATTTTGTCTTTCTTAGATTCCATCTTGTATCTATAGTTGTGTAGTGCTTCAACTTCCCTTTATTACTGGACACTTACACTGCCTCTGATTTTCCATTATATAAAACACACCACTGAAAAGCGCAGAGTAAAAGCATAAGTGCAGGCAGTCCTGGAGTCATGTCTCAACTATGTCATTTTACTGTTTGAAATTTGGGTTTTTTTTCATTAATACTTTTAACTCTTAATTTTCTTTCTTAAAATGGTGGATAATAAACAGTATCTACAAGGCAATTGCTGTTAGGACTAAGTGACTTAAAACCCATGGAAAAGAATTAGCTCAGGATATAGGAAATACTAAATGCATGCTGGCTGGTATTATAATGTATGATGTTATAATTTTTGTACATGAACTTGCATTTCAGATCGTTTTTCTAGAACAAATTTCTAGATTTGTTCATTCAAAAGTCACTGATCCTTACTTTAAAATTGCGTTCCAAAATAGTTTATCCGATTTATAATCTTTAAAGTTATTTAAAAATATTGTTTCTTCATCAATACAAAAACAGTAAATAACTCACTCAGAGAATAACGTGGTTGTGAGGGCCATTGGAATTCACATTGTCTTTAGATGTAAAAATAGCACACATATATCAGAAAGCATTATGTGTATCTGATTTTGATTTCATCTTTTGTTGAAACTAGGTAATCTGACTTTCATAAGATCTGTCAAGCATTTTATCTTATACACATACATCCTATTTTCTTATATAGGGAAGACAATAGCCCTGTAATTCACAGGAAGCTCTGTGTCTCGTGAAAAAGGTCCACAAGTCTAAACATAACCCTCTTAAAATATGAGAACTGCTGATCTGCTCAAAGAACTCTAAATATGTTTTATTCCTCTGGGCTAGGTATGTTAATTGGTGTAAACATATGGTGTTAACATTTATCCTCTTTCTTTTGGCTGATACTGTCTATAACCGTTTGTGAAAACTGAAAGTAAAGAGTTAAAAACATGTACTTAATAATATGTTGTATGATGACTACATTATTATTTTGAAGTTCATTTTAAATATAACTATTGGAAGCTGTAAAACAGGTTCCAGCTATCTACTTTTGCTGCAATGCATTCAATCTATAAATGTACTAAAAATGTTTTAGTCATACAATTTGGAGACATGACTGAATTTCTTTTTTTTTTTGCCTTTTGATTAATTGTAATTAATTAGAAGAAATATTGAAACATAGATAAAAATAGCTTATCTTTATCTTTCCCTTTTTGGGAGGCTACAAACTACATATTTGCAAAGAGCTAATCAAGAACCAATTTCTTTTAGTTGCAAATATAAATATATTTACCTATTTACTCTATTTCTCTGAACATCCATATGTCTAGAAAGCAGAAAGCCTTGATAGTTGGATATATTTTGGGCACTTAAAAACCGAAGGTAAACTAGTAAATTAAAAAAAAAGAAATTAATATCATCTTTGGGTCTTAGGATAAACAAATAAACAAAATAAATCCTTAAATAGGTGAGCTTTTGACTGAATTATTTATATAAAACTTCAGATGTTTGATTACTTTCAAAAGAAAGATGTGGTTTTCTTAAAATGGTTTTCCTTAACCTTCATTTAGGGGCTTTCTGGATTTCAGATAAGAATGTCAGCTATGCTAATGTGAAGGCTGCCTATGAAAGGATAAGATTAAAGGTCTGAAATACAAGTAAGTATTGAAAAGTAAGCTGCTGGACCTTACCCTGCTTACTTGTTTCAACTTTGAGTTGGGCACTGACATCCTTGGTAAAAGAAAGCAGACTGTTATCTATTCAATTTAGAGTTTTTGTTGAATTTGAAAATTTGTTTCCGGTCTTATTAAGTTGATATTGTAAAGATACAGTCCAAGGAAAAATATTTTATGTAGGAAGTAGAGCGTGTAAATCAGGAGAGTCTTATGGAAAGCTAGTTTGAGAAACCATTCATAGGCCCCAAGCCTCTGTTTGCTATCAGTTTGGAAAAAAAAAAATTAAATAATAGGACCAAAGACATTTCCATGAAATCTGCAAGACCATTTTTTGAATCTTCTTCACCAAGACAAGAATTTGGAGCAAATACTGTGACTCACCAGGCAGTGAACTTCTGAATAGAAATTCAGTATAATTTGGAACATTAAAGAATGAAAAAATGTTCTATCCTAACTTGCCTGATAGGATGTATATTCAAATTAAAAATGGGTCATATTACTTGTGAATTACAGAGTAAGAGGCATGCTGGTGTCTCAGGTCCCTTCCACTTTCTTTCTTTTAACCAGAGAAAGTTGCCTTTTTCACAGTATCCCTGCACCTCCTTGGAAATGAACCCAGGTGATGGTGAAAGAAGACTTCCACTTAGGATTTCCCCACAGCTTCTCGTGCTTTAAATGCAAGACTCTTTTTTTCTAAGAGATGTTCCTTTACTAATGAACAGAGGTTGTCATGGGGTCTTGGGAACGAATCACCTCAATGAAAACAGTTACTTGTTCAAAATGATATTACTGACCTAGGCCTACAGTAGCCTGATGATAGTCCTGGACTCTAATCTCTTTCTGCATAAGCATCACAACTGCCTTGTTTATTGATTCTCAGTGCGAGGGATACTCAACAAGCACTTGTTAAATGAATAAATGTTTATGAATAGAAAATACACAGACTCTGTTCAAGTTGAGTAACCGCATTTTTCTTTTAATGGGTTAAAAACCAATCACCACATGTCTTTATTAAATTATACCTTCCAATCTTACAGGTTTCCCTAGTTTCATATCTTCATATCACCATATTAGCTGTGTAAATTTTCCCCTTAACCACTTGGTCATGGAAAAATATTCTTTTAAGAATATTTATAATTTTTAATGTTTTATTCTAGGTAGCACTTACAGAGAATATACATTTTCAACATAATTCAATAATGTAATTTTCTTTATTCTCTTCATCAGAATGATGTCTTAAAACCACCAAATACACACAGACAAACACACACACAGAGGAAATACGACCCTTATCTGGGGAAAGTTTTAAGACAAAGTCTGCTCAGCATCCACGGACACAGAGACTATGGTTTTGAACATTCGCACACAACTTGATCCAAGACTTTCTTATCAAAGTGAACTCCCTTTGGATACGTCCGATGATCCAGACAGGACTGAGTAGAACTAATACTGGCTAAAGGGAGAACTGGCAATGGGAAGAGCAGAAACTGTTCTCTGAAGAGGACATAGAAAGGATCATAAATCCCACATCGGAGGTCTCTGAGGAAGGGCAAATATTCATACTCAGACGATTCTTATCTTGAGTTCTATGGGGTGGTGAAGTATGAGTGAATAGGATTAGGGCCCATTACAGCAGGGAGTAAAGCTCAGGATTGTATTAAGGGATGGAATTGAGCAACGCTTGGAACCTAAATGCTAAGCAACATTTACTTAAAGTCAAAGAATGTAAAATACTACGTACAACCATAATACTAATTATAATTTAAATAATTTTTATCTTTTATTTTGTTGGGGAGAGAAACTAAATATAAAGTATGAAATCTTCAATTGCTAATAGAATTGTAAGGTCCTTCAGAATGATCACTCAGGATTAGAATTTTAGCAGGACATGAACAGAGAATATTAAAAAATACTAAAACCCCTGTAACTCAACCTATCAATATATATGAGACATTCTAACTCAGATATGAATTTCAGAAATGCAAAAATATTTTCCATATCTACAAAAACCATTGTATGTACAGTTTATCTTATCAGTCATGGTTATATGTCAGGGTCCAATTCTATGTTAAAAAAAAGAAAAAACTTTCTAGTTGTAGGAGTCAGAGACATTTATTTTCTGTACAGAGGCCAGATCTACTGTTTTATTGGAACACTCTTACGTTTCATTAGATTCTCCCATCACTGTCACAAAATCACCATGAAATCCTCATAAATGCACTTCCACACATTCCAACAAGAATTAGCCCCAGTAAAGGTTTCTTTTCTTTGGGGATTTAAATCACTGTGTAGTTGAGAAAAATGCATGTCCTTGTAGATATCATTCTAACAGACTTTAAATTATGATCCCCCCACCCAAGTTAGATTCTTTTTAAGTCTTTAATGTCTTAAACAAATTATTTATTTTTTATTCAGGAAAAGAATTTTTTATATCATATAAGTTTCTTCTTTTAAAGCTATTTTTTTAGGACTGTTTTTTAAAGAGTAGTTTTAGGTTCACAGCAAAACTGAGAGGAAAGTACAGAGATTCTCAAAAAGTCCCCTCACCCCATGCATGCATAACCTCCCCGTTATCAGCATTCCCCAACAGTGTTGTACATTTGTTACAATTAATGCACTTACATGAACACTGTAATTACCAAAATCCATAGTTTACCTTAGGGTCCACTCCTAGTGTAATACATTCTGTGTGTTTGAAGAAATGTATAATGACATATATCCAGCATTATAGTATCATACAGAATAGTTTCACTGACCTAAAAATCCTCTGTGTTTTGCCTCCCTTCTCCCCCAGTCCTAACCTCTGACAACTACTGATCTTTTTTATTGTCTCTATAGTTTTGCCTTTTACAGAATGGCGTATAGTAGGAATCATACAGCATGTAGCCTTTCCAGATTGGCTTCTTTAACTTAGTAATATGCATTTAAATTACCTTCATGTATATTCATGACTTGATAGCTCATTCATATTTAGCAGTAAAGAATATACCATTGTCTGGATGTACAGCAGTTTATTTACCCATACACCTACTTTAGGATATATTGGTTGCTTCCAAGTTTTGGCAATTAATGATCAAAGTTGTTATACATGTGTGTGCAGATTCAGTTTCTTTGTTTTGTTTTTGTTTTTGCATCAGGCTTCTTTTATTTTATTTTTATCTATTTATATTCTATTTTGCTATCATTCATGTACAATTACATGAACAACACTATGGTTACTAGACTCCCACTATTATCAAGTCCCCCTCACATACCCCATTACCGTCATTCTCCATCAACATAGTAAGATGCTATAGAATCACTACTCGTCTTCTCTCTGTTATACTGCCTTCCCCAGGCACCCCCCCCTACATTATACATGCTAATTGTGATGCCCCTTTTTCCCCTTATCCCTCCCTTCCCACCCATCCTCCCCAATCCCCTTCCCTTTGGTAACTGTTACTCCATTCTTGGGTTCTGAGTCTGCTGCTGTTTTGTTCCTTCAGTTTTTGCTTTGTTCTTATAACTCCACAGATGAGTGAAATCATTTGATACTTGTCTTTCTCTACCTGGCTTATTTCACTGAGCATCATACCCTCTAGTTCCATCCATGTTGTTGCAAATGGTAGGATTTGTTTGCTTCTTATGTCTTTATGCTTGATCTTTGCCATTTTAATTATTATATGTCTTGATATTGTCTTCCTTGGGTCCCTTGTGTTGGGAGATCTGTGCACCTTCATGGCTTGAGAGACTATCTCCTTCCCCAGCAGTTTTCAGCAGTTACCTCCTCAATAACACTATCCTTTTTTCTCTCTCTTCTTCTTCTGGTACCCCTATAATGCGGACATTGTTCCCTTTGGATTGGTCACACAGTTCTCTCAATATTCTTTCATTCTTAGAGATTCCTTTTTCTCTCTGTGCCTCAGCTTCTTTGTATTACTTTTCTCTAATTTCTATCCCATTTACCATCTCTTCTACTAAGTCTAATCTGCTTTTAAATCCTTCCATTGTATGTTTCATTTCAGAAATGGAATTTCTTAATGATTGAATCTCTGACTTAAATTCATCCCCAACTTCTTGAATATTTTTCTGTACCTCCATGAGCATGTTTATGATTTTTATTTTAAACTCTCTTTCATGAAGATTGGTCAGTTCAGTTTCATTTGGCCCTTTTCTATATATATATATATTTTTTTGATATTTTGTTTTGGTCTGAATCAGATCCCTTGGATGTTTCATAATTCTATGTGGTGCCCTCTAGTGCCCAGAAGCTCTAGTCTCTGGAGCTGCTCAGCCCCTGGAGTGATGTTGGGGGTTGTAGAGGGGCAGCACTTGTGCCTGGGGACAGGAAAGAGCTGTTTCCTGATTCCTGGCTGCAGTGCCTGTCTCCAGTGTCAGAGCTAGTGGACCGAGCACACAGGTGCAAACCTCTGTGCTTGGCGTCTCTAGCTGTTGTAGGTGGGGCCTCCCTCCGGCTGGCCTGATGCCAGCTCAGTGACTGCTTGTTTGCGAGCAGGTGCTGGCAGGCCAGAAGGAAGGTGTAGCAGGCTGCGTGTCATAGTGGGGGGCTTTGATGCTGAGTAGGCAGCCAGGGGGATAGGGTGCCTGAAGCTCCTCAAAGTTCCCAGCCCGCCGGGCAGAGTACGCCCAGATAAACTTGTCCACCTATCGCTTCTTCCGAGCAGCAAGCTCCATACAAACCAGGCCCCATCAGCAGCCCTCTCGCTGCTGAGAAGCCTCTCAGATTGCCTGTCTTTCCTTTGTCCCAGAGCGGCTGGATGTGGATCCCTGTCCTCCACAAATGGCCGGAATCTCAGTCTTTCAAGCACTCTGCCTGTCCCAGCTCCCCAACCCCAGCAACCTCTAGAGTACCACACAGTGTAGGTCTGTGGTCCAAAGCAGACTTCCAGGGCTTGGTGTTCAGCAGTTCTAGGCTTCCACTCCCTCCCTGCTCCATTTCTCTTCCTCCCGCCAGTGAGCTGGGGTGGGGGAAGGGCTTGGGTCCCACCTGATCAAGGCTTTCATATGTTACCCTATTTTGTGAGGTCTGCTCTGTTTGTGAGGTCTGTATGCAGTCTGGTGCAGCCTTATTCCCTGTTGCTGTTTTAGGGCTAGTTGTATTAACTATATTTTCACACTATATGTCAGTTTGGGAGGAATTCTCTGTCTCACCGCTCACACCGCCATCTTGAATCCTTCAGTTTCTTTGTTTTTTATAGCAAGATTTGTACTTGTCTTTAAGAAGATAACAAATTAGTGCATACTAATAATAAATTTAATCAATCCTGAAGTATCAAGGGTACTATATGAGAGTCCCTCTACCCTCCAATTGTTCTCCATTCTTAGTTCAGCAGTACTGAAGTTAACTACTCTCAACATTTGTATTATATATGGACCAAACATAAGTAAATGTGTTTTTAGTGTTGCAGGCTAAGCCAATAACAAATAAGAGAATGATACTGACATCTTAAGAATTTCTTTCAGTGTGGAAAATAAATGCACTTACACCATCTGAAGATTAATATGTAAGGTGTCCAGGTATATTTGTAGATATATCTAGTTTGTCTAGCTATATTCTAGTTTATATGGATACATCTTACACAAATGAAAGAGTTGTTAAAATATATTGTCTAGACATATCCAGTTTGTCTTTTTTTCTAGATATGTTCTAGAAAAAAATCCTTAGTGAGAAGATAAGACTATAAAAGTTTCATAAATAGATTTTTCTTTGCATAAACAAATGGTTTTAGCTTTATTTTTTAAAGAGCTAAATTATAGATTTTAAATAGCTAGAGAATAACATTATTTTTTAAAGTCTCATTTCTTCTATCCCTTTTAATAATAAAAAGTGTTTTATAACTCAGGATAACATTCTAAGAAATAAAGGTCTATCAGAATATTTTTTAAATATTGTGATCATCTTCTACAATTTAATAACATTGATGGTTAAAGCTCATTTTAAAAGTTTTAAAACATTTAATTTTGAGTTATATTTTAAAAGAATAGAAGGTAAAATGCCTGTATGTTTTCGATATTCAGTGATTGAACAGATTTACAATTTTCCTTTTCTCTTACAATCTATTTTTTTACCTTAACTGAAACATTACCTCCTAACTTATCAGTTCATGGCTTCTTAACTTCAGCAACTTTACAACCTGAGAAGAATTCCTAGTTCTTTTCTAAAGGTCACCTCATCATTTGCTAACCATATCCCAACAAGCTAATGTGTTTACTTTTCATCTTCTGCTTCAAAATTTTCTGCGGTTTCCCTTCCTTCCTTTAGAAGTTTTACAAATAAATCTTCAGGGTATTAGAGCATAATGTCTTCTTTTGAAAGCTCAGAAAAATAGTTAAATACAGTAAAAGATTGGCTTTCTTACTACATTTGGGCAGAAAATATCAAATAAAGAACATTTTAGTCACAAAAAAGTAAATTTAACTTAAGAAAAAAATACTGAAACTGGAGAGTCTATTTACTTCTAGAAGTTAAGAAAAACATATAAAAATAAAAGTCTAACAAGAAAACATTAGTTACACCTATATTTCATAATGACTGCAATTGTGTTTTTAAACAGATACAGTTGTCTAAATAAAATGTTTTAAACTGTTTTTCTCATAAATGCAAAAAAGATTATCTAAAGGTATTAAGATGTCTACAGTGGTCTCGATAACTCAAGCCACGCCAACTCTTGAACTCACACCATGCTCCTCATTCTCACCCACGGGTATTCAGTTTGTTCCTCAAGTAGGCCAGATACTCTTGGGGCCTTTGTGCATTGCTGTCCCTTTCTCCTGTGACCTCTTTTCCCCAGGTATTTGCACTGGTGACATCATCTCAGCATTCAGGATTTAGCTCACATTTCATTTCCTGACCACATTCTTTAATTAGCTTCACTAACATTGGTTTGCTCTCCTTAATCTTACTTTGTTTTACTGTTTCAATAGCAATTATATCTCCCTAAACGTGTCATGCTCATTTAGTTGTCTGTTGCCTGTCTTCTCCTAGATTTGTTTTGTGAGATCTTTTTTTTCCCTTGTTATAGCTCAAGTCCAAAAGACTGAATATCATGAAGTAGTTACTGACTAAATAAGTTTATAATTATTTAATTCTATTAATGTTTTGAGCATCCTAACAACATCAGCTCTTCTTGATTGGGCAAAGAGGATCTTAACATTTTACAAACAGAAAGACTTTACATTCATAGAACTTAATTATCTTTTCAATGTTAGTATCAGCAAAAAGTGTCTAATTTGAATAATTTCCACATTGAATATCCTATTAAAAGAATCCAATGCCTTCTAATGAAGTTCTTTTCAATATTATTGTAAGGTTATTTCACAAGGTAAAGAAATTTATCAATTCAACAAATATTTCCCTAAGACCTATTATGTGTCAGGGAATGCTCTAGGGCTTGGGATATATCACTGAACAGAAAACAACAATAAAAAATTTCTTGTTTCCTTACATTTTAGAGGGAAGAGATAAATAATTAAATTAAATATAGTAAATTGATAGGTGCCAGAGTATATGAAAAGGTGCTCTGTACAACAGCATAAGTGTGATCAGCATGAGTAGTTACGGGGTCAGGGCAGGTTGAAATTTTAAAAAATGTTAAAAGGAGGCCTTATGAAGGTGAGACAGACATGTAGAGAAATGTGGGGGTCATCCCAGGCAGAGAGAACTGCCAGAATAAACTGGGAGAAGACTTGGATCTGTGGAGGAAAAGCATGACCAGAACTCTAGAATGACTAGAGTTGCATCAGTGAGATGAAAAGAAGAGATAAGAGGTGTGTGTGTGTGTGTGTTTGCATGTGAGAGTGTGTGTGATTAGGATGTTATTGGATGTTGGTTATTTTAAGAACTTCTAACTTTATTGTGAATGAAATGGGAAGTCTTTGTGCTGTGCAAACTAATGATGTTATTTCATCTGTGATTTAAAAAGACCACTCTGGGTGTTGTGTTGGAAATATACTGTGAGGATCGAGGGTTGAAGCAGGGAGACCAATTAGGAGCATGTCACAGTAATCCTGAAGGATCATGGCTCCGACCACACGGGCTATGATTCAGCTGGTGAGAGACAGCCTGATTCCACATACACTTTGGAGGTAGAGGCAGAAAAATTTACTGTCATATAGGATGTGAAATGGGAAAGAAAAAGAAGTCAAAATTGACATCAAGTTCTTGCCCTTGAACTCTGGGGTGAAAGATAGACTGAAAAGTCAAGGAAATTAATAGTAATGCTAGTGCAACAGTCTCTCCTAAAAGGTGACAAGAACCTAAACTAAGGCCATGGTAGTAGAAACAGAGAAGAGGGTAGAGTTAAGCTTTGTCTTGGGGGAAAGAAGACTAACTAACCAGAAATCTCTTTCCTTGTGATCTTTCTCCTCACTGTTTACTCTCTTTCTAGGCCCAGCCTAAGTGGCACCTCCTTCTTGAAGCTTTCTCTGATCACCCTCATGGCTTTGACCTACCTAAATATTTTAGGTAAAATTGTTTTATGGTTCCTTATCATTTTTCATATTGAATTATTGATACTTATTTGAAATGCCTACTTTAAGAAATGTAGGAGGCAGTGTGCATTCTAACATGAGGAAATCTAATAAACTTTAACTAATAATGAATTTCATGACATCAAACTAAAGTGAAACTTAAGTTACATGTTCAGGGTCACACAGCTAGTATGTGATGGACCTGGGATTTTATCATTGAAGTACAATGTCACTATTCTGTATTATAGTATTCTTGGTGATCTTAAAACAGTTCCTCATTACTGAGACTTTCTTTGCATGTGGGAGTAGCAGAGGATGAAGTTGTAGATGTATGTACAGACCAAACCATAAAGTAGCTTAAATGCCATAAATTGTTTGGATTAAACTGGTGTTGGATGGGCAGAAGTGGAAGGGTAACAGAAAAATCCTTTCTGTATGTGTTTGGGTTGTGCCCTGCACAAGGGCAACACAACTCCATGGATGTCATCTTACCAGGTGTGTTCACACCTTAGACATGTGCTACCTGTGTGAGAATGTGAGTAGGTATAGATAGTTCTACCCATCACACCTAGCTAGTTGAGGGAGAACCCTGCACTATAAAACCTTCTTCTGTACACATGGCCATGCACATACTCAGGAGAATATGAACACACACTTTCACTAGGGGTGAGTTCACCTGTTCTCTGACTAGACCATGCTTTGAACATCCCCAAGGTAACTTTTATTTCCTGCCTGTTGTAGACATGATGTTACATGGAGTTTGGGAAGGATGCAGAGGGTGCCTGCTGCTGATAGGATGTGTGCTGCTGCAACAGAGAGGCATTATGAATGGGCAAGTCTGGGAACATGTGGACCTGTGGGCACTGAAGAGCTCCCCCCAGCATCAAGATATATGTTGTGCATTAATATTCAATATTTAATTGCCATAAACACATGTATGTTTGCATTTACCTATACTTGAGGAAGGAAAGTTTTTCTAATTTCAGTAAGGCATCAAATGGATTAAGGGTATTTCTGGTAACACAATTAGAAGTTAACTTTATTCAGATCTTTATCTCCTTCTGCAAGTGCGTACGAAGTGCCTGCTCTGAGTCCAGATAATAAATTTGGAGATGATGTGAAAGATGGACTAGGTGGAACTTACAACATGCAGGAGAAGAAATTAAAAGGATATCACAGAGCCTAGCTGGACAGAGACAAACAGGAATAAAGATAGATTCGCCAGATATCTCAGAGCTAAATCTGACAGGCCTTGATAGTTGACTGAATGAACATAGTTGGTAAGGGGTACACAGAAAGCAGGGGATGAAAGAAAAAGAAGTCAAGAATCACCAATATTGCAATTTCTGTTTGTAGTCTCTGAGTAGATAAGGCAAAACCAAGAAAAAAGCTAGTTTGGTGGGCAAAGGGATACCAAACTTCACTTTTAGACATATTGTGCTTATATCTATGGATTATGCAATATATTGGAATACATATGTGTTTATGTATAAAATCAATGCAGTAGGTTTCTGAACATTAACACTATACTTTGTAAATAATATACTTTGCCAACAAACAGCTGAATTAATGAAATATTATGACTTTTTATGTTCTTATGATTATTTTCTGAACACCTGCTTAACAAAGGGACTATATTACACTCCACGGAGCTACAGAAAATCATCAAATTTCATTTGGGAAGAAAGTGAAAAGTTAAAAAACAATGTAAAAGTAATAATGGTGATAATAAAAAAACTCTAACACATAGTGAGCATTCATCATATTGAAGATATTTGGTAAGCACTTATGTAAATTTTTGCAATGATTTTTCATGAGAAGTTTTTTTATTTATGTATTTATTTATTTTTATTTTGGTATCATTAATGTACAATCATTTGAACAACATTATGGTTACTAGACCCCCTATTATCAAGTCCCCCCCACATACCCACTACAGTCACTGTCCATCAGGTAGTAAAATGCTATAGAATTATTACTTGCCCTCTCTGTAAATACTGCCTTTCCCAAGTTCTCCCCCCCGCTACATTATGTGTGCTAATCATAATGCCCCTTGTCCCCCCATCCCTCCCTTCCCACCCATCCTCCCCAGTACCTTTCCCACTGGTAACTGTTAGTCCATTCTTGGGTTCTGTGAGTCTGCTGCTGTTTTGTTCCTTCAGTTTTTTCTTTATTCTAATACTCCACAGATGACTGATATAATTTGATACTTGTCTTTCTCCACCTGGCTTATTTCACTGAGCATAATACCCTCTAGTTCCAACCATGTTGTTGCAAATGGTAGGATTTGATCTTCTTATGGCTGAATAGTATTCCATTGTGTACATGTACCACATCTTGTTTATCCATTCATCTACTGATGGACACTTAGGTTGCTTCCATTTCTTGGCTATTGTAAATAGTGCTGCAATAAACATAGGGGTGCATGTGTTTTTGAAACTGCGCTGCTGAATTCTTAGGGTAAATTCCTAGGAGTGGAATTTGTCAGTCAAATAGTATTTCTATTTTTAGTTTTTTGAGGAACCTCCATACTGCTTTCCACAATGGTTGAACTAGTTCACATTCCCAGCAGCAGTGTAAGAGGATTCCCCTTTCTCCACATCCTCGCCAACATTTGTTGTTGTTTGTGTTTTGGATGTTGGCCATCCTCACTGGTGTGAGGTGATATCTCATTGTGGTTTCAATTTGCATTTCTCTGATGATAGCGATGTGGAGCATCATTTCACATGCCTGTTGGCCATCTGAATTTCTTCTTTGGAGAAGTGTC
This sequence comes from Smutsia gigantea, assembly GCA_032199065.1. Lineage (NCBI taxonomy): Eukaryota > Metazoa > Chordata > Mammalia > Pholidota > Manidae > Smutsia > Smutsia gigantea. Next base: position 302,380 of record JAVSCE010019299.1, on the reverse strand, counting down.
TGTTCAGCTCCTCTGCACATTTTTTAATTGGGTTATTTGCTTTTTGTTTGTTGAGGTGCGTGAGCTCTTTATATAATTTGGATGTCAACCCCTTATCGTATATGTCATTTATGAATATATTCTCCCACACTGTAGGATGTCTTTTTGTTCTACTGATGGTGTCCTTTGCTGTATAGAGGCCTTTTAGTTTGATATAGTCCCACTTGTTCATTTTTGCTTTTGTTTCCCTTGCCAAGGAGATATGTTCATGAAGAAGTTGCTCAAGTTTATGTCCAAGAGATTTTTGCCTATGTTTTTTTCTAAGAGTTTTATGGTTTCATGACTTACATTCATGTCTTTGATCCATTTTGAGTTTACTTTTGTATATGGGGTTAGACAGTAATCCAGTTTCATTCTTTTACATGTAGCTGTCCAGTTTTGCCAACACCAGCTGTTGAAGAGGCTGTCATTTCCCCATTGTATATTCATGGCTCCTTTACCGTAAATTAATTGACCATATATGCTTGGGCTCTCTATTCTGTTCTACTGGTCTGTAGGTATGTTCTTGTGCCAGTACTAAATTGTCTTGATTACTGTGGCTTTGTAGTAAAGCTTGAAGTCAGGGAGTGTAATTCCCCCTGCTTTATTCTTTCTTCTCAGGATAGCTTTGGCCATTCGGGGTCTTTTGTCATTCCATATGAATTTTAGATTTGCTCTAGTTCATTGAAGAATGCTGTTGGTATTTTGATAGGGATTGCATTGAATCTGTAGATTGCTTTAGGCAGGATGGCCATTTTGACAATATTAATTCTTCCTAGCCAAGAGCATGGGATGAATTTCCATTTATTAGTGTCCTCTTTAATTTCTCTTAAGAGTGTCTTGTAGTTTTCAGGGTAAAGGTCTTTCACTTCCTTCCTTAGGTTTATTCCTAGGTATTTTATTCTTTTTGATACGATTATGAATGGAATTGTTTTCCTGATTTCTCTTTCTACTAGTTCGCCATTAGTGTATAGGAATGAAACAGATTTCTGTGTATTAAATTTGTATCCCACAACTTTGCTGAATTCAGATATTAGCTCTAATAGTTTTGGAGTGGATTCTTTAGGGTTTTTATGTACAATATCATGTCATTTGCAAACAGGGACAGTTTGGCTTCTTCCTTGCCTATCTGGATGTCTTTTATTTTTTGTGTTGTCTGATTGCCGTGGCTTGGACCTCCAGGACTATGTTGAATAAAAGTGGGGAGAGTGCTCGTCCTTGTCTTGGTCCCGATCCTAAAGTAAAAGCCTTCAGCTTCTTGCTGTTAAGTATAATGTTGTCTGTGGGTTTGTCATATATGGCCTTTATTATGTTGAGGTACTTGCCCTCTAATCCCATTTTATTGAGAGTTTTTATCATGAATGGATGTTGAATTTTGTCAAATGCTTTTTCAGCATCTATGGAGATGATCATGTGGTTTTTGTCCTTTTTTTTTGTTGATGTAGTGGATGATATTGATGGATTTTCTGATGTTGTACCCTCCTTGTATACCTGGGATGAATCCCAGTTGATCATGATGGATGATCTTTTTGATGTATTTTTAAATTTGGTTTGCTAATATTTTGTTGAGTATTTTTGCATCTATGTTCATCAGGGATATTGGTACATAATTTTCTTTTTTTGTGTTGTCTTTGCCTGGTTTTGGTATTAGAGTGATGTTGGTGTCATAGAATGAGTTTGGGAGTATTTCCTCCTCTTCTATTTTTCGGAAAATTTTAAGGAGGATGGTATTAGGTTTTCACTAAATGTTTGACAAAATTCAGCAGTGAAACCATTTGGTACAGGAGTTTTATTCTTAGGTAGTTTTTTGATTACCAATTCAGTTTCTTTGCTGGTAATTGGTCTTTCAGATTTTCTGTTTCCTCCTGGGTCAGTCTTGGAAGGTTGCATTTTTCTAGAAAGTTGTCCATTTCTTCTATGTTATTCAGTTTGTTACCATATAATTTTTCATACTATTCTCTCTAAATCTTTGTATTTCTGTGGTGTCCATAGTGACTTTTCCTTTCTCATTTCTGATTCTGTTTATGGGTGTAGAGTCTCTTTTCTTCTTTATAAGTCTAGCTAGAGGTTTATATATTTTGTTTATTTTCTCCAAGAATCATCTCCTGCTTTCATTGATTCTTTCTGTTGTCTTATTCTTCTCAATTTTATTTATTTATGCTCTAATTTTTATTATGTCCCTCCTTCTACTGACTTTGGGCCTCATTCGTTCTTCCTTTTCTAATTTCATTAATTGTGAGTTTAGACTGTTCATTTGGGATTGTTTTTTCCTGAGGTAGGCCTGTATTACAATATATTTCCCTCTTAGCACAGCCTTCACTGCATCCCACAGATTTTGTGGTGTTGAATTATTGTTGTTATTTTTCTCCATATATTGCTTGATCTCTGTTTTTATTTGGTCATTGATCCATTGATCATTTAGGAGCATGTTATTAAGCCTCCATGTGTTTGTGGGCTTTTTCATTTTCTTTGTGTAATTAATTTCTAGTTTCATACGTTTGCGATCTGAGAAACCGGTACAATTTCAATCTTTTTGAATTTACTGAGGTTCTTTTTGTGGCCTAGTATATGATCTGTTCTTGAATATGTTTCATGTGCACTTGAGAAGAATGTGTATCCTTTTGCTTTTGGATGGAGTGTTCTGTAGATGTCCATTAGGTCCATCTGTTCTAATATGTTGTTCAGTGCCTCTGTCTCTTTATTTATTTTCTGTCTGGTCATGAGAAGTCATTTTACAGATGACAGAACTGAGACACAAAAAGTTTTAAAAATTTACCAAAGTCACTAATTGACACAGAATTGAGTCAAGCTTTAAATTTAGGAAACTGACATCTTAGTGCTGGTTTCTAAATTGTAAGATGTGATACTAAGCATATAATAAAAAGAAAAGTAATATTTGCTATATCAATGTTAAATAACATAAATGCTATAAGGATATGGAAGATACTCTCTGTAGACTTCTCAAAATACAAGGTACTTGAAAGGTCATAGTTTGTCATACTGAGATTGCATTCTCAACTGAGAAAAATTATGATGAAAGCAGTGTGACAAATACTTAAGAGAGATATGAGTAGACATAACAGATTTTTTGGTTGTTGAAATTGCCAATCTGGTTGGCATTAGTTCCACATAAATTGTTACAAGCAGTTTGAGGCCAATAATAAAGTGCTTTGTATTTCATGATAAAATATTGGTTTTTTTCCTGTCTGCACATGGGAAACAATGAAAATTTTAGCACGGGAATGACAAGTTGATGCAGTGTTTTAATAATCTTCAACAATGCAGGGATGATGGGCAAAGAAAGAGAGCTGCTAAGACCGGGTAAAACACTACTCTAATGGCACAGGGATTTTACTGATGATGGATGTAATACCAACTGGTACAAAAGAAATGAACAATGCCATTGAAGACATTGGGAAGGAAGGATCAACAAGTCTGGTTACTTCCTTAATGGGACTGGAAGTATGGAGGGAATAGATTTGAAGTGAAAGACAGGAGTACAAAAAAGCTGGAAAACCAGAATTAAACAATCACAGAAAGAGTAAAGAAAAAGAGAGAGAGACTATTTGAAGTGAAGGATGATTTTGGAAAAATAAATTTTAGATGATGAAAAGACATCTGGGAATATCTAGTTCAAATCTCTCATCATACTAATTCCTCCCTTATTCTCAGCAAATAGCCATACCTCTTTATTCAAATTTAAACATCAAAAGGAATCCTCTAACATTTTGACACCAATCTTGCAAACTGATCTGTGTGTGCACCCCTCCTTTTCTCTTTGTGCTTTGATTTGCATTTCTCTCATGATTAGTGATGCTAGGCATCTTTTTGTGTGTCTGTTGGCCACTTGTATGTCTTCTTTGTTAAAATGTCTATTCAAGTCCTTGGCCCATTTTTACATCAGGTTGCTTGTTTTTTGATATTGTATATTGTGGATATTAACCCCTCATCTGGTTTGATTTGCAAATATATTCTCTCATTCAGTAGGTGGCAGTTTTTTGTTCTGTTGATGGTTTTGCTGATGATTTTTGCTGTACAAAACCTCTTTAGTTTGATGTAATTCCATTTGTTTATTTTAGCTTTTGCTCCCCTTTCTTGAGGAGACTGGTCCAAAAAAAATTACTAAGACTGATATCAAAGGACTTACTGCCTGTTTTCTTCTAGGAGTTTTATGGTTTCAGATCTTATTGTTCAAGCCTTTGATTCATTTTAAATTATTTTTTGTATATGCTGTAAGATAGTGATCCAGTTTCACTTTCATGTAGCTGTCTAGTTTTCCCAACACCATTTATTGAAGAGACTGATTTTTCTCCATTGTATATTCCTTCCTCCTTTGTCATAAATTAATTGACCATATATGCTATCTTTATTTTTCTTGGCTTTATATTCTATTCCATTGATCAATATATTTGCTTACATCTCAGTACCATATTTGCTTGATTAGTGTAACTTTGTGGTATAGTTTGAAATCAAGGAAGGTGATACCTTCAGCTTTGTTCTTTTCAGTATTTCTTTAGCTCTTTGGAATTTCTTGTGGTGCCATACAAATTCTAGGATTCTTTGTTCTAGTTCTGTGAAAAAATACTATTGGTATTTTGATGCAGATTGCATTGAACCTGTAAATTGCTTTGGGTAATACAGACTTTTTGACAATATTAATTCTTCCAATCTATGAGCACATCTTTCCACTTATCTGTATTGTCTTTAATTTCTTTCATTGTCTTACTATTTTGAGAGTACAAGTCTTTCACCAACATGTTTAAATTTATTCCTAGGTTTTTATTTTATTTTAAAAATATTTCTAAAATATTGAAAATAAATGATTTTTAAAAAATCATTCTTTTTGATGAAGTTGTAAGTGGGATTGTTTTCTTAATTTCTCTTTCTGAGAGAGCTTGCTATAAGAATATAGAAACACAACCAATTCCTGTATGTTAATTTTGAGAAAACAATATTTCTAGAAGGGTTTTTTTTTAATGGTCTTAAAAGGTAGAGATAAGATGAAGACTTTTTACTTGTACTAATTTGCTCTTCAGAATATGCCAAGGAGCCAAGAGTCCGGCAGGCTACAGTATTAGTCCAATCTGTGCTGTGAAATAGTCCCATAAGCACAGTGTTGGTAGGACAGTTGTATGCCTCTTTGTGATGTGATTCTGGAAATCTTATAGGACGCTTAAGATTCAGAAATAATTGCCTTTTAATGCCAAGGTAGTCTTTGGCAGGAGCACCAAGTAAAAAAAAAAGCACATGGTAATTTGATAAGGATGAATATCTTCTCAGACAGGGGCATATGATCACTTGAGCTTTTCTCCTGCAAGATGACTTCCAGCCAAAGCATAAAACTCCAAATATTACTGAGTCCTGGCAAGTCAATAATCCAGACTCATACCAGAAATACATGAAATCTAAATTAACAAAATATTGATCTATTGTATGTATTTTCAAAGTGGGCATCAAAGAAAAAAATAGTTTCCTAACTGAAAGGTTATATGTTGTAGGCATATAATTTATAAACTTAACTAAAAGCAAATCCAGACACTCTCTGCCCTCCTTTTCTCCCCTAATATGTCTCAGTCATGCTTTCCAAGGAACACATTATAAACTGTCACAATCAAAACTGATAAAGATACTAAGATGCCTTAGTGGTTTTGTTAAAGGCCTTCAAGTGAGTAAGTAGACTACACAAAAATCAAGTGAAAGCTGAGATGTTAGCATTAATCTAAACTGTCCACTTTGTTGGTAAATGTCTAATTTGCTCTGTTGCCTGGTGGGTATAACAGTTCATAAAGACAAGGAACATTCTTAAAAAATACAAATTGAATGTTTACATATGCAAAAATGAAAACATAAACACTGATTTCTTTTTTAAAAAATTATAAAATTCTTGATTATATGCAAGGTATACAAGGGAAAAGAATAATGTTAGAACTAGTGTGGGCATAGGGAGGCACTTGAGTACAAAATAAAAAAAAGGGGATGCAAAAACACCCTCAATAATCAAGATAAGAAATATTTAATGCAATATTTAAAAAATGAAAATTGATGTCAAAATTGCATGATCAAAATAAAGAATATTAAATAAAAACACAGTCAATATTTCTGATTTTTCTTCTACCTCAATCTCTAATATAGCTTGGCTTGGAACTACAAGTACTAAGTACCTTTTTATCATATACTTTAGAGCTTAGAAAAATGCAAAACTGAAGATAACATAATTTAGTTTCAATTTGACATTCTAATATTATTCTTTTTTGGCACTAAAAATATTTTGCAGATATAGGTTATAGCCTGTAATGTTTATATTCTAAACACATTAATTGTGTCTAAGTATATGCTAAGATCCTTAAGGCAGGGATCATGTCTTACACAGCTCTTATTTTGTTTGTCGCCTCATACTATCATATAGGTAATGACTGCTTGATTAATCCTTATTAATAAACTTCCAAGATTATATGAATGCTGATAATATCATGGCTTTCTACATTAATCTGCAAGCTCTCTCTTTTTGTAACCAAGTGATATACCAAAAGAAATCAGAACCAAAAAAGACTTGTACATTGAGAGACAAGAACTTATTTTTTGATGTACATTTTGAATGTATTAAAATGTATACCTTTCCCCTTTTTTCAAAAGAATTTGAGTCGGCTGTTAAATTATATGGAAGTACTATACTTCTTTGGAAATAACAGGAAAAATGATTCCATGTTTCTGATTTATCATTGTAATCAAGGTATATTATTTTTGGAAAGAAGTAGTTTAATGTGAAATATAGGATGAAGACAATAGAGAGATAAGAGAAAAATAAAATTATGGAGTGTTTCACTTAATAAAACACTTCAAATGGTAATTTCCTTAATAAAAATGGAAAATATGGTTGGCATAAAAATATGGATAAACATGTTTTAATTTTTGTCAAGTGCAAATCAATGAAAGAATACAATGAAACTTCTAAAAACCACAGACGTGGATAATGTCAGTCTATCTATATCTATCTATCTATCTATACTTTTTCATTTTCTCTTGCTCATTACTTTTGCTCATGTTTTACTTATATATAGCTATAACTATGAATGAATCAGGGAGATTTTATCTAATTAATTTACAAAAAGTTCTAATGTTTTTACAAAATGCAGGTGGAAATGAATGCAATTTTGTATTATTTGGACACATTGTACTAAAGTCATTGGCATTTATACATGTGGTCTCTGTCAAACAGGCATTGCCATTTTCATGACAAACATAAATTGCCTTCTCAAGCTCAAAATTTTTGTGACACATAGTCTTCTATCTCACATACTCTAGTTTTACTATATGATGACTGTTCTCCCTAAAATTAATGTTGAAGTCCTAACAGTCAGTATCTCAGAATGTGAGCTTATTTGGATAGAATCTTAGGGAGGTGATTTAGCTAAAATGAGGTCATTAGTGGGCTCTGATCCAATATACCTTACGTGATAAGAAGAGGAAATTTGGAGACAGACCCACAAGTCCACGTTTGGAGGGAAAATGTCATGTGAAGATGAAGGGTGATGCTTCTACAAGCCAAAGATTGCCAACGAATCACCAGACACCAGAGGAGAAGCATGGAACAGATTCTCCCTCACAGGACTCAGAAGGAATCAATTTTGCCAACACTTTGATCTTGGGCTTCTAGCCTCCAGAACTGGGAGACAATAAATATTTGTCGTTTAAGCCACCCAGTTTGTGGTACTTTGTTACAGCAATAGAGCAAACTAATACAATCACCAAATCAACTTTTAAGTTGGATTTGAAGCAATTGAGATTTTGAGAAATGTGTAATCATTTGGCTTGGTGAATTTCATAACTTTTGAAAAAAATTACTTTGCATGTTGGTTTTCTCTGTTACCATTTCACACAGACAGATACACATCTGTATGTCATTGATTTAACAGGCAGATAGGGGAAATGATTTCAGAAGCAATCAATTAACTGTTTATGATATGCAACATAGATTCATTTGCATTCAAGTAAATTCCCCTTAATCCTGAACAAGATATTATGAGGGAACAAAGCACCACAGTACAAGTTTATAAAGAAAACCTCTCCTTAAGAGAAACATTTTATGTTAAGATTTTATTATATGTTATTTATTTCAATAAAAATTGGTAAATATGTACTATAAGTATTGTGATAAAGAATTCATCCAAAGATGAAATGTATTTACCCTGCCTTCAAGAAACTCACCCTCTAGTAAGTTTAAAATGATGCCAGTATAGGAGTATTAGTAAAAGTATGCTCAAGCAGCTTATTAAGCATTAAGGAAAGAGTAATTGATTGTACTTGGTATGGGATCAGGAAAGTAAAGGCTTAAAGAGGATGGAAACTGAGTAAAGTTTTGAAGGATGAATTATATTCCTTGGGTGGACATTAAGTGCAATCGGCATTTCAGACAGAGTAACATGGAATACAGGGGCAAAAAACATGCTTAGAGGACTCAAAGTGGTTTGGTAAGGCCATAGCATAAAATGCATTCAGTGGATGGGACTGGCTAATCAATAGGTGGTGATGAGAATTGTCTTGTATATGGAGTCACTGAGAGATAAGTAGGGATGATATATATCCAATTTTCACTTTAAAAAACAAACTTTAATGGTGGAATGGAGGACAGTTATGGAATGGATAAAACCAAAGGCTAGTCACCAGTAATTACTTTTATAATTATAATCATTGTGTATGTCTCCCTGGACTGCACCTTGTACAGCTCCGGGCTCATCATTCTCACAGATGTGATGTGCACTGCTGCAGGCTTACAAGCAATATTTATGGGCACAGACATTAAGGCGCTAAACTGAATAAAACTAAGGATGCACTGAGAAATGATAGGAAATAAAAATAGAGAACTATTGGACACTGGAGGTAAAGGAGAAGGGAGTCTAAATGATTTTTGGTATTTGCCTTTAATTTTTGTGAATATTTCCTAAGAAGACAAAAGTAGTTTTAGCTGGAGACTGCAGAAGACAAATATATTGTTAGTCTCTTTTTTCCCTAATACTCACAAGTTAATATTTAAATGGCTATGTTAACAACTACATTTTGTTCAAACTGGTTTTGAATCTAAATACTGTTCCATTTGTAAAAGAATCCTAGCATATGGCATACAACTGTCAGCTCTAAAATGTTTTCACCATTGACCTTCATCTCTCCCCCAAATTTTGAACAGTTTCACTGTTTAGAACAAAGGAAAATGGAGTTCAGTAGTCCTGACAATAACTTTTAAATATTAAATCATTTACTTAAATCAGAGTTAATTATTCACTAAAAGATCCATTCTATACCTAACTGGCTGTCTATTGTTGGTAAAAATTGGTGGCATGTTTTAAAAATCTTTTTATTCAATTAAACTAGTCTAAGTGCCCTTTTATTAAAATAATGAAGAAAGGGATTGTTGGATATACAACAACCTATAGTTATAAATAAATATTAATGTGCTAGCCAAGAGCTTCTTAAAAGAAGTTTATATATACTAAGTCAGTGAAACAGGAATGTTTGGCCATATTTTTATGAAGGCATTGTTAAAAAATACTCAGATTAAAACAAAACTTCCTGTGTATGAAGTATTTAAATAATTTTGGAGAGCGAATAAAAGATAATGGTATGCAGGTAGACAGAAGTAATTTTAATGCAAAACTGAAGATTGTAAATATGCACAAATAAGAACATGAACTTGTACTGATGGCAAATGCATGACAAAATGTCTGCTTCTTTTCTTATTCATGAGAACCTATTTGGAAAGTGTGGTTTTTGAAAAGTTGGTGGGCTGGTGGGATTGAGTGCTACACTTGGAACAGTTTTCAGATCACAGTGCCAGATGAGAAAATGGGCCAGGGTTTCAGGAACCTATCCAGTTTGGTGGTAATATTTTCCAAACTTAAAATGAAATACTTCACTCAGTCTTGTTTTTATTGGATCAGATCTGAATGAGTTTACTTTGTTGTATCATTCAGTTGGTTTGTGCCTTGTTGATATGGCACATAAACAAAATATTTCTTTCCTTGTATAGGAAAAGAGTTTTAAAAGCATTTAACTTTAATTTGAAAAACAGCCCCACTGCTGTTGCTTCTTCTTTCCTTTGCCTCTATGCTAGGTTTCACTGTAAAAGCACACATACCTTTTTCCACCCTTGGAATCTGGCTCAAGATTATTATTACTTTCATGGAAATAACATCTGAAAATGTTACCTGGATTCTCTATTAAAATATATTTTTAGTTAATAGTATCAAAAAAAGTCATTTAGACCCATATTAGCTTTTTGTATTTAATTTGCAGTTGCTAACAAACAATATAAACATCAGATACTGAATTCTTTACTACACAGATTGATCTTTTTTTAATTAAAAATGTTTATTTTATTTATTTAAAAATAACAGTGCAAAACTATTACATGTAACATAAATGACATATTTTTTTATAATTTATTTTGGTATCATGAATCTACAATTACATGTGCAATATTATGGTTATTAAACTACCCCTTCATCAGGTCCCCCCCACCAACCCCATTACAGTCACTGTCCATCAGCGTAGTGAGATGCTATAGAATCACTACTTGTCTTCTCTGAGTTGTACAGCCCTCCCCGTGCCCCCCCAACATTACATCTGCTAATCGTAATGCCCCTTTTTCCCTCTTATCCCTCCCTTCCCACCCATTTTCCCCAGTCCCTTTCCCTTTGGTAACTATTAGTCCGTTCTTGGGTTCTGTGAGTCTGCTGCTGTTTTGTTCCTTCAGTATTTTTTCTTTGTTCTTATTCTCCACATATGAGTGAAATCATTTGATACTTGTCTTTTTCGGCTTGGCTTATTTCACTGAGCATAATACCCTCTAGCTCCATCCATGTTGTTGCAAATGGTAGGATTTGTTTTCTTCTTGTTGCTGAATAATATTCCATTGTGTATATGTACCACCTCTTCTTTATCCATTCATCTACTGATGGATACTTAGGTTGCTTCCATTTCTTGGCTATTGTAAATAGTGCTGTGATAAACATAGGGGTGCATATGTCTTTTTCAAACTGGGCTGCTGTAGTCTTAGGGTAAATTCCTAGGAGTGGAATTCCTGGGTCAAATGGTATTTCTATTTTGAGTTTTTTTTTAAGTTTATTTTGATATCATTAATCTACAATTAAATGAGTAATAATATGGTGATTACACTACCCACTTCATCATATCCCCCCCGACCCCATTACAGTCACTGTCCATCAGCGTAGTGAGATGCCATAGAGATTGATCTTGAAGATGATTTTTTTAATAATATCTTTAAAGTTTATTTCCTTTGATATTCTTGTCATTTGGAGCATTTTCATAGTTTTGTGACCAACACAGAATGAAGAATTTAAAATACTGACAAAGTCTTGCTTCCTCTTAACAGCTCCGTTTTTTAGAGAAAGCTTCTATCAGGTTGAACCAGTTGAGCTGCATGAGCTTGCTCTGTTTTGCTCTTCTCACTACCGTGGGTAAGTGGGGATTGACTGCACATTCTTTTCACATGCAACAACTGGGGACAAAACAAAGAAGGCTCATCACACACCTACATTTAATGGTATACCACACTTTATTAACTCCAATAAAACAGTTCAATAATTTAAAACATTACATAATCAAAAGTATCTGATCAGTAAATTTGGTTTCATTAATGAATCTGAAGTTTACTTTACTTTCTGTCAGACCAAGAAATCAGATATAATTATTAAATTTGAAGTTTTACAGATATAACAGCTTTACTACTCTGGCCTAAAGACATATTGCAACTCCAAGAGCATGTGGTTGACAATGTTGAACAGCAGCTTGTGCAGAAGAAAACTGGCAGAGCACATCTCAGAGAATAAAACAAGAATTTCCTAGTTGTCTTGAATATAAATTGTTATTAGAGCTATCTTGTTAGCGCTAGTAACTGTATTATAATATCATTAAAATCTATATTTTTAAAATAAAAAAAGCAAAGTTTCTGTAAATATTTACATATCCTTATTATATTTGAATAAATGGTCCTTCCATTTGACACAGTCTTCCATCTAACTACATATAACTTACAGGAAGTGCTACCAAACCATTTTAGTCAGTGTTGAAACCTTTGGAAAAAATTAATTAATTAAAATCGTAGAATTTATTTAATATCAGCCATCCCATGTCCAATTTACTGCTGAAAGATTTCAACCTTCAAATAAATTCATATTTAAACTGACATAATTTTAGTTATTCAGAGATATATGCAAAAATCTATTTGTTGAGTTTAAAATTCAGGTACCTTCGAGTAATGCTCTTAAAGAGAGGATTTTAACTAATATCAGTATGGTCTTCCTATTTATTCCACAGAATTTATGTTTTATTATGAATAGCAAAGAAATAAGATATCTCATAGTGTTTCGTATTTAAGTAATTTCATTAGGTGTTGAATAGTCTCTAATTTTTAAGTTTTAAGTTACTTTCCTATTTATACTATTAGGATTATTTTCCATTGGTTAATCTGTTTTGGCAAGACTTGTTTTATTAGAAGTTTTTGAGGCCGTCCATCCTTTGCCCAAGTTTTGCTGAACTGGTATTATCCAGAGCAGTCTCTTTACTTCTATTATAGGTTGTGTTTTACTGCATTTTTGGAATGTGTGTATTTACTTCTATCACTATCATATACAAATTTGATGTTATTTTATGGGAATCACCACATATATATATTTTACAGTTTACCAGTGCCTACCATGGTTTGCATTAAATAAGTGTGGTTGAATGGTCACTTATTAAAGTACTACTTGCTTCCAAAAAGCTCATTCTTTCCCTTACACAGACCTTTCTAATGGCTATGCAGCATCAACAAGAATTGCTCCACATGTGAAATGACAAAATCATATAATTCTCAGTCTTCACCTCTTTTGTTAACCCTATCACTTCTAGATGCTTGTTGTCTACTTTATCATAACATCTATTAGCCCTAAAACTCCTTATTTCATATATGACTACTCTTGTTTTTATATTTCTCCCTTCCCAGCTTGAAAGCCTCCTATTAGCATTTTCATTACCATTTTCCCAGTATCATTCACAACTTGGCCATTAACACTGATCACACATTCATCCTGATTACTATTGCAACTGTTGCCCATTTTCCTTAAATCTAACCCTGACCAATTACATGGTCTTTCCTCTTCACAGAGAAAATTAAAGCTAACACAGGGAGTTTCTATAACTTTTTGCCTCTAAACCTCAAATCTTACCCATATCTTCCCCTTACTATTATAAAGAAAACTATTCTTTTAGCTAATGATAAAATACATATCAATGTAGGTACATTTATCTTTGTGTACCTCATTATCTCCTATGTAAACCTCTTAATCAACAATTGATAGTTTTCTTCCTGAAAGGCTTATAATTTTATCTAGTTTTCTTCCTGAAAGGCTTATATTTTATGCTAGATAACAGATATTGAATGTAAAACTTTAATACAACTGAGTATTATTCATTAAGTCAACAATGTTTACTGAGTTTATATTAGTTGTCAAATATTTTCATATAAGGAACAGCAGTCAAAGCAAACACAAACCATTTTCTTCTTATTACACTCTCATTGGAGGAGAGAAACTAAACTCCCCCCCCAAAAAAAGAGAGAGCAAGAGAATGCATTTCATGCCAAAAGGCCACAAGCACTAAGGAGGAACACAGCAAAGTAGAAAGGTAAATAAGGCAGGCCAGAAATGAGGTTAGTGAAATTTTGATAGAGTTGTGTCTGAAAGTCACACCAAAAATGGTAGTATTTAGGTCAAATCCTGAAGGTTGTAAAGGAAAGTGTCAATAAAGATATTCAGTAGGAGTATTTCCCCAGCACATGTAAGGACAAATGAAGGGCCCTGTTACAGGAGAGAACTTGGTATGTTCAGGAAACAGCCAGGGAGGCTGTGTAAACAAAGCAGGAAGAGTAAGAGATGAGATAGGAAGAGTAAAGGTCGGAGAGGGAATGGGACTCCAGAGCAGGAGAGGAGCGATACATTCTGACTTGGATTCTAAAATGGGGGGGGGGATGTTGAGGGGGATAGGGGACACAAAATTCTCATCATTATATTAAATTGGTCATGGGGATAGTAGTGCAGCATGGAGAATACAGCCAATGATTCTGTAATATCTTCCTATGTTGACAGATAGCAACTGCACTCGTAGGGGTGAGGATTTAATAATATGGGTAACAGGTGAACCACTGTGTTGTTTTTTTGAAACTAATTTAAGACTGTTTATCAATGATACTTCAGTGAAAAGGTAAATTAGAGGAAATGGACAACTCTGTTTACTATGTTGAGAAAGGACTGAAAGAAGCAAGACTAGAAGCAGGCCCAAGTCTAGCAGCTACTGTAGTTGTCCACATAAGGGCAACAGTGGCTTGCACTGGAGAGCAGTGGTGGAGCAATGAGGCATTGCCGAGATCCAGAAATATAAAGACACAGTGAGCACTGATGTGTGGTATAAGGCAAAGAGGATTCAAGGATGATTTTAAGATTCTTAACACACAGAATTATCATGTACTTTGTTGGGGAAAATGTGACGAGCAGGTTATGGGAAGAGTTTTAGTTTGGGTTTGCTAATTACTAGATGTCTATACATTATTCAGATGAAAGTATCAAATAGGAGATATGGCACCGGAGTTCAGAGGAGTATTGTAAAGTCCAAATGCAGCAAGAAAAGAGGAGCATGAAACTGGTGAATTAAATTTGCATGGGTAATTAGGGTTGTCTTCCTGGAGGAAATGATTTTGAAGCTAAAACCTAAATAATAAGTGAGGATTAATTAAATGAAGAGCAACTTCAGGATGCTTTGATTATTCTAGGCAAAATGAATTGATGAGAATGTGTGATAACCTGACATAGACAGACTGTTGCAATAGAGAAATTAAAACATGGCTGCATAATCAAGAACTAACTTTAAAAAGTTGTGCTATGATCTAGGAAATTTACTAACTTATTGAATTTAATACAAATTTTGCCTTTCATCTTCAGGCTAATGAGAAACCTTGGAGAGTGTTACACGGACTCACATATACTTCAGATTTGTATGTCATAAGGCTAAAGCTGCTTGCATTTTTGGAAATGGATTGGAGGAAACAAGACAAGCAAATGCCAAACAACAAACAAATAATCCTAGAAGCAAAGAAGATACTTAGAAGGCTCATGCTGACGTCTTAAAGATAATAAGGTGAGCATTACTAATAGTGAGAGATTGATGAATCCAGGAGATTTTTGGAGACTTGTTTTTGTTTTGGTTTTGGTTTTTTGGTTGTAAAACCAGTAAATTATTGAATTGGTTTGATGGTGAAGGAAAGGAATAAACCAGGTTGAAGTCAAGGTATTCAACCTGGACAACTATTTAAATGTTGGTTCTATTTATTCTGGAAAGTTGAGTTCAGGGTTGGGTGGACTGCCTTCTAAGAATAAAATACTGTTTGCCTAGTCTTGAGTTGTTTAGGAAGTTTTCGAGGGGAAATTTATGAAGAGTTGGGTCTATAAGTGACATTTCAAAGTATGAGAAAAAATATACAGTGAAAAAAGTAAAGAGCCCAAATTAGAAGCTTTAGGAAATCCAGTATTAAATGGCAAACAGAGGAAACACAATATGCAAAGGAGATTAAGAGAGAACATCCTGAGATGGGAAGAAAAATAAGAAACCACAGTGTTGGAGAAGCCAGGGGAAAAGAATGGCTCAACAGAAAAGTGCAGATAGCCAGTGCCCAGTGCTGCTAGAGGTCAAGCTGTGTAAATACTGAAAGGGACCTTGGCACTTAGTCGGCCATGGGTTATTTTGGTGAACACAGTTCTCAGTGGAGTGGTGGACATGGAAGGTAGGGAGTCTTACATTGAAAAAAGCCAAGTAGGTGAGGACATGAAGAAAGTGAATAGAGTTGTCAGAGAAATGTTTCTGTGTTGTGGACAGGAGCTACAGGGTCGTAGCCAGAAGGTATGAACTGAAGGGAGTAGGCCAATAATTTTTAGTAAGGAAAATAATGGAATATAATCAAATACTGATAATAAGACAGTAGTGGGAGAAAAGTGAAGATACAGTAGAGAAAGGTCATCTTTGGTTGCTAAAGGTTTCTGAGAAGAAAAAGATGGACTTCAAGTCTCCTTTTTTAGAAATGGAAACCCTGTTGTAACAGGAGTGATACCACTAGATTTTTAGATTTTGTGGTGTGAAGCAATGAACACTCATTTCTCTGCTAGGGAAGAAGTGAGATCAATGGCTAAGAAAGAGGAAATTATTACAAGATTGTTAGCCTTGAGGAGAATGGAGAACTTCTTAAACAGTAATTTAAAGAATGGGAGTGAGAGAACTAGTTTATATGATTGCTGGGAGTGATAAGAACCCAGCTAAGGTCGGTAAGCACGGATTCACCAGTCTGCAGGTTGATTTTGAAACTGCATTTCTTTTAGTTTTAAATTTAGATACTGGCTAAACATAAAAGTTACTGTAAAATGTCAGCAACTTAATTTGTTTTTTAGAAGTATGATAAATAGGATTAAAGCTTTCTTTCAGGAATTCAAATTTTTGAGATTATAATGTCTTAATTAAAAAAAACTATGATATATTGTTTGAATTACTAATTCAGATGAAAGCTTTGTACAAAAATAATTTTCAAAATATTATTTTGTGATTAATCTTAATCAAGGTCTTTCATTTTCCTTTTGATGCTTTTGTCTTTGGAAGTAGAATTTTCATACTTTAGGAAAGTGAAATTTTATTATTTTTATATTTATTTTATTTACCATTATTTTATTATTATCACTTATATTTATGAACTGAGTGAATATCTGAATTAAGAAAATAATCAGTTTTCACTGGCAAAACTTTATATATCTTCATGAGGTTATAATCAGGCAAGTAATGATCACATACTTGCAGATAGAAAATATTTTTATTTTCTTGATTGTTCCTCTCCTATGTTTCATGGTTGAAAGAAATATGGATTTTTTTGCTAGGATTTCATCTTCAGAAATTTCACAAAGAATTTCATATACACATACATGCATGCAGACTATATGAAAGCCTCTAAGCCTACAAATTATGGAGGATGATATCTCTTTCCTATAATTTAAGAATAAGGAGACTTACAACTTATACAGTTTTGCATGTCAACTATTACATGTGCTAACCATTATCTTGAGTGAAAAGAATTTTCTGTATAAACATGAGGACGATGTGAATGGTGCCCCAAAGCTGAGCAAGGTGATGAACCCGATAATTTATTATTTTTCCTGCTTTATTTTTTTACATATTTTCTTGCAATGATGAACAATATTGCTATTAGCATTATTTTACATATCTCTATTCAATTGAACATGTATGGAATAATCTCTACTATTTCTAAGTAGGAGTAGAAATCTGGTTATAGAGTATACAAATGCTCAACTTTACTAGTAATGGGGCAGTGTTTTTCTCAGTGATTTTACCAATTTCTGGGTCCACCAGCCAATGTGTGAGAGTTGCTATTGGTCTTTGCCAAGATTTGGCATTGACAGACCATTTTTTAACCTAGAAGCTGTAAACTGTCGTTTTTATTTTAATTTGCTTTCTTTTTTGTTATAGAGTAGATAAAGCATTGTTTCATAAGTTTATTGGCCTTTTGTATTTTCTCTCTTGTGACTATACTAGATCAAATGACTGGAAAGGAGATGATAAAACAAATAAAACAATGAGCTGGAGGGATGGTGGAGGTGGTGGTAGTAGTGCTGAGTGAGCAAAACTCTACCTGGAATGGGTTGCTTTCTAGATGGCGTGAAAGGTCCAGATTTTTTCTTTGGCTGCAAGGGAAAAAGCTCATTCTTTCTTCAGAGCTGTTGGTACAGTGAGTGATAGAATATGGATATCCCAAGGCTGGTAAACAGAAAAAGTCCTATTGGTTGGGGCCTAGCTCCTCACACCTGAGGCTATATGTGTATTTAATATATTTAATATATTATATACTGGTTTTATACAGATCTGACTTGTATTTCCTTAAATTAAGAATTCAGACAAGCAAATTTCCTCAAGATAATAAATTATTGATAATAGCAAATGAACAAGATATTCGTTTTAATTTTATAAAAGATTGGATTTAAGTTAGATTAATTCACATTTTTTTCTTCTAAAATTTCCAATTATTCCTTGTCTTTGAGTTTCCAGTAATAAGACAGGAAATAAAATAGATGATACAGTATTAGAAATATAGTATGTAGATTATTCAACAGAAGTATTGTTTGTTCACTATTACACAATTGCAGGTGGTAAAGGGACTCATTCCATTTAAGAAACTAGAACCTTAACTGATAACAAAATATTAAGCATATGTACTAAGGAATATTGGAGATTATATTGAGATATAATATTTTTAGTCCTCATTTCTTAAATTTCAGATTGAGATGGTAATAAATGTGTACCTTTAAAGTCCAAGTGTCATTTTGCTTGTATTTTTTAATCTAAAATCATACCCATAAAATTCATTTTTTCCTATGAAATCTTTTATTGTCATTAAGAGGCCTCAATCAGTTAATAAACATATGTTTAAAAAGTACCCACCATATCTCCATCACTCTATTGGTTACATGAATGGTCAAGAAAAACAAAAAGTAAAACCAGCAGAAAAAAAGAACTGATATCAGATTTTATGGCATTGATTTTACAGGACTCCAGAATTCAGTGAGAATGGGATATGTTTTTGCTGGACACAGGGAGAGCTTCATGGGAAAGATAGATGCAAATTACAGGAATAAAGATATGGGAGTGATTGCATGGGCCAAAGTGAAGAACAACATAAAACAGGTTAAAAATAAGTTTAAACTTGACCAAAGAAAACAAACTCAACATTTATGTATCCCCCTGAAAGACGTAATGTAGCGTTTTCCCTTTACATATATATATATATTATATATACTATGAATTATGTATTATATAAGTATATGTATACAGTATGCATATAAATATATATGTATATACATATAAACTATGTAACACACACACACACACACATCCAACAAACTGAAAACATAACTCTTTATATGTACAAATCTACACCTCTTAAACAATCTAGGAAAACAGCTGACTCCTTTTAGAGAAGCTCTTGCTTCTACCCCTTCCCCCACCTCTATTCCCCACCCTCTGCCCAGCACAACCCTCCATATTTCTCTTGAAAAAAGCTGAAGAGTGTGATGCTAGGTTATATTAAAAAACAATGTCTCATTTTGGTGCTACATTGAAACTGCCATAAAAGAATTTATTTCAAAGGGTTGTGAAAGATTACAACAGGGGACATTTCCAAAGGCCTGTAAAACCACATTGTGTGGGTATCACAGTGAATTAAGTGAGCCTTTCCAATGCTCATTCTGAAATAATTCCATATCTGTTATTGTTCCCTGGAAGGAGACAGGATCTGCTCTAGTTGCAGAGTTTTCATGTTGCCTTCCTTTTAAGAAGGGCAGTATTAAAAATCAGATAAAAACAGGTCTCAACTTGAGGCTGCCCATTTGCCATTGAATGTATGGACAGATTTATACACATTGAACATCAAATATAATATGGAAACATCTAAAGTAAATGAAAAACAAGTCTCAGAGGAATGGGGGATAGAGTGAGAGCAAAAGAGAGATTTCTACAGGATAATAGTTTGAATGGTTATTTTCATATACAAATGTTCTACAATAATTGCAAGTAATGCGAAACTCCCTCATCAGCAGACAAGTGTTTTGTTTTTCCTGAACAATTGGAACCACAGTTATAAACAGTATTAAACCTCTCGCCTGGCTTGTCTCCATTTGGAGACACAGACAGGTATTCATAAGGCTCTGAGATCTGGAAAAGCTGAGCCGCAAACCTGCTTGGCAGAAGCTCAAATTCTCTTTTTACTGTTTTTTCAAAGAACTGAACCTCAATTTTAAAGCCATATTTGTGGCAGAGAGAGTTTAATCTATACCATGTAGAATTATTTAGTCTAATCTCACCCAAATATTTTATAGTAAAATTTTTATGTCCAAAATGTCAAACATTTCATTTTCAGAGTACTATTTTGTTTTTGTGAATGTTAAAATGATTTCTTTCTTTTTTTGCAAGAACTCCTGACATTTGGTTTTTTTGAAACCAAGCAAATATTTCTGAAATATAAAGTTAAGATGCTTATCCTAGCTGTACTATTTAACGTGTCTGGTGGAAGGTATGGCACATGTGAACAAGAATACATAATTTTAGTAACTATTAATGTAGTAAAAAGAATACTATTAGCAAGACATACCAAAGTTACTTGTTTCTTTGGAGAAAAAAAATAAACTTTGCAATTAAATTTGAGATGAGTGAGAATAGAGATTTTTCAAGAATATTTTTCCCTACATTTATGAAGGGCAATTATATTGAGTTTCTTGAAAAAAAGTTCAGATATCCCATTCAGAAAGTATAAGTGAAGTTGAGGAACCATTTGTTTCCTGCAGTTTCCTTTGTTCTTTAGGGAAGGGGGGAAAAATTTTTCCATACTTCAACAGTACAGTACAAATTACCCCAACTTTAATTATTTTGATGTAGAGTTAAGTTTTGTACATTTTCCTCAGCTCAGAAGTTTGAAACTATTAAAACAATTAGCTCTTGTTTTAATATTGTCACTTTCCTTTGTGCAACTTTCTTAGAACATGATTTTGAGCCTCATTCAAACTTTCTTGGCATTTGACTTTTCCATTTCCCTCTAACTCTGTTATTTTATAAGTGTCAGCTGGTTTTTCCACCTGGTAAGGAACCCGTAAAATTCTGGAAGTTTTTTTAATCAAGTTCATCTCAGTCACTCATTACCAGTTGGAAGTATTTAGGCATGAAATAAAATCAGTAAGGAAATGCTTCTAATATTACAGGTTTTGAACACTTGGTTATAAACAAACAGTTGTTAATATTTGAATCAGATGATGAGAAAGAAAATCTGATGAACACATCAAGCTTTGGTACTGCATGGCTATTCAATTTAGCTTTAAGTACTAATTTTGGGGTTACTTGGCAATAACTTTCCCTTTTTTGTATTGGAATATATACATTGGCCTAAGTTTTGATCAAAACAAGGTCTTTGATATGCCATTTTCCCTTTAGCAACAGTATTAGAATATACATACCTTAGTAAAACTTCAAATAATGGGTATTTTGTGAATTTCAGTATGTCCTTATTATGATGTGTATTTCTCCTCCCCATTTTCTTTCTGCTCATTTATACACTACTTTTTCTCACTGTATATTATTTTGCATTTTCCAGAACTTAATATAAGTAAAATCTACAGTATGACTCTAAATTTGACTTCTTTTCTTCACTGCAATTATGCTGAAATTCTTTGTTACTGCACATAGCAATAATTCATTATTTTTTAATTATTCAAAGTATTCCATTGTTAGGGGTAGAACACAATTTGTTTACCCATTCACTTGTCAATGGACATTTGAGTTGTTTCCATTTTAGGGCTTTTATAAATAAATCTGCTTTGGTCAATTTTGTAAAAGTCTTTTTATGGGTACATGTTTTCATTTTTCTGGGGTAAAGCCCTAAGAGTGAAGTGGCTTGATCACATGCCAAGTCCATGTTTAATTGTTTAAGAAATTGTCAAAATATTTTCCAAATGGCTGTACCATTTTAAATTCCAATGGTGTATAAAAGTTCTAGTTGCTTCACATCCTCACCAAAACATGGTATTGTCAGTCTTTATAATTTTACATTCCAATAGATATGTAATAGTAACTTATTATGCTTTTAATTTGCATTTGCCTAATTACTAATGATTTGAACATTTTTAAATGTGCTTATTTTCCATACATGTATCTTCTTTGATGAAATATCCAAATGCTATAAAGAAATTAAAACAAATGAATCACTGATACACATGGAAACATGAATCTCAGAATGTTGAACGATATAAACCAGACACAAAAGAGAACTTACTGCATAAATGTACTTATCTCAAGTCGAAAAGATAAGAAATCTAGTCAATGGTGATTAAAGAACAGGATAATCATTAATTTTGGGAGTGTTACTAAAAGGAAGCATGACTGAGGCTTCTTGGTATTGTATGTTCTATGTCTCAATGTGGTGGGAGTTACATGGGTTTTAGTTTTACTTTGAAAAGTTTATCAAACTTCACTTACAATTTGCTAGCTTCTACATATGTGTGATATATTCAATAATAAGCTGAATTTAAAATAATAGATAAAAGAATAGCTTAACAACAATAAAAAGAGCAAGAAGAGTAGTAATTTTGGTAAATGTTTCTTATGTGCCAGGTACTGTTCTAAATGAAAAGCTGAGAAAACATAGGAAGGGTGAGAAGTGATAGGGCAACAACATCCTTATACACAGAGAGTGTTTTGATTAGGCATTCATAACTCAGAAAAATGCCTCAGTCTTTGCCCTCACAAGTATCTTGTTTTGGAAATACTGATTTGAAACCCTGTATGTCATATGATCAAGAGGCTCAATGGTTAATTCTATTATGGTGTAGAGGCAGGAATACAAAGTTAAAAAAATAAACTAGAACTATTAAGACACTTGTTTTTAAGAAATCAGTTGGCTCTACCTGAAGGTAAGTTTTGGATGTTGTTTTTTTGTAATTTTTTCTCTGAATGTTGTCAGAAGTTTTACACAATGTGTATATCCAGGACAAAAACTGTAGGGCCTTCTAACCTAAGAAGTAGCCTTTAAATGCATTGCCAAGATGGCTCTCGCCGGATGAGCATGGGGTGGTGCCCAGGCATTTTGGCAGGCTATGATGTTAGTCTACCTGTGTTCCGGGTATCTCCCTATTGGTGAGGTGAGTCTTCCACAAACGTGATCAGGTTGTGGACACCGTTTGCTTGCATTATGTGCCGTCCTCCGTGAAGAGCTTGTGACTGCTTGACCTTTATGCTGATTGGCTCATGAATGTTATATATACTCTGCTGTTTCCGCAATTAACGAGTTCCTGCTTTGACTGAGCTCCCTGTCATGACTGATTGTCTCTGGTTTAGGCCTAGGGGTCGGAGGCTGGTGATTGGGTGGGCAGTCGGCACTCACCCTTCCCAGTCCTGCCTTGCTGGGTCATGTCTCCCCCTTCCCGTTCTCTCAGCAGGTTCGGAGGGGGTTTGGGGAAGGCTAAAAACCCTGACATTTGGCGCCCAACGTGGGGCATGAAAAGACGGATGAAAACCGAAAGTATCGGTGGATCGGGCCAAGTGTGTCTCTGGATGAGTACCCCCCCAAAAAGATGGGGCAGGCAACTTCTAAAGATGACAAGCCTGCGTTTAAAGCGCTGAGACTTATGCTTAAGAGCCAAGGGTAAGAACTATTAGACCCTCAAGCTGAGAGAGTTTGGACCACCCTTGTAAGGGTGGCACCCTGGCTCCCTGTTGGTGACCTTTTAATTGGTCCACTTGGGACCATGTGGAGGAACTGGTCCAAAAAGCGGAAATAAATAAAGGGGAAGATCCCACTTTGGGAGTCTACCCCACCTTGTTAGCCCTTAAGGCATCCTGCTTAGTGGCCCCACCAGGTCAAGGAACTGAAAAACGACCTTCAGAGGCGAGTCATAAGTTACCTTCAAAGGAGGCCCTGCTCCCATCTCTGGAAAGGGAATGGGAATGCTTTGCGGAAGAACGTTTTAAGGAGCCTAAGAAAATTTATCCCTCATTGCTTAGACTGACTCTGACCCTTGGGCTAGCGTGGACCCACCCAAGCCACCAATGGGGGGGCCTTTAGATCCTGACCCTCCACCTTCCATTACCAGGCTTTTCCTGTAAATGTTAACCCCGGTGGAAATCGGCCCGCTGCATGGTATCCCTGGGAGCACCAAGACCTCAAGGAACTTAAAAAAGCAGTCTCTGAGGATGGGCCTAATTCTCCTTGGGCTGAAGCCATCCTCCAGGGACTAGCACACCAACCCTGTACCACTCAAGATTGGAAGAGTTTAACCAATGCAGTTCTCCCCGGTCCCATGTTTCTCAAGAGGTGTGCCTTCTTTAAGGAAGAATGCCACTTTCAGGCAGAGAGAAACCAATCTGCCAATCCTCCCATCCCTATAACATTTGGGATGCTCTCTGGGACTAATGATCAGTTTGCTACAGGGCTCCAACAGGCAGCCATTCCCGCCCCTTATCAGGAGCAAGTGAGGGCCTTGGGGCTAGAGGCAGGAAAAAGCCGGAGGAAGACCCTTCGGAGCCACCAATCTCCGGAATTACCCAGAGGGCTAATGAGGATCTCTCCTCCTTTGTAGACAGGGTTGAAAAAAGTTTACAGTGCAAATTCCCCCGGGGCCCCTTGCAAGACCAATTTGTTAAAATGCTAGTCTGGGAAGGGGTGACTTCAGATCATAAATTAGCCTGTGTTGGATTAAAAGAGCAATCCAAAGAGAAATGGATTGTTGCTACTAAAGATGTGGGGACCTGAGCCCACCAGTCACGGGCCCTGGTAGCTGCCTTGCGGGCGTGGACTGCCTCCCTGACAGAGGCTTTAACGTCTGCCTTCTCCCTCCGCCCTTTTGGGGACGTGATCCCCGATCCAAGTGTTAGAGATGGAGCATGCTCCAGGTGAGGCTCAAGCTCGCGGCCTCGGCATTGCTCTGCATGTGCTGCTATATAAGTGCTGCGTGCTGGCTGGTTGCACCACTGGAGCTCCTACAAGAAGCACAAGATCTTCATGATCTTACTCAACTTAGAGAGGTTTACATCACAGATTTCCTTCCATCCCTATCAAGGATTTAAAAAGGATTGTCAGAACCTGCAAATCTTGCCTGCCATTTTTGCAAGTCCCGCCCCTCCAATCCCCTGGAGTCAACCCCAGAGGCCTCAAACCAAATTGCCTTTGGCAAACTGATGTTACTCACTATTCTGCCTTTGGAAAATTAAAATCTATTTTTGTCTCTGTCAACACCTTTTCCCATGCCTGTTGGGCTACAGCCCACTCGGGAGAAAGAGCCAAACATGCACAAAGCCACTTCTTGCAATGTTTTGCTATTTTAGGGATTTCTCACCAAGTGAAGATGGATAATGGTCCGTGCTTCACTAGTAAGGCTCTACAGAACTTCTTTCTCAGATGGCACATAAGCCACACCACAGGGATCCCTTACAATCCCCAAGGCCAAGCAATTGTTGAGAGACATAATAAGACCCTTAAAACCATGTTACAAAAACAAAAAGGGGGACCAAGCCCCCATGGCCAATTAAGAATGGCACTACTCACTCTAAATATTTTAAATTTTTCAAAATATCAGCCCCTAACAGCTTTTCAAACACATTGGACTAATCAAACGCCTTATACTAAGATTGAGGTATGCTGGAAAGATCCATTAATGGGGCAGTGGCATGGACCAGATCCCCTCAAGTTTAGGCAGAGGGTTTGGATGCATATTCCCTATAGGGAACCCAAACCCAATCTGGGTCCCTGCACACAATTTGAAATTTTTCCCGCAAGTGGACGATGACCAAAACCCCAGAACAAGCCAAACCTCTATCTAATAAAGAAAGGAAGAAGATATGGTGGCTATGCAACCGCCTCAGCCGTGTGCTCATGCATCCTCGACGTAGAGGCAAATGCAAACATAAGAGAAAAAGACAACCCAAGAGTGTCATCCACTCTTGAGGGGTTCCCTGTGTTTTCTCTCCCCTAGGGAATGTGCCCACTGTACCGCCCCTGGTGGACATTCTGCTTGCTGGTGACCGGCCTCCTCATCATTACCCTGCTTGCTACTGTTATTGAGTTGATTCTCCAGAACCTCCTGGAAGACTTGAAACATGACAACCCCACAAAAGACTGAAGGGTTACCCATAGACTTCTCCTGCTAATCCATCCAGCCCGAGTTGAACCTCTACAAGGACTAAGGACTATCTGACACTCTGAGATCCTCAGAAGGCCAAAAGGATACTGAGACAAGACCCAAAATGCCCCCTTTTGTTCTTGTTACCCTGTTGATTATGGGGGTACCTATAGCCCAGGCTTGGGGTAATTGGTGTCAATCTTGTGGGGTGACCCTTGGATTTGTCCAAGCTACCTGTTATATCACCAAGTATAGCTGTACTTCAGGAGACAATTATTATTATGCAGTAGTCTTAATTAAGAGTAACACTCAAGGATTTCCCGGATATTTTGGGCAAACTGTATGTTGGAGCAGGCCCAAACCTCGGCCTCCCGCGTAGGGTGATCCGCCCTGCTCCTGCAATCAGCAGGGTGCCTCAATTGTTATTCATAGCTTTGTCCAAGTCTATTGCTACAAGAGTGCCACTAAATTGGACTGGGATATCCCTTGGAAACCCTGCAGGTTATATATGTCCCGGGACCTGAGGAGAAAATATTTGCTGGAATTTGAGAGCATGATCCCATGACGGGAATATGGGCTTATATAGAGGACTAGTTGTGGTGACCCCCGCCTTGCTTAAAGGTTAACTAGTTAATTCGGCCTACTAGAGGTTTCGTGACCTAATTGACGCTGACATCCCGTACCATTAGATGTACAACCTCCAATAGAGGTGACTCTGGTGGGGTTCGCTCTTCTCTGGTCAGCAACTAACCTCCACTTAAAACAAAAAAGGGGGAAATGTAGGGCCTTCTAATCTAAGAAGTCACCTTTAAATGCATTGCCAAGATGGCTCTCGCCGGATGCGCATGGGGTGGTGCCCAGGCATTTTGGCGGGCTATGACGTTAGTCTACCTGTGTTCCGGTATCTCCCTATTGGTGGCGTGAGTCTTCCGTGAATGTAATCAGCTCGTGGACACCGTTTGCTTGCATTATGTGCCTTCCTGCGTGAAGAGCTTGTGACTGCTTGACCTTTATGCTGATTGGCCCATGAATGTTATATATACTCTGCTGTTTCCACAATTAACAAGTTCCTGCTTTGACTGAGCTCCCTGTCACATCTGTTTGTCTCTGGTTCAGGCCTAGGGGCCAGAGGCTGGTGATCAGGCGGTCAGTCGGCACTCACCCTTCCCGGTCCTGCCTTGCCGGGGCGTGTCTCCCCCTTCCCATTCTCTCCACAGGTTTGGAGGGGACTCAGGGAAGGCTAAAAACCCCGACAAAAAACAATGCTTTTACAAGCATTCATAGTGTTTTTGTACTCTTCTTTTAAAAAGATAAACAAGTTTTCAGTAAGTGAAGGATGAATGAGATAATTTCCATACTTTTTTTTTGAAAAACGATATCTGTACGGAAATAATAGATCATATGTAAAATTGTCAAATTAAAACTGGAGATTCAAAATAAATGCCTTTCTAATTTATCAAATTTTCTGTATTAAAGGCTTGAAATTAAATAAACTTAGCTATGATTTCCCATTAGAAATGGACAAAACTATTCTGGTGATATCATAAGATTTGGGGATAGTACTCTAAATCCATAAATTTAACATTTTTGTTAGTACACTGTCATGAGTAAAGCACATCTCATTAGATCATACTAAAAGTATTTATTCCCTTCATCAAGTTGCGAACATTCTTTTACAAATCTATTTATGCATACATGCATGCAATTCTGTTGGGTATATAGCTGGGAGTAAAATTTCTGAGTCAGAATGTACTGATTCATCTTCAGTAGATTATGCCAAGCAATTTTACCAAATTGATTGTACTGGAAATAAAATGTTGAAACACTGTCCCTGAATATCCTTGTCTAAAACCAACGGGTGGGGGAGAAGAAAAGTAAACAACAATTTCAAAGTATGTTGAGAACACTGCAATAGAGGTTTATAACAGACTGCTTAGTACTACAATGTACACACACACACATACATATATGCTGAAACTTGTAAAATAATGTATTATTAGTATCATATTACAACATTACTGATTTTGTGTTGTAAAATAACTGAAATGTGAACTTAAAATAATTAGGTAGCCGGAGAAAAAGTAACATTTAAGGTTTATTTAGGACTTTGCTGAACAATGTCCTAAATGGAATTTGCTTGAATTCTAGAATAATAAAGCTTAGTGCAAGTTGATTCCATATGTTCTTCCTAGTTGAATTATTTCCAATTTTTTAAAAGTACTAAGCCTTTTCTTGTCACCATGTTTGATTTAGATACCAATTCTCTGGGCATCTCTGGTTATAGAAATTATCACATTCTACTTGTCAGAAGAAGAAATGTTATCAGGAGTTAGCACGTGCTAATTAGAGAAAATTCTCCTGACTCAGCTGTCTGTCCCTGACACACCTTGGAAAAAATGGTTCTGCACGTGAGTATTGAAAAGTGGACGACTAAAACTATACTTCTTTGGATACAGGGAATTTTTGCTGTGTGATAACTCTTAATGAAAGTTATATTTGTAAAAGCACCTCAGTCATATTTTAACAAGCCACCAAGATTTGGAAAGCCAACAATACTTGGAGTTGTACTCTGAACAGCAAGGAACAGCCACAGTGGTTACAAATCATTTTTTGAGCCGACTTGACTGTCTGGGTCCCATTCAAGGGCATCAGGCCTCTTTTTTCATACCAGTAACAGAGACTGGATACATCCCAGTCTAAGAAGAGGGGTTGCTCAGAGATCAACAGTTCCAGAAATTTGCTGTGAAGGACACATCTAAGTACCACCAGCAAGAAGCCATAAGCACACATGATGATTATTGATTCAAGGAACAATGTAAGGAGTCTTGGTCATGAAGGCAGGGATCATGTTTTGCATGCCATCGTATTCCTAACACCTTTCATGCAGGGTACATTATAGTTACTTGATATGTATTTGATGAATAATAGAGTGAATGAATTTCCTAGTGATCAAAAAAAATCAGTGATAGAGTAAACATCAAGTTGAATAAGCTAAAGTGGAGATCTGTAGGAATATAAATATATTAAATTTGTACATATGTAAGGGTGTGTGCAGGTATGTGTACGTTTATGTGTGTGTATATAAAAATCACTTTACAAGTAAACTAATGAAGTATTACAGTTGGAAAGCCCTTCTGAAGCCATTTAGCATAGTTAATGTCATGGATCTAAGGCCCAGAGAGGAATGTGCTTGTGCCAAGTAACACAGTGAACAAGTCACAAGTGCTGGGATGGTGAGTTGAGTTCAGAATTTTGGCTTCTAGTTCAGTTATTATGTTTAACTAGACAATGATGTTTCCCTGGGGTTATATAGCAAGTACTGAGGGATGTAATATCCTGGTATTTTAATATTAGGTCTACATCTGGATATATCATAATAGAAATGGGAGGAAATAAAAAAATATTTAGAAATGAAGTAAAATTTCATTCAGGTAGTGAAAATTGTATTATGACAATAATTAAAAGGTGTTTGAATTATTGGACCTAAAAATGAATGCATTGAATATGAATATATTCTTATAAATAAAATAATTTTTAAAAATTATGTATTGCCAAATTAATGCTATACCTAAATAAAATATATTTAATATCCATACCATATGTTTATTTTTATATAAATTATTAAAAGATAATTTGTAATCTTTCATAATGCAATATTTTTTTAAGTACAGATTTTACTATATTGGACATTTTCTAAGCTCTAGATCTCATGTTAACTCTGAGGAAAGCAAAGGAATTTATCTGGGGCTTCTGATGCTTCTTATCTGTCACTGGTCAAATTCCTCTTCATAGGATTATTAAAGCTTTGGCTCTTGAAGATGAAGCTCATACCCCAAGAGAGCTCCTCATCTGAGTCTCATAGTAGTGGGAGGAGCCTGATCCTCTTCCACTGCCCTTAGTGTTAGGTATGCTGTGGTTTCAAATCCAACAGGAGGCTGTTCTGTAGTCCCATAGTTACAGTGGGGAAGAAGAGACAGCCAGTAGTTTTAAGAGAGAAGGTAATTCTCAAGACAGTAAGGGGAAAAATAAATGTGGAGAGGGGAAAAATGGTTCCAGTCAGAATAGGCACTATTTTATGCAGATGAGAAAACTGTGGCACCCATAAGTTAAGTTATTGCCCAAAATCATACAGCTAGAAAATGTCAGAACCAGGGCTTGAGCCCACTTGCTTCTGACACCAAAGCCAGTATACTTACCTTTACAGGGAATTGGCTCTAGTTTAGCTCAAATGTCATGCAGCATAAAACAATAAATATTTATGGAGCACTTTCCATATGTCCAACAAATTATGAGAAGTCATAAAAAAAGTTACAAGAGGAACAAATATAAAAATAATTTAAAAATTATTATCTAGACTATAATGTATAGATCAAAGAAATATTAAAATCAACTCACATCATTTGCTGTGAGGGATGTGGTCATAGATCAAGTGGATTGAACGTTACAAATTTGCATCATTAAAGGAATGGGTAAAAGGATAAACATACCTGTGAAAAATAGGATTATATGCTTCCAAAATAAGAAATGCAAGTTGTAGAACAATATTTTTAGTAATATCATCTGTTGAGAAAGAAATATTGTGAGGCACAGAAACCAGTCAGACTGAATCACACCAAGGAATTAGAAGTGGTTGCTTCTGCCCTAGGAAAGGTGAGGGCAGAGACTTTTTGTATTATATATTTTTTATATTATATATATGTAACTTTTTGTATTACATACTTTTTATTGTTCATTTTTAAAAATAAATATTTTAAATGGTTTTAAATAAAAGCATATATTTATATTTTGATTTTTAAAATATGTATTATTTGAACTTTAAAAATTTTCAACTTAAAAAAATTAAATCTTTGAATTATATGTAGGTCTGTTTACTGGGTGATTTGTAAAAGAAAGTATGCTATCTCATTACTCTCTTATGATGTTTTATAAAAGATTAATGACCAATATGTATTTTTATATTTCCTCAATTTAACCCTTTTCAACTTTATCTATTAAGCCTATCATTACATATTTATCATTTCTAAATCTAGACAGTCTAAATGTGTTGGAGAAATCTAAAGGATTTTGAAGGTCAGGGAGCTCTTGGGAATGTTTAGGCTACACATGAGCGTCTAGGACAATTATTTGTAAATAATATTTTTGTCCATGAGACAAAAAGAAATACAGCAAAGCAAAAGAAATATGTTCTACTCAGAGGAAAGACTGATTTTTGCAACATCTGAGTTTGAATTTCCTGGTGCCAAATCAAACTGGTACCACAACAAGATAAGATGACAAAATCTCTTCCCTAAGAAGGTCTCTTTAAGCCCCTATTGACCAATTTTGGAAAATCTCAGACTCCTTAAATTTCTCTAGGATCCTTGAAAAAGATCACAGAATTTCCTGGGGTTTCTCAAATGTGCTTGTACACTGGTGTTCTTGGAGACTATAGGTACCCTCCTTACCATAACAAATGGCTGCCCAGGTCCTAGCTAGCTATGATGAGACTTATGTGGCTATAGCAACAGAGCCAGCTGATTTTAGGATTCCTACTGACCAACTGAGCCGTGTGTGCCTCCCATATTCCCTCTTTTGGATCAGGACTGTTCTGTATAATTTTGCTATGCCCACCATTCTGTGTTGAGTATATAGAGGCCAAATGACTAGCCCCTTTTTGTTTTTAGGCCTTCAGATTAGGAGGAACTGAACCCAAGGGGCCTCATTCACATCTGCAACTATTCTAGAAAATATTATCTTTGAATTTGAGCTGATGCTTTATAGGAAGGAGACTGTGGGAACTTTCAATGGAAAAAGTCTATTTTCTCTGTGGGAGGGACATGGATATTTGAGGACAAGAGAGTGGACTGTTGTAATTAGCCTCATAGCTGTAGGCCAGCTGGGGATTTAGTCTAGCTCTGGTCAAGCCTTTTGATAACTGTATCCTCAGCCAAAATATGACGGGAGCCTCATGAGAGAAGCTAAGGCAGAACTACTGAACTGAGCTACTTTGAATCTGTGCTAGCAGAAACTATGAGAGATAATACATGATTATCATTGTTTTAAGACAGGAGTCAGCAAACCTTTTCATTCCTAGATATCCTTTTTTCTCTCTGTTTCTCAGCTTCTTTGTATTCCTCTTCTCTAATTTCTATTTCATGTATCGTCTTCTCCACCATATCTAATCTGCTTTTAATACCCTCCATTGTGTTCCTCAATGATTGGATCTCTGTCATAAATTCATTCCTGAGCTCTTGAATATTTTTCTGTACATCCAGGAGCATGTTTATGATTTTTATTTTGAAATGTCTTTCAGGGAGATTGATTAGTTCATTCTCAATTGACCCTTTTTCTGGTGTTGAGATTTTGCTTTGAACCAGGTTTCTTTGACGTTTCATATTTTCATGTGGAACCCTCTAGTATATATAGTATAAATGTCAAGCTTTGCAGAAAAACATACGGTATCTGTTGCAAATATTCAATATTACTCTTTTAGAAAGAAAGCAGCCTTAATAGACAATTAATAAGTGAGCATGAATATATTACAATAAATATTGGACATTGAAATACAGACCCTGAAATTCGAATTTTTATAAATTTTACATGTCAGGAAATATTACACGCATTTTGATTTTTCAATCACATAAAAATGTATCATTCTTAGCTCATAGATTATAAAAACAGGTGGCAGCGGAGAGGATTAAAGATGGCAGCATGAGAAGTGAGACAGAGAACTCCTCCTGAAAGCACATATAATATGAAAATATAATTAATACAACTAATCTTGAAAGAGGAACAGGAAAGAAGGCTGAGCCAGACTGCGTGTACCTGGAGAAAAGAACAGACCTCATGGAACAGGGTAACTTACCAAAGCCATGACCCAGTGGGACACAAACCATTCCCCCACTATAGTTCATGGACAGGAGGAAGAGAAACAGAGTGGGGAGGGAGTGGAGGCCTGGGACTGCTGAATACCTAGTCATGGAGATCTGCTCTGGGAGCAGGAATCTACAGTGCATGGTGCTCTGGTGATTAGTAGGGTTGGAAAGCTAAGAGAGGCAAAACACCTGGAGAGACTGAGGTTTCAACTGCTTATGGAAAACAGGGATCCATTTCCGGCTGATCTGGGTGGGTAGTCTGAGAGACTCCCTAACAGTGAGAGGGCTGCTAAAGGGGCAAGGATTGCACAGAGCTTACTACTCAGGAAAAAGGAAAGGTAGACAAAATTACCCAGGTGTACTCTTCCCAGGAAGTTAGGAACTTTCACGATCTTCAGGTGCTCTATCACCCTGGCTGGCTTTGCAGCTACAAGGTCCCCCACAATGATACACAGATTGCTGTGCCTTCCTCAAGGCCAGCCCACACCTAGCTCACAAACCGGCAACCCCTGCCCTGGCATCAGGCCAGCCAGAGGGAAGCCCTGCATACAGCAGCTACAAACGCAAAGCATAGAGGCTTACACCTGTGTGTTCAGCCCACTGGTTCTGGCAGTGGAGTCAGGCATAACAGCCAGGAAGCAGGAAATAGCTCTTTCCTCCCCCCAGGCACCAGCACTGCTCCCCGACATCGTACCACGGTCTGAGAAGCTCCAGAGAGTAGTGCTTTTGGGCACGAGAGGGCATCACATGCAAATATGAAGCGTCAAAGAAACCTGGTTCAAAGCAAAATCTCAACACCAGAAAAAGGGTCAAGTGAGAATGAACTAATCAATCTCCCTGAAAGAGATTTCAAAATAAAAATCATAAACATGCTCCTGGATGTACAGAAAAATATTCAAGAACTCAGGAATGAATTTATGACAGAGATCCAATCATTGAGAAACACAATGGAGGGTATTAAAAGCAGATTAGATACGGTGGAGAAGACAATATGTGAAATAGAAATTAGAGAAGTGGAATACGAAGAAGCTGAGGAACAGAGAGAAAAAAGGATGTCTAGGAATGAAAAAATACTGACAGATCTGTGTGACTAAACTAAATGGAACAATATTCATATTATAGGGGTACCAGAAGAAGAAGAGAGAAAAAGGGGTAGAAAGTGTCTTTGAGGAAGTAATTGCTGAAAACTTCCCCAATCTGAGGAAGGAGACTGTCTCTCAAGCCATCGAGATGCACAGATCTCCCAACACAAGGGACTCAAGGAAGACAACATCAAGACATATAATAATTAAAATGGAAAAGATCAAGGATAAATACAGACTTTTAAAAGCAGCCAGAGAGAGAAAAAAGATCACATACAAAGGAAAACCCATCAGGTTATCATTGGACTTCTCAGCAGAAACCTTACAGGCCAGAAAGGAGTGGAATGATATTTTTAATGCAATGAAACAGAAGGGCCTCAAACCAAAAATACTCTATCCAGCAATATTATCATTTAAATTTGAAGGAGGGATTAAACAATTTTCAGATAAGCAAAAGCTGAGAGAATTTACCTCCCACAAACCATCTCACAATGTGTTTTGGAGGGATTGCTATAGATGGAAGTGTTCCTAAGGTTAAATAGCTGTCACCAGAGGTAATAAAAAGGGATGGACAAAGAGTACAGAATATGATACCTAATATATAAAGAATGGAGGAGGAAGAAAAGGAGGGAAATAAAAAGAACCTTTAGACTTTGTTTGTAATAGCATACTAAGTGAGTTGAGTTAGACTCTTAGATGCTAAGGAAGTTACCCTTGAACAATTGGTAACCATGAATCTGAAGCCTGCAATGGCAATAAGTACATACCTATCGATAATCACCCTAAATGTAAATGGTCTGAATGCACCAATAAAAAACATAAGAGTCAGTGAATGGATAAAAAAACAAGACCCAACTATATGCTGCCTACAAACACTCACTTTAAGCCCAGAGACATACACACACTAAAAGTCAATGGATGGAATAAGATATTTCATGCAACTAATAGGGAGAAAAAAGCAGGAGTTGCAGTACTTGTATCAGACAAAATAGACTTCAGAACAAAAACAAGTAACAAGAGACAAAGAAGGACATTACATAATGATAAAGGGGTCAATACAATGAGAGGATAAACCATTATAAATATCTAGGCACCCAACACAGGATCACCTACATATGTAAAACAAATACTAATGGAATTAAAAGGGGGAAATAGAATGCAATCATTCATTCTAGGAGACTTCAACACTCCACTCATTCCAAAGGATAGATTTACCAGACAGAAAATAAGAAAGGAGACAGAGGCATTGAACAACACATTAGAACAGATGGACCTAACAGACATCTACAAAAGCAGTGGAATAAACATTCTTCTCAAGTGCACATGAAACATTTAAGGATAGATCATATACTAGGCCACAAAAAGAGCCTCAGTAAATTCAAAAGGATTGAAATTATACCAAGTAGCTTCCAGACCAAGAAGGTATGAAACTAGTAATAAATTATGCAAAGAAAATGAAAAAACACACAAACATATGGAGGCTTAATAACATGCTCCTAAATAACCAATGGATCAATGACCAAATAAAAACAGAGATCAAGCAATATATGGAGACAAATGACAGCAATAATTCAACAAGGCAAAATCTGTGGGATGCAGCGAAGGCAGTGATAGGAGGGAAGTATATTGCAATATAGGACTACCTTAGAAAGAATAAATCCATATGAACAGTCTACATCAAAATTATTAAAACTGGAAAAAGAAGAAAAAGTGACACCCAAAGTCAGTAGGAGGGACATACCAAGAAAAATATGAGAGTCTACACATATAAACAGACTCAGAAATGAGAAAATAAAAATCAATACTGACACCACATAAATACAAAGAATTATTAGGGAATACTATGAAAAATTATATGCTAACAAACTGCATAACCTAGAAGAAATGGACAACTATTTAGAAAAATACAACCTTCCAAGACTGACCCAGAAAGAAACAAAAAATCTAAACAGAAAATTACTAGCAACGAAATTGAATTGGTAATCAAAAAACTACCTAAGAACAAAACTCCTGGAACAGAAGGCTTCAATGCTGAATTTTATCAAACACTTAGTGAAGACCTAATTCCCATCCTAATACCATCCCCAAAAGTAGAAGGGATTCCACTTCCAAACTCATTCTATGAGGCCAGCACACCTGAACACTGAAACCAGAAAAGACACCAAAAAATGAAAATTACCGACCAATATCCCTGAAGAACATACATGCAAAAATACTAAACAAAATACTAGCAAATCAATATCAAAAATACATCAAAAAGATCATCCATCATGATCAAGTAGGATTTATTCAAGGGATGCAAGGATGCTAGAACATTAGAAAATCCATCAACATCATCCACCACATCAACAAAAAGAAGGACAAAAAACACATGATCATCTCCATAGATGCTGAAAAAGCATTTGACAAAATTCAACATCCATTTATGATAAAAACTCTCAACAAAATGTGTATAGAGGGCAATTACCTCAACATCATAAAGGCCAAATAAGACAAACCCACAGCCAACATCACACGTAACAGCGAGAAGCTGAAAGCCTTTCCTTAAGTTCAGAAACAAGGATGCCCACTCTCTCCAGTTTTATTCAACATAGTTCTGGAGGTCCTTGCCATGGCAATCAGACAACACAAAGAAATAAAAGGCATCCAGTTTGGCAAGGAAGAAGTCAAACTGTCACTGTTTGCAGATGACATGATATTATACATTAAAAAACCTAAAGAATACACTTCAAAACTACTAGATATAATATCTGAATACATCAATGTTGCAGGATGAAAATTAATACACAGAAATCACTGCATGCCTATTCACTAATGATGAACTAGCAGAAAGAGATTAGAAAAATAATTCCATTCATATTGCATCAAAAAGAATAAAATACCTAGGAATAAACCTAACCAAGGAAGTGAAAGACCTATACTCTGAAAAATACAAGACACTCATGAGAGAAACTAAAGAAGATACTAATAAATGGAAAAATATCCCATGCTCAAGGATAGGAAGAATTAATATTGTGAAAATGGCCATTCTGCCTAAAGCAATCTACAGATTCAATGCAATCCCTATCAAAATACCAAGAGCATTCTTCAATGAACTAGAGCTAATAGTTCTAAATTCATATGGAACCACAAAAGACCCAGAATCGCCAAAGCAATCCTGAGAAGGAAGAATAAAGCTGAGGGGTTTATGCTCCCTGACTTCAAGCTCTACAACAAAGCCACAGTAATCAAGACAATTTGGTACTGGTGCAAGAACAGACACATAGACCAATCGAACACAATAAAGAGCCCAGATATAAACACAAGCATCTATGGTCAATTAATATACGATAAAGGAGCCATTGACATACAATGGGAAATAACAGCCTCTTGAACAACTGGTGTTGGCAAAACTGGACAGCTACATGCAAGAGAATGAAACTGGATTATTGTCTATCTCCATAAACAAAAGCAAACTCGAAATGGATCAAGGATCTGAATGAAAGTCATGAAACCATAAAACTCTTAGAAGACAACATGGGCAAAAATCTCCTGAACATAAACATGAACAACTTTTTTCTGAATGCATGTCCTCGAGCAAGGGTAACAAAAGCAAAAATGAACACATGGGACTATATCAAACTAAAATTTTCTGTACAGCAAAGGACACCATCATCAGAACAAAAAGCCATCCTTCAGAATGGGAGAATATATTTGTAAATGATTTATCTGACAAGGGATTAACATCCACAATATATATAGAACTCATGCACCTCAACACCCAAAAAGCAAATAAGCCAATTAAAAAATGGGCAGAGGATATGAAGAGACAATTCTCCAAAGAAGAAATTCAGATGGCCAACAGATACATGAAAAGATGCTCCACATCACTAATAATCAGGGAAATGCAAATTAAAACCACAATGAGATATCACCTCACACCAGTTAGAATGGCCAGCATCAAAAAGACTAATAACAACAAATGCTGGTGAGGATGTGGAGAAAGGGGACCCCTCCTACACTGCTGGTGGGAATGTAAGGTAGTTCAACCATTGTGGAAAGAAATATGGAGGTTCCTCAAAAAACTAAAAATAGAAATACCATCTGACCTTGAATCCCACTCCTTGGAATTTGCCCCAAGAATACAAATTCTTAGATTGAAAAAGACATAGGTACCCCTATTGCAGCAGTATTTGCAATAGCCAAGATATGGAAGCAACCTAAGTGTCCATCAGTAGATGAATGGATAAAGAAGAGATGGTACATATACACAATGGAATACTATTCAGCCATAAGAAAGAAAGAAATCCTACCATTTGCAACAACATGGATAGAGCTGGAGGATATGCTCAGTGAAACAAGCCAGGCAGAGAAAGACAAGTACCAAATGATTTACCTCATTTGTGGAGTATAACAACAAAGTAAAACTGAAGGAACAAAACAGCAACAGACTCACAGACTCTAACAAGGGTCTACCGGTTACCTACAGGGATGGGTGGGGGAAGGCTGGTGGCGGGGGAGGGAGAACGGGATTCAGGTGTATTATGATTGGCACACATGGTTTTTGGGGGATTATGGGGAAGACAGTGTGGCACAGAGAAGGCAAACAGTGACTCTGTGGCATGTTAGTACACTGTTGAGCATTGACTGCAATGGCATATGGTGGGAGCACAATAACATAGGTGAATGTAGTAAGCACATTGTTTTTTCATGTGAAACCTTCATAAGAGTGTATATCAATAATATCTTAATT
This sequence comes from Smutsia gigantea, assembly GCA_032199065.1. Taxonomy (NCBI): domain Eukaryota; kingdom Metazoa; phylum Chordata; class Mammalia; order Pholidota; family Manidae; genus Smutsia; species Smutsia gigantea. The sequence goes on along the minus strand of JAVSCE010019299.1, from coordinate 263,940 downwards.
AAAAAAAAGAAAACAGGTGGCAGTCTGTTTCACATATGGGACATAGTATGCTCACCCATTTTAAGCCATTCATTTTGGAGTGATTTGTTATGCAGCAATAAAGAACTAATAGAGAGGCTGTCATACATCATAAATAAGGAAAACCTAGAAGAGCAACAAGGCAAAAAGGAAGTCCTCGAAAGAGTTAGGTATCTGTTGAGGGCTTGAATGTCAGTATTAGTGTCCAGCACTCTCTCTGCTAAATGGTCCCACCCCTCTATTATTAATTTTCTTACACTTTACCACTGCTATTCTTACACATAAACCCCTGTAAGGCATACTCGGAATTGACAGTTTTCTTCAATCTAAGAAATCCAACACTCCTTCCCCATTAACTTACTGGTTTCAAATTACAAATTTGAATGATTACTTTTATAACTTGTATTCCCCAATTTATCACTTGTGAATATAAAACCCCAGAAGCCTGGAATCTGATTCTGTCTGCCAAAAAAACAGTTGGGTAATGAAGGTACCTTAACCCAACAGCACAGGGGGTACAACAGTCTAGAGTTGACTCTTCTCTCTTGGTCATACTTCAGAAACTACACACTGCTTCCCAAAGCTCTGAGGTAAAATGGTCTTGTTTACTTCCTGAGTATGGTGACCACTAAAGGCTTCTCTGACCTAAAAAGGGTGACAGTAACATGAATTTCCTCCCCACAACTAGCCCAGTCCAGAGTAGCTCATCTGGACTTTGGAAGGGCAGAAGAAAGGCAGATACAGTTTTTACCAATGTACAATCAGCTATGGCTATTCTCAGACCCATGCCCCTGGACTCCTAATGTGCTCACTCTTTCTGATTACACAAATAGCCTTTACTTCACAGTGTAACCACATGATCAGGGCCAGGTAGCATGATGAGAAGATATTCCAGCATCTTAGGGTCATCAGAGACAGCTCTCCTTCTCTCTCACCAATGGGTTTCAGCCCGGGCAAGTTTGCTATGGATTCAATGTGACCAAAGAAATTGACAGCAGAACGTTCTTTAGGGTGAAAGGGTTTATTACCCGGCTTGTTCTCCCGGTGGTAGGTCGAGCACTAGCATCTCTGCCTCTGTCCAGAGCAGTGGGCCAAGCTCTCTATATAGCTTATTGCCTAAAGGTGTGGAAGCAGTAGCCTAGCAACAGGCCAGTTACATCATCAGGTGGTTTAAGTTCAGGGAGGATCCTGGCCATAGGAACCCTAACTTCCCCACACTCCACCCCTCCAGGATTCTTGCCTTACAATCTACATGCTTTCAATCTTCCGCAATGGTGTCTGTGCAAGAAAGCTGGAGCACTGTAACCAGATTCCACACAGAAACAGAGGCTAACAACTTAGAGATAATAAAAAATTAAGATATAGGTAACAAAAATTATAATAATCCTCAAGCCAGAGGAGGTTCCCAATAGATAAAGATTAAGGGGCTATAAGACACATGTTTTAATGCCACCAACATAGGCAAATCTTGTCCATCAGGTAGGATGCATGAAAGACAGTGGTCCTGTGATAGGACTGTAGCAAGAAGAGGGTCCCCTCCAGGTCTAGTATACCATACCTTTACTCCTCTCCCCATGGGGGTTACTGAGGGATCTATATATAGTGCTACTGGAGGTGCATGCACTGGCCATAATGATAAAACAAAACTGCCCAGTAAGATGCTCCTACCTTCTGGCCATTCAGGATATACTACTGTGACCTTTGGGGTCCACTCTGCTGTTATTCCAGGAATACACAGGAGGCCAGCTTCCAGGCCTTGTTCCCAAGGTGCCAGGAGAGCCAGCAATCGTTGGTTCATGTGTTGAAAGGTCCAAGGCCATGTCCACTCAATGGAGTCTCCGGGATTCAGTGCAGTTGGTGCCAGCAGCAAGATGTTATTCTGGTGGATGAACCTCGGCTTCAGTGATTCTTCCTTGGTTTGTACTTGCAGTTGTATAGGGGAGGCTGCCATATGTGTTAACATGTCTACAGGGCACAGGGATCCCTTTCAGGTTCTCTCATTCAAATGTCGTAGCACAGTCCATAAGCGGACTGACCATCCCCACAGACTATTGATATCTGACTTTAGTCCGGATTTTAACAAGCCATTGTGCCTCTCTATCATGCCTGCTGCTGTAGGATTGTATGGCACATGAAACTTCCACTTGATTCCCAGCTGTCGCACCCATTCTTGCAGTGTATGTCCAGTAAAATGGGTGCCCTGATCACTCTCAATTACCTGTGGTCAGCCATAGGCAGCAAAGAGACACTCCAGGCCTCTTTTGGTCGTCTGCTGGTCTGCACAATGGATAGGAAAAGCAACCAGAAGTCCAGTAGCTGTGTCCACACAGGTCATTGCATACTGATATCCTTCTGACACAGGTAGAGGCCCAATATAGTTTATCTGCCACCTGACAAGGGGTAGAGGCCCCTTAGCTATTGTCCCATGTTGCTGTGGAACTTGGTGTAAGTCCCTTTTGGAGCACACGACACACTCTTGACAGGCTCTGCTGACTTCTTTGAAGGTCAGAGGCAAGCACCACAGACAGGATACAGCCCACATTGTCTTTTGCCCTGCATGCAACAAACACTGATGTAGCCATTGGGCTACATCAGAGGCAGGCTTTCCTTCTAAACAACGTATCTGGGCCAATTTATCTGCTTTATCATTTCCTGGGGATGCTAGTGGCAAATAACCTGTCACATGGTATACTGTAATTATTTTAGTCTGAACACAGGCCCATAAGTCTTGCCACAGTTCTTGCCCCCAAAGGAGTCGGTGACCAACCAGCCAGTTGGCATGGTACCAGGTTGGTAGCCACAGGGTCAAGCCCCAATAAACAGCAGCCCAGCTGTCAGTGCAGTCAATTATAGGGGAGGGCTCCTGGCTGATCACAAGCCACACGGCCCACAACTCTGCCCATTGGCTGCTCTTCCCCTCACCATCTTCCATCCATATTGTCTCAGTCATAGGATGGAAAACTATGGCCCCCCATTTTGGGGGCTGCCCACGGCTGGAGCCATCTGTGCACCATGCATCTTCGGGTATAGGGGCTCTTCCCTCCCAATAGGGACTCTGCTACTAATGTTTCAAAAGCAAGTTCTTCCTGCTTTTCACTAGTATTATGTCACCGGCCCCAACACACGTTGGAGTTCTTCACTCAAGGGGCTACTAGAAAGTGCACTATGCTGCTGTAGATAAGCACCCCACTTGGCTAGTGTGGGTGTTTGTGCCATGCCACTCCTTGGCTTTTGGGTCCAGTATCATTCCCACCCCAAGATGGGCTAGGTGGTTATTACCTTTTTCGGGGCCATTCCAGTGATGGGTTCTGTAGCCAACAAGTAATGATACAAGGCAGACAGTTGTTTTTCTATCAAAGTGTATCATACCTCTACCCCTCTCCAGAGTTGTGACCAGAATCCAACAGGTTGGTGAGTTTGTTCAAGCTGCTGCCAGAGACCCCAGCCATAACCGTCTTCAGTCACATAAATGTCCAGCTCACAGGGTCTTGATGGGTCTATCACACTCAAGGTCTGCACGGCCTTGACTGCACGATTTGCTGTAGTAAAGGCGCACGTCTCATCCCAGTCCCACCTGATGCCCTTTCATACCAACCAGTATAAGGGCTTCAGAATTTGTGCCAAGTGCGGAATAAACAATCTCCAGTAACCTAGAAGACCCAGAAACTCCTGTAGGAATGCTACAGTTGTGGGGTAGAAAAGGCCTGGACTTTATCTATAACTGCTTCTGTTATCACTTTGGTCTTACCCGACCAGACTACCCCCAAGAATTTGACAGACAAACCAGGTCCCTGAACCTTGGTGCTATTAACAGCCCATCCTTTCTCCTGTAAATGTTGCAGCAGTCTAGGTGCTGCACCTTCTAGATCTGAAAGAGAATTGGATGTGAATATGACATCATCAATATTGGTACAGCTGCACCATTGGCAGTTTCTCCCAGGTAGCCAAGTCCTGGGCTACAAGTCCATGACAGATGGTGGGGCTGTGGAGTTATCCCTGTGGGAGGATGGTGAAAGTCCATTGCCATCCTTCCCTCATGAAGGCAAACTGTTCCTGACTTTCCTGCTCAATGTTAATGGAAAAGAAGGCATTAGCAAGATGTACCACATAACTATATGTTCCTAGTTCATGTCTGAGAGTATCTATCAAGCCTGCAATAGGGGGGACAGCAACATGCATAGGGGGTATGACCTCATTCAGGTCTCTGTAATACACAGTCATACACCAGGAGCTATCTGGCTTTTTTACTGGCCTCACTTGGGAATTGAACGGACTATGGGTGGGCTTTATAATACCCACCTTTTCCAGCTCCTGGAGAGTTTCTCCAATCTCTTTATGCCCCCCAGGCAGTTTGTACTGTTTGGTATTAGTCACCCGCTGAGGTACAGGCAAAGCTGTGGGTGGGTGCCTAGCATGTCCCCTCAGAACTGCCTTCACCACACGTACTCTCAGTCTGAACTCACCTGTAGTGGTCCGCAACCATAGACCCTGCAGAATATCAATCCCCAAAATATACTCAGGGATAGAAGATATATACACGGTATACTCTTTTGGGGGTAGATGTACTATTCCCAAAGGGATTTGGGCCTTTTTCACTCTGATAGCCTTCCCCCCGTATCCATCTATGACAGTTGGGGTCCCGGGGAACCACTCAGGGTTACCATGAATCAGTGAACATTCAGCCCCAGTGTCCACCAGAGCCAGGACACGTATGTTTACTGGGGACCAATGGATAGCTATTTCAACATGTGGTCTCTGGTCCCCCCCTGGTCCCTCAGGGCAGATACCTTGACTTTCCCCTCAGTCAAACTGTGTTCCCCAATCACCTTTCTGTGTGGGCTCAAGTGAGGTTGGCTCGCTCTCCAGCAGGAAGTCTTGCAAATACACAGGCCAGACTCGTGACTGTCTCTGACCTCTGCCTCTTTGGTCTTAATGGCTGGAACTGATGCTCTGGTTTCAGCTGTTGCCATAGCTCTAGTAAGATCCTATTTGACTTCCCATATAATTTCCTTCCATCTGCTCCTGCCCGTATTAAATCAACCCACATATGGGTCCTCGTAACCTTCATGGGCCCTGTAAATTATTCTTGTGAGCAATAGGTCTTATCTCTTTCTCAATTCTCATTGCTTCAGCCTCTCCTATGTCTGCTACTGTACGTGTCACCTTGCTTATGGGATGCCCTAAGTGAGGGGAAAGAATGGCCACTAGAGATCCAAAGAAGGATGTAGGAACCGTTTGAAATACAATATTTCTCATCCCAGTAGTAAAAATTTCTTCATCTGGGCCATAATTCTCTGGACTATAGATGGCATTTCTCATAACTAGCTCTCGTAGCATGTGTTGGAGCTCAGCATACATCTGCCATCTAACAGGAGAGGATGGTAGATCACCCGGATTGGGCCACACAGCACAAAGTGCAGCCATAAACCAATCGAGGAGGGTGTGACTCCCTGGGGTCTGATGTGCATTTTGTAATCACTGCCTCAAGGCAGGCTGCACTGTCAGGGAAGACAGCTTTCCCATCTCTGACTCCGACAGAACAATTCCATCCACCCTAAGTCCCACAGACTCAGGAACCAAGTTGATATCGACTCCAAGGGCTTCTGCCTAAACCAGTAGCCCAAATCCACCAGCTCAGCCTGAGTATAGGGGCGGACCATAGAGTGCTCCATGATCTGGGGAGGGGACTGTGCCTCTCCTTGGTTAACTCTCGGCTGCTGGGTCTTTATTTTCTTTACAACCACTGGCATGCTTTCAATACAGGAGGCACCAGTGCCTCCAGCACCACCCCTTCATCCTTCCCCAGCTCCTTCATTTCTGGGGCTGATGGCACCTTCCTCTCCCCTCCCCCAAGTGCCTCCTCTGCTACAGCCTTTACCTTTTCTACTGTGCCTCTCAGCAATGCTACCTCAGTCTTCAGCAGCTCTCTTACCTTCACCTCAGTGCTTCACAGCTGACGTTCTCGTGCCACCTCTGCCTGTGCTTCCCTCAGGAGTTCGTCTTTTTCCTTGATGGCCTCTTCCTCCTTCACAACACCTGGCAGCACTGCTGTCTTGTCTCCCATGGCACCTTGCTGCTGGTGCTCTTGTATCAATGCCATCTCTTTCTTCAGGGAATCCACAAAAGTGTGCAGCTCACATTCTCATGCCACTTCCTCTTGCATCAATGCCATTCCCCTCCTCAGGGAATCCAGAGAAGTTTGCAGCTTGCGTTCTCGTGCTGCCTCTTGCATCAATGCCATTTCCCTCCTCAGGGATTCCACGCATTCTCATGCCGCCATTTCCTCTGTAGACATTTTTAATACTGTGAGAAGCAGCCAACCCACAGTTCCTGCTGCCTCACGGGCACTCTGCTTCTCAAAGGACCTGCTTACTATACCAAGGGCCACCCCTACTGCCTCAGGTGTCACCTCCACTTGCCTCCATTCCTGGGGTGGGGCCCAGTCCTCTAGTAGGCAAGCCACCTCAGACCACATACCCATTGGGGGACGATCCACTGTTTCCCCATTCACAGGGGCAGCCCACTGAAGCACCCCTCCCATAAAGGCAGCTTGTCTTTTTCCTTGGTCAACAATGAATCCTGTCGACTACACCAATTGTCTTGCCAATGGTTTTCAGCTCCGGGCAAGTTCGCTATGGATTCAATGTGACCAAAGAAATTGACAGAACGTTCTTTGGGGTGAAAGGGTTTATTATCCAGTTTGTGCTCCCAGTGGTAAGTCGAGCACTAGCATCTCTGCCTCTGCCCAGAGCACAGGGCCGAGCTCTCTGTATAGCACAATAATAGCTTATTGCCTAAAGGTGTGGAAGCAGTAGCCTAGCAACAGGCCTGTTACCTCATCAGGTGGTTTAAGTTCAGTGAGGATCCTGGCCATAGGACCCCCAACTTCCCCACACCTTCATAGCCACCTAGGCTCTTATCTCAAAAGCCCTGACAACTGGTTCAGTCCCCTTCCCTCAGACTGAGATTCTCCTTGGGGTCTTACTTTCCTTCCAGTGTGATTAGCCAGGATTCATTTATCACAGTAGAGGTAAACTAATGAATTGGACACTCAAAGGGAAAAGGTGAAGATCTGCAGTTCTTTCTTATTGAAGTCCTCTTAGCCTTTATGCAAAATTTCTCACTAGTTTTATAGAATTCTTAAAAATTTCCTAAACAGTGGATGTGGGATATAGGTATCAAGATTCTATTTGTGTACCAAGTTTTGCTTTGGTAACTTCTACAAATTCCTCTGGAAGTAGTTTCAACTTGAGGCTATTAAACATCCATTTGCCTAGTTAAAAATCAATTTAAGAAATCAAATACTAATCATTAATTCATTAATTCAACAAATATTTATGGAGTACCTAATATTTGACAGACATTACAAAGTATGAAAGAATATATTATTAAATATTAAAATATACTAAAGAATACACCATTAAAGAAGAATATGACACAATTTAAAATTGATATAAAAATTATGTTTTTCTTCCCTGTTAGTAAAATAGTATAATTAGATTTTTCATTTGAATGTATGTAATTTATACAAGGCCGGAACATTCACTTTGAGCTCTGATTTTACTAAGAATAAAAGACAAATTAGGTTAGAGGAATTAGAAAACTGTAAAATAATAAACTGTCTAGATTTATCAGAATTTGTGTCTATTTCCATGGTTTTACGACTCATTTCCACAATGAAAGCATAAAAGGAGTGTTGTCAAGGTAATTGACAATTCACTCACTTCTCTCTCTCACATACTCAGTGCTTACACATCTGAATGAAGTGCTTTTGAAAATAACAACATGTTATTAATGAGCTAAAGAATATCTATTTAAAATATCTCCTTATCTACATATGACTAATTTTTAAAATGCTTTAACTAATCTCTCTTGGAAGATTTATCATCTGTAAAAGGGAACATCCAAATCAAGAATTGAAAATGTTTTGAGATTGAAACAAACGATTCCACAGAAGTCATACAAAGAGGTTATTGAATTTACTAATTTAATGTAAAAGTATTTGTGTGGACTTGAAGTTCTCAGTACTAATGTGGTCATCCTTGTTATGAAGGTCAATTCTGAAGTATGATTGGCACTTTCAATTCCCACCATTCCTTGTACTTTGGGGAAATTTTTTAAGTAACTAAGGGTCAAAATTCTGAAAGTAACCAAAAAAAAAAAAGCCTCCAGAGGTAGCAACCTACTAAATTCATCAAATAAATCTTAATTATTCATCATTGGTGGAGTAAAACAGATTTTAGAATGAGAATTAGTAAATCTGTTTCTAGGTCCCTTTCTGATACTGAACAATTGAACTTGAGCAGATCACACATACATTCCTTCTGTATAGTCTCATTAGTACATGATGACCAATTGCTCCATGATCACATTTATCCCATTTTGGGTTCATTTACTTTTGCATGGGAGCACCAACTTAATTTTTTTCAGGGAACTGATTGCTTTTATGTGTTTTCATAAGATGTTTATTAAACTCTGAAATAGTCAAACCCTTTTTTTTTTGCAAAACCTGTGAAAGTATATTAATTCAACACTGAGATTTTTTTCTCTCTGAAATCTCTTTCCACACATAAATACTGTACTTTTGCACATTTCCCTGTGTGTATACACATATGTATGTGTATAAAAATAACATATGTACACATGCATACAATTGTTGGATTTTTAAACTACAAATGTAAGAGATGCTCACTGTAACAAGTCAGTGAATAGTGCTATGCAAAGAAAACATTTATATTGAGACCTCAAATATCTTCCCTTTTCAATCCTCACACTTCTCCAAAGTAATCAAGGCTTCCGTTATCTTCACTATGTTCAAAAGCATATAAAGCATGTATTTGTATTCACAGAAGTGTTTTTCTTCCTTCCCTCTTTTTCTCTTCTTTCTTTTTCTCCCTTCCTTTCTTTCTCTTCCTTCCATTATTCAACCTTTTTCTTCCACATAAATGATATAATGGACACTAGCATTTTACTGATTTTGAGTTACAACCCATTAGCAACTTATGAAATCATTTTAATGATCATTACCAGCATTAAGAAAAATAAACATTAAAAATAAAAAGAGCAAAATGGAATAGACAGCAGTGTAGTACAAATAAAAAATTGTAGTAAGGTACTTCATTTCATCAAACATTTAATTCCATTTATATATTTTAAATAAGTGTGTGTGTGGAGTATATGGCTCTGCATTTATATATACATGCACAAGTGTGTATAATTGAAATGTGTGCATGTGAATGAGTACTGGAATCACTATGAAATGACTTTTTCATGGTGCATAATAGAAAATTTGGTTAAAAGCTTTTGTTGACAAAATGTTTTTCTTCGGTTTGCACACTAATTGAAATACAGCTGTTTAACACACTAAACATTTATTATTTGAAATTCACAGAATGTAGATAAATGATCTATATATAACCCAGCAGTGGACTTATTTCTTGAATAGTGCATTATATTAATTAAATTAGCCACAAAATTGATTTTATCCCTGGAATTCAAATGCTTCTATTATATGCTAAATATCCATCTTAGTATTAACCTTGGACCTAATGAGTAATATTCTGAAAGTACCATAGAAGAGAGGATGGGGAAGAAGAAAGAGCAGAATAATGGAGGACAAGTAATAAAATCCATTTAATATTAATATAATTTTTAATTGTCTGTCATTAAAGTCTAGTCACATTTCTTATGGCTTTAGTTTAGAAGGAATTCAGATCCAAATAAACATAACTTCTAATCCACTAATAAAGTTCAACAAGAATGAAAAAGACTTTTCATAAAAGCTCTTGGTGAATATGAAAAGATTTGAATCAATCTATCCATCTGATTCCATCTCAAAATATATTTCTAACCCCATCAATAATAACACAAATGCAAACTTTGATTTGGCTATAATTGTTCTTTATTTTCTTCAAATCACCAAATATGTAGGAGGAGCAAAAATATTGTGACAAAAGTGTTTCCTCATTCATAGCCAAAACAATCTAAAAATTTCAGAGCTTTTACAAGATATTTCAGAAAATCTGAACAAACCTCTATAAGAAGAAACTGGAAATATGTCTGTGGTTTTATCACTAAGACTAAAGTTAAACTTGCATCTCTATGGTCATGATTGGGAGAGATGAGAAAATAACTGATACCCAGACTGCTTATTTCAGGGATTCAACATTCTTGAAATACAAGAAATGACTATTCATCTCTAGGGATCATGATTCAGATTTAAAAAAGTATCGAGAACAGCATGAAAAGTTTGGAAAAGAAGATTACAAGCAATACTGTAACAGAAAACATAAGACTGCCTGCCAGCTGAACAGGTCTCAAAACTTGGCTTAGTGAGTGATGAATAGAAGCTCTCCAGTTGCACTGTGAAAAAAAGAAAAGTAACATTAAGACAGACATGCAAACTGGACCTGGCCCCAAAGCCCAGATATGAATACAATTAGGCCAAAGGTAATAGAAATACCATTCATTCATAGCCTTAATTCTCTCAAGTGTTGGCTGGATGTCATGTTTTCAGTGAGTCATCATCCTTCTCTTCTGATAATAACTCATATTTCTTTGTTTCACTTCTATCCCTTTGCCAAATAATATTTTTGTTTATAAAACCTATTTATTTCCTTGTTTGATTGTTATTGGCTTCCATCACTAGAATAAAATTTCTATAAAAATTGGGAGTTGGTCTGTCTAGTTTTTTGCAGTATCACCAACATCTGGATTAGTCTTTGCACAATAAAAGGCACTAATACTTGAAATTCCAAATTCAGAAGCTTGGGAGTTATATGGGCTTCTCAACTTCTTCTTCTTCATTTTCCACATCAAATCTATCACTAATTTTCTCAGCTGAGGATTGCCCCCTTTATCCTCACCTTCCTCTTTATTCCTACTTTCAATGTCATGATTCTAAACCCTCATCTGAAGCAACACAATTTTGCTGCCAATTTGCTACAGCCATTTAGCAGTCAACATAGTAATACAAAAATATGTGGGTATTGATTTGTTTTTAAATGATCAAATAGTTTGCCCAGCAGATCTTCCTGACCCAATGCCTTCTACAAGCCTTGGCTTTCCCCAATCCTTTCTCCCCTTCCTTGGTGTCCTTCTCCAACCACACATCAAATCAAAGCAAATTGTATGACATTAAATCAGCACTAACCAAATCTATGTAAATTCATTATTCTCTTTTAAACCAAGATTTTTTTTCTCACATATTTGAAAACCTCTGAGGTGGCTGTTCCATTTCTCTATAGGCTTATATTTTCATTATCTTCAATAATAAATTCACAGGGCCCAATCATTAAATTTTCAAATATTCCAATATGCAGAATTTAGAACTCTTCCTACTTTTATCAATGACTAACTAAAGTATATAAGTATTTCATTTTGATCAATGTAAATCACTGTCCTTTCATAACATGCTAAATGTAGGACATAAATAAAGGGCTTTGACTGTGATCTTGTGATCTCAGTCATTATTTGGGCCAGATTATATTTAAATGTGTTCCAATTGTTCAGAATTATTTTATTTATGATCTAAAACATGCAAGTCATTTACCAGAGAAAAACAGGCTTGGGGTTCTTATATTTTGATATAGAAATAGAGGTTTTAGATGAATGGGGTGAGTTTGAGGGTTGTCACATGTGGTCATAAAAACCATTCCTGATCAATGAAATAGAAAAAGAGATGGGGAGGAGGGGTGGGTAAGTTAAGATAGTCTCTCTCTCTCTCTCTCTCTCTCTATCTATCTATCTGTCTATCTATAATCTATCTATCTAATCTTCCAGCCAATTTGAATACCCAAATACCCTGTGTTAAGAATGCCTCATCAAAATGTCATATATATACTCTTAAGCGGACACTCTTAAGAGTAGCTTCTAACTTCCATCTATCTCTATGAATGTCACCTCTCCTAAAATAATTACTTCCCTATCAGAGTTAGAGAGCTAAAATGGAAATACAAAAATTGCCCTATGTTGAAAAATATCCAATAGCTCTGTACTGCCTACTATGAACAGAACAAAAATGTTGAAGACTATATGTTCCTCTCTAGCTTTGTCTCATACTGTTTCCCCACTCAGATGTTCTGGCCATCAAAAAGTTCCCTCTATTTCCTGAATGGACTATGCTGTTTTATGCTTTTATATCTGTGGTGTGGTCAGATTACTCTTACTGGATGCAAAAGTTTGGTCAATAAAACTTCAAGCTTCTGCAGAAAGAGAGACTATAATAGGCAACACAATGACATCCATATTTCTTCGTAGTTGGGGATCTGTTTTCAGCTCAGTATCTGGAAATTACTGTTTCATCTCAAGAAGCCAGGAATAACAGCTCACACCAATGTTAGCACAGCATAAAGCAGACAAAAAAGAGAATAAGCTAACAGACAATGTTCAAAGGAGACATAAAACTATACAGGTCCAAATAAAAAAATCAAACCAATTTCTAAGATAATGAATTATGGGTGAAAGCACTTATCAGAATATACTTGAGGAAAACAGCATATTTTAAGGGTATTAAATGATGTTTCTTATGTAAAATCCAAATATTTAATAATATCCCATAAAAAGAATGAGTTGTCTGAAAATAGGAATAAGTGTTCTGATAACACAAATTGATTATTCTCTTAAAGAACTGAATAGACTGAGAAAGGAGTGGGAATCACGGATATAGAAAGCAACATAGAATAATGCAGAATCAGAAATAAGTAGGTGAAAAAAGGGAAATTCTTGTAGTTGGACTTGGCAATCCATTTTCATTATTTTTAGAAGAGAAAAAAATGTGAAGGCCATTGTATATTATTTATAGTTGTTGAATATAACTATATTAGTAAACTGTCTTGCAACCATATGTAATTCTTATTTATAATATTGATATTGTTTTCATTCATTTTCCCTTATTGTTGTTAGCCTTCAAAAATTCTTGGCTAAAAATTAAGTCCCAGTCTACTCAGATTTTCATGAATTTTTCTAGGATTCTAAGTCGAAAACAAGGAAGTGAAAATCCCTCTTACAAAATGTTGTTTTAGCAAAGTTCATTTTTATCTATTTATGGTACTTAGCACTTCTATATGTACAATCTAGTGGAAATGGCCTCTTGCTCTTTGCTTGGTGAACTGCTATTTCTTCTTTCAAATTATATCAACCAGCATTTCCTACTCTGTGAAACCTCCATCCACCAGCCTCAAAGCTCTTTCCCAAAATGTATACAGTATACTTTGTTCATACTTAGATGACCGCACTTAATTCATAGTAATGCTGTCTTTTTCTTACATGTAACTTCTCTCATTACATAGAGCACATTGAAGTCAGAACACAGTTATTTACTCAGGGAAAGCACATGACAAATGCATATATAAAAGATGAGTGAAAGGAAAAAAAAGGAGAAGGATAGAAAAAGTGGAGAAAAAAAGAGGAAAGAGGAAAGATATCAAAGAGTATTAAATGTGAATTCATAGTCTACCTCAAGTCTCTCTTTAAATGGCCCAAATTACTAAAGGTGAAAAATGCAAATCCAATAACTTCCCATTCAACTTTTTTTTTAAATCAAACAATACACACAAAATAGTATCTTCTTGTTTAATCTTGTCTTATTAGTTTGAAAATTCTATGACTTAAAACATAAAATACTCAAAAACATTAAATGATTAGTTTATCACACTTTAATGTATACTTTACCATGTCCAATGTCTTTTTAAACATTTGATAACTAATGTAATAACATGACATAAATATTCCTCTTAATATTTTTTCAAGCCCTACTAATTTTATATAAAAATTAGACAATATAACCATAAAAAATACTCTTCATGATTCCTTTTCTAAGTTTTACTGTATTCACAAACAAAAACAGATAAAAAGATTTTTCACAAAGAAAATATTAACAATAGTAGGAATCGTGTGTGTCACTTTCTATCATTACCTTAACATTTGGTTCTCTCTATTGTTACCAGGAAGATGAACTATTACTATTATAAATATTTTCTGCTTCTTTATTTCAACTTTAAAATATAAAACTTTGCCATGTGAACTGTTATAGGGAAGTATGAAACTCAGTCCTCAAGAAAATAATACATGAAACTTAGGTGATTTATTAAAGCCCAGGTAAAATCCATTATTGGTACTTTTAGTCCAAAGCTAATTTTACAGAAAGCATTTTGTAGGGAGAGAATATACTAATAATAACATACATTTTACCAAAATTATTTCAAATAGAATTATGACCTGAATCTGGATGCATCTAAGCAGAGGTCTGCATGGAAGTCTTTGACAGATTGTCAATGACCATATTAAGTATCAGTCTATTTTTGCTGAAGAAATCTACTGGACTGGCATGGCAAAAATGTTCCCAGTTTTTAAATTCAACATTTGATCATTTATAACATAAGCTCTTTTTTAAGTCCATCTTGTTAATGTGGCACAGTGATTTGCAAAAATGAATTGCAGTATCTTCTGTTTCTAGTACTAGTACCATTAGCAAGACTAGAAAATATTAAATAGAATTCACTAAAATGTATGTCATATTGAAATAAAAACTCAGGGTTTGATCTGGACAGAGTATACCTGTGCTTGGAAAAATAGAAGTCATGAGGAGAAAGTTAGGAACAGTAAATGATAAGTTTGGCTCTGGACAGTTTGAACATGTCATGTAAGAGGAACACATGGATAAAAGTATTCTACAGTACTAGTTGTGAATCTGAACCTTAGGAGTGATTGGAGCTAGAAAATATAAATGATGGTGTCAATATTTATGGGATTATTGTACAAAGTGTGAGAGGTGATAAGATCGAACAAAGACGAGAATATAAGAATGGAATAGAAGTGTAAGAGAATATAGAGGAGAAAGGAAAAGACAAGGGAGACACTTGGAAATACCCCCTTTTAAAGAACAAGAATGAAAATGAAAAACTAGGGAAAGTGGTGTCAGGGCTATAATAGACAGACAGAGATAGCACACAACATAAGAGCTAATGGGAGTGTTATATACTGACTGTATCCCTTCCAAATATGTATGTTGAAGTTGTCCCCCAATCTGACTATATTCGGAGACAGGGACTTCACAGAGGTAATTAAGGTTAAATTAAGTCACATGGGTGTAGCTCTAATCCAAGAGAACTTGTGTCCTGACAAGAAGAGACACTCCTAGTTATGTGAGCCCATAGACAGCCAGCTGAGGACACAGCAAGAAGGTGGCCATTTGCAAACCAAGAAAAAAGCCTCAGGAGAAATCAAACCTGCTAACATGATCTTGGACTTCCAGCCTCCAGATCTGTGAGGAAATAAATATCTGTTGTTTAAGCCACCTATCTGTGGTATTTGTTAGGGCAGTCTTAGCAAACTAGTACAGGGGGGAAAAGGTATTCTAGAACAAAAATGCTGCAGAGAAATAAAAAAAGAAGAAAAATGAAGATTATTTTCATTTGAATGTAAGCTGCATAGAACTAAAGCTGTGACCTGAGTGGATGGAAATGGAAATAGACTGAATGGAAAATGATTTTATAAAAGTTTGTTGGAGATAACTGGAAAATAAAGACCTCTGGTCAAGGGATACTTACAGAATATTTGTGAGTAGATAAATAGCTGAATACTAATAACAGAGTAGAAATGATAAATTTTGGCATTTTTGAAGTTTTAATTTGTGCAAGAATATGAAATACACATATTGCACAAATTTATGTTCTTGTGTCTCTCTCAAACACAGTATTACTAGATCTAAAAACCCTAGTAATAATGAAACAAAGCATAGTAATATAATCCATTTTTTCTAAATAAAATTCATTTTATTATTTATTAGTCAATAACAATTTAAGATTTAACAGTCCTATTAAATATTTTTAATTTAAGTAACTAGTGCACTTGTGAAGTCATAAATTTTGTTTCTTTTCAACCAGTGTATTTTGAAAATGAATGTAAAAATCTTTGTCAGTATAAAAAAAGAGCTAAAATAAATATAATGGAATTTTGCAAATATAAGTGAATAAAATTTTCCCTTTTCCATAATCAGTAAATGAAGATAATTGTATCACTGCAATCAGGATATAGAATCTTGTAGCCATTAGTCATCACCATTAATCAGTTAATTGTTTTACTATTAAGGGTATTTAAACAAAGATGAAGTTTAAATAAATAAAGTTAGTGGCATTCTTAACTTTTTCTTAGGTTTCACTTTCAGTGTAAGCTTAAAATGGAATAAACTATGTTTTTCTTCCCCTCTTGATAAATTTATTAAATATAAATTTAGAAAAAATAGTATCAGAAAAAATTGTGAGACTTTTAAAAGGACCAAAAAATTATTTGGTATCTTCAATGAAAACCTATCAATATTCTAATGCATATCCTCTGCTTTATCTGTTTCTGTGGCATTTATACCATTTCCTTTGAGCTATTTCACAACTCTGTGAGTTGTATTCAACTGAGAGCAATGTAAAGGATACTTGTCTAAAGACATGAAAATAATTCTGTCAAGTAGAGGACAATTGCTTTTCCTTCATCCCCCATGTAAAAAGCCAGTTTTGTATCTCTGAAAATGGATTCCCACATTTTGATTTACTTAAATAAGTGTGGTGCTTTGAAATAATTGTAACATTTTACTGATTGACTCACTAATTAATATGTCAAATAACATCTGTGACATGTTTGTTTTTTATTTGTATAAGAATCATTATTTTGCCTTTGAGAATTATCTTTTAATAAAGTTTAGAATATTCTAATGAAAGTAATATGCCAAAATTATGGCTAACCATGCAATGACCATAAATGTTCACATATTATTTAAAGAATTATCTATTTTCAGGACAATAAATACAGAGAAACTAGAGTATAAGATAGACTGAATTACGACCTCCCTAAGATGTCCATGTTTTAATCTCTGGAATCTGTGAAAATGTTACCTCATATAGGCAGAAGGAATTTTGTAGATATAAATATGATTAAGAATTTTCAGATTAGATGATAGATAATCATTGATTATCCTGGTGTGCCCAACGCAACCAAAAGAGGTACTTAAAAGAGAGAAGCAAGAGAGTGAGAGTCAGAGAAGAATAAGTGAAGATGGAAATGGATGTCAGAGAGGAGAAAAATTGGAAGATGCCACACTGTTGGCTTTGTAAATGGAGGAAAGGCTGCAAACTAGGAAATGTAGGCAGAATCTAGAAGCTGGAAAAGGCAAGCAACAGATTCTCCCCTTGAGCCTCCAGAAGAAATATGACTCTGTCAACAGCTTGACTTTAGCCCATAACACCTAGTTCACACTTTTGACCTCCAAAATAAATCTCTGTTGTAAAATGTGAGTTTTTTTAAGCCACTAAGCTTGTAGTAGTTTCCTATAGCAGCAATAAGACATCAATACAAAGCATGACAAGTTCACACAAAGGGCCAATTCCATTTCTGTGTAAGCACTAAAGTTATTAAATGAATAAATATAATCAAAGATAGCATTGTTTGCCTATTATAATTTCAGATGTTTATAAATGACAGCACAATTTATTTCATGTTTTCTAGAGTTCTAGAATTCAGTATCTGTCCTTATTTATTCTAATTATTAAAATTTATTAGAAGTTCTTGTGTCTGTTAGTTTTATGTGTCAACACGGTTAGGCTATAACATCAAATTATTTAACCAAACGCTGAACTAGAAGTTCCTGAAGAGGTGCTTCATAGATTTGGTTAACATAAAGACATGGTTTAAATAAAAGAGGTTAATTTTATTTTGTTTATTTTTTATTTTGGTATCATTAATATAAAATAACATGGGCAACATTGTAGTTACTAGATTCCCGCCATTATCAAGCCCCACCACATACCCCATTACAGTCACTGCCCATCAGCATATTAAGATGCTGTAGAGTCAGTAATTGTCTTCTCTGTGATATACTGCCTTCTGTGTGCCCCACGCCCCCATGTTATGTGTGCTCATCGTATTGCCCTATAATCCCCTTCCCACTCCTTTCCCACCCACCCTCCCCAGTCACTTTCTCTTTGTTAACTGTTAGTCCATTCGTGGGTACCGTGAGTCTGCTGCTGTTTTGTTCCTTCAGTTTTTGCTTTGTTTTTATGCTCCATAGATGAAGGAAATCATTTGGTACTTGTCTCTCTCCACCAGGCTTATTTCACTGAGCATAATACTCTCTCGCTCCATCCATGTAGTTGCAAATGGTAGGATTTGTTTTCTTCTTATGGCTGCATAATATTCCGTTGTGTATATGTACCACATGTTCTTTATCCATTCAACTACTGATAGACACTTAGGTTGCTTCCATTTCTAGGCTACTGTAAATAGTGCGGAGATAAACATAGGGATGCATATGTGTTTTTAAGTCAGAGATCTTGTTTTCTTCAGGTAAATTCCTAGGAGTGGAATTCCTGGGTCAAATGGTATTTCTATTTTGAGTTTTTTGAGGAACTTCCATAATGCTTTCCACAATGGTTGAACTAGTTTACATGCCCAGCAGCAGTGTAGGAGGGTTCCCCTTTCTCCACATCCTCACCAGCATTTGTTGTTCCTAGTCTTTTCTGTGTTGGCCATCCTAACTGGTGTGAGGTGATATCTCATTGTGCTTTTAATTCGCATTTCCCTAACAAGTGGTGATGTGGAGACTTTTTTCATGTGCCTGCTGGCCATCTGATTTTCTTCTTTGGAGAAGTGTCTGTTCATATCCTCTGACAATTTTTTAATAGGGTTATTTGCTTTTTGGTTGTTGAGGTGTGTGAGTTCTTTATATATTTTGGATGTTAACCCCTTGTTGGATATAGCATTTACAAATATATTCTCCCATACTGCAGGATGGCTTTTTCTTCTGCTGATGATGTACAGAAGCTTTTCATCATGATGTAGTCCCATTTGTTCACTTTTTATTTTGTTTCCATTACCAAGGAGATGCGTTCAGGAAAAAGTTGCTCATGTTTATAGTCAAGAGATTTTTGCCTATGTTTTCTTCTAAGAATTTTATGGTTTCATGACTTACATCCAGGACTTTGATCCATTTTGAGTATACTTTTGTGACTGGGGTTAGAAAATAATCCAGTTTCATTCTCTTACATGTAGCTGTCCAATTTTGCCAATACCAACTGTTGAAGATGCTGTCATTTCCCCATTGTATATCCATTGCTCCTTTATCACATATTAATTGACCATATATTCGTGGGGTTATATCAGGGCTCTCTAGTCTGTTCCATTGGTCTATTGTTCTGTTCTTGTACCAGTACCAAATTGTCTTGAGTACTGTGGCTTTGTAGTAGAGCTTGAATTCGGGGAGCATAATCCCTGCAGATTTATTCTTCTTTCTCAGGATTGCTTTGGCTATTCGGGGTCTTTTGTGGTTCCATATGAATTTTAGAGCTATTAGCTCTAGTTCGTTGAAAAAATCTCTTAGTATTTTGATAGGGATTGCATTGAATCTTTAGATTGCTTAGGCAGGATGGCGATTTTGACAATATTAATTCTTCCTACCCATGAGCATGGATGTGTTTCCATTTATTGGTATCTTCTTTAATTTCTCTAATGAGTGTCTTGTAGTTTTCAGAGTTTAGGTCTTTCATTTCCTTTGTTAGGTTTATTCCTAGGTATTTATTCTTGTTGATGCAACTTTGAATGGAACTGTTTTCCTGATTTCTCTATCTGCTACCAGGTCATTCTTAGTGTATAGGAATGCCACAGATTTCTGTGTATTAATTTGTATCCCACAACTTTGCTGAACTCAGATATTAGCTCTAATAGTTTTGGAGTGGATTCTTTAGGGGTTTTTGTGTATAATATCATGTCATCTTCAAACAGGGACAGTTTAACTTCTTCCCTGCCAATCTGTATGCCTTTTATTTTTTGTGTTGTCTGATTGCCATGGCAAGGAGATCCAGAACTATGTTGAACAAAAGTGGGGAGAGTGGGCACCCTTGTCTTGTTCCTGATCTTAAATGAAAAGCTTTCAGCTTCTTTCTGTTAAGTATAATGTTGGCTGTGGGTTTGTCATATTTGGCCTTTATTATGTTGGGGTACTTGCCCTACATACTCATTTGTTGGGATTTTTTATACTGAATGGATGTTGAATTCTGTCAAATTCTTTTTCAGCATCTATGGAGATGATCATGTGATTTTTCTCCTTCTTTTGTTGATGTGGTGGATGATGTTGATGAATTTTTTAATGTTGTACCATCCTTGCATCCCTGGAAAAATCCTACTTGATCATGATGGATGATCTTTTTGATATACGGTTGAATTCGGTTTGCTAATATTTTGTTGAGTATTTCTGCATCTGTATTCATCAGGGATATTGGTATATAATTTTCTTTTTTTGTGGTGTCTTTGCCTTGTTTTGGTATTAGAGTGAAGTCAGCTTCATAGAAAGAGTTTGGGAGTATTCCCTCCTCTTCTACTTTTTGGAAAACTTTAAAGAGAAAGGGAATTAGGTCATCACAAAATGTTTGATAAAATTCAGCAGTGAGACCACCTGGTCCAGTAGCTTCTTGGGTAGTTTTTTGATTACCAATTCAATTTAATTGCTGGTAATTGGTCTATTCAGATTTCCTGTTTCTTCCTGGGTCAGCCTTGGATCGTTGTATTTTTCTTGAAAGTTGTCCATTTCTTCTAGGTTATCCAGTTTCTTAGCACATACCTTTTCATAGTATTCTCTCATAATTCTTTGTATTTCTGTGGTGTATGTAGTGATTTTTCCTTTCTCATTATTGATTCTGTTTATGTTTGCAGACTCTTTTTTTCCTTGATAAGTCTGGCAAGGGGTTGATCTATTTTGTTAATTTTCTCAAAGAACCAGCTCCTGTTTGCCTTGATTCTTTCTATTGTTTTATTCTTCTCAATTTTATTTCTGTTCTAATCTTTAATATGACCCTCCTTCTACTGACTTTGGGCCTCATTTTTTCTTCTTTTTTTAATTTCATTAATTGTGAGTTTAGACTGTTCACTTGGGACTGTTTTTCTTTCCTGAAGTAGGCCTGTATTGCAATATACTTCCCACTTAGCACGACCTTACTGCATCCCAAAGACTTTGTGTTGTTGAATTATTGTTGTCATTTGTCTCCATACATTGCTTGATCTCTGTTTTTATTTGGTCATTGATCCACTGATTATTTAGGAACATGTTATTAAGCCACCATGTGTTTGTGGGCTTCTTCATTTTCTTGGTGTAATTTATTTCTAGTTTCATTCCTTTGTGATCTGAGAAGCTGGTTGGTACGTTTCAGTCTTTTTGAATTTACTGAGGCTCTTTTTATGGCCTAGTATATGATCTCTTCTTGAAAATGATCCCTGTGCACTTGAGAAGAATGTGTATCCTGTTGCTTTGGGATGGAGTGTTCTGTAGATGTCCATTAGCTCTATCTGGTCTAATGTGTTGTTCAGTGCCCCTGTCTCCTTACTTATTTTCTATCTGGTTGATCTGTTCTTTGGAGTGAGTGGTTTGTTGAAGTCTCCTAAAATGCATGCATTGCATTTTATTTTCCCCTTTAATTCTTTTAGTATTGTTTTACATATAGTTTATCCTGTGTTGGTTGCATAGATATTTATAATAGTTATACCCTCTGGCTGGACTGACCCCTTTATCATTATGTAATGTCCTTCTTTGTCTCTTGTTACTTCTTTTTGTTCTGAAGTCTATTTTGTCTGATACAGGTACTGCAACTCCTGCTTTTTTCTACTTATTAGTTGCATGAAATATCTTTTACCATCCCTTTACTTTCAGTCTGTGTATGTCTTTGGGTTTGAAGTGAGACTCTTGTAGGCAGCATATAGACGGGTCTTTTTTTTTTTTAGGATATTATTGATATACACTCTTATGAAGGTTTCACATTAAAAAACAATGGGGAAACTTCCGGGAAGATGGCGGTGTGAGCAGGGCGGCAGAAATCTCCTCCCAACACTATATTTACGAAAACACCGCAAATACATCTATTCCTAAAACAGAGACGAGAATACACAGGAAAGCGCACAGCGTGCAGCTACACGCGAGAGGACTCGGCACCCCAAGAGGCGGTCTTAAAGAGCCCAGCTGACATACGTGGCAACTATCAGTGACCAATTCTATAGCCATGAAAACACAGAGGAATATGGTTCAGACCAAAATCAACCAGACAACCCCAGAGAGGGAGTCTGAAGGGATGGAAATGGACAGTCTTCCTGAAAAAGAATTCAGAATAAAAGTCATAACCATGCTGATGGACTTACAGAGAAATGTGCAAGAGCTGAGGGAGGAAGTGAGGGAACTGAGGAAAGACAATCCAGAAATCAGACAAGCGATCGACGGGCTTAACAGCAGAATGGATGAGATGCAAGAGACTGTTAATGGAATAGAAAACAGAGAACAGGAGTACAGAGCAGCTGAGGGAGAGAGAGATAAAAGGATTTCTAGGAATGAAAGAATATTAAGAGAACAGTGTGACCAATCCAAATGGAACAAAATTTGCATTATACGAGTACCAGAGGAAGAAGAGAGAGAAAAAGGGATAGAAAGTGTCGTTGAAGAAATAATTGCTGAAAACTTTCCCATGCTGGAGAAGGAAGTAGTCTCGCAGTCCACCGAAGCTCATAGATCTCTCAACACAAGGGATCCAAGGAAGACAACACCAAGACACATAACAATCAAGATGGCAAAGATCAAAGATAAAGACAGGGTATTAAAGGCAGCTAGAGAGAGAAAAAAAATCACGTACAAATGAAAACCCATCAGACTATCATCAGACTTCTCAACAGAAACCTTACAGGCCAGAAGAGAATGGCATGATATATT
The DNA here is from genome assembly GCA_032199065.1 of Smutsia gigantea. Lineage (NCBI taxonomy): Eukaryota > Metazoa > Chordata > Mammalia > Pholidota > Manidae > Smutsia > Smutsia gigantea. The sequence goes on along the minus strand of JAVSCE010019299.1, from coordinate 241,196 downwards.
TAACGTTATGAAACAGAAGGGCCTCGAACCAAGAATATTGTATCCAGCACGATTATCATTTAAATATGATGGAGGGATTAAACAATTTCCAGACAAACGAGAGTTGAGTGAGTTTGCCTCTCATAAACCACCACAACAGGATATCTTAAATGGAATGCTCTAAATGGAAGCACACCTAAGGCTAAAAAGATGTCACCAGAGAAAATAAAATCATAGCAAAGAAAGCAGACCATCCAAATACTAACTAAAGGCAAAGAATAAAACACCTATTATAGAAAGAATGGAGGAGGAAGAATAAGAAGGGAGAGAAATAAAGAAACATCCGACTGTGTTTACAATAACTTAACAAGAAAGTTAAGTTAGATTGTTAGATAGTAAAGAAGTAACCCTTGAACCTTTGGTAACCACGAATCTAAAGCCAGCAATGGCAATAAGTACATATATATCAATAATCACCATAAATGTAAATGGACTGAATGCACCAATCAAAAGACACAGAGTAACAGAATGGATAAAAAAGCAAGACCCAACTATATGCTGCCTACAAGAAACTCACCTCAAATCCAAAGATATACACAGACTAAAAGTGAAGGGATGGAAAAAGATATTTGAGGCAAACAACAAAGAGAAAAAAGCAGGTGTTGCAGTACTTGTATCACACAAAATAAACTTCAAAACGAAGAAAGTAGCAAAAGATAAAGAAGCACATTACATAATGATAAAGGGGTCAGTCCAACAAGAAGATATAACCATTATAAATATATATGCACCGAACACAGGAGCACCAGCATATGTGAGACAAATACTAACAGAATTAAAGGAGGAAATAGACAGCAATGCATTCATCTTAGGAGACTTCAACACACCACTCACTCCAGAGGACAGATCAACCAGACAGAAAATAAGTAAAGACACAGAGGCACTGAACAACACACTAGAACAGATGGACCTAACAGACATCTACAGAACTCTACACCCAAAAGCAACAGGATACACATTCTTCTCAAGTGCACATGGAACATTTTCTAGAATAGACCACATACTAGGCCACAAAAAGAACCTCAGTAATTTCAAAAATATTGAAATCCTACCAACCAACTTCTCAGATCACCAAGGTATAAAACTAGAAATAAATTTTAGAAAGAAATCAAAAAGGCGCACAAATACATGGAGACTTAACAACATTCTCCTAATTAATCAATGGGTTAACGACCAAATCAAAACAGAAATCAAAGAGTATATGGACACTAATGACAACAACAACACAAAGCCACAACTTCTGTGGGACGCAGCAAAGGCAGTTCCAAGAGGAAAGTATATTGCAATCCAGGCCTATTTAAAGAAGGAAGAACATTCCCAAATGAATAGTCTAAAGACACAATTACTGAAATTGGAAAAAGAAGAACAAATCAGGCCCAAAGTCAACAGAAGGAGGGACATAATAAAGATTAGAGAAGAACTAAGTAAAATTGAGAAGAATAAAACAATAGAAAAAAATCAATGAACCCAAGAGCTGGTTCTTTGAAAAAATAAACAAAATAGATAAACCCCTAGCCAGACTCATTAAGAGAAAAAGAGAATGTACAAACATAAACACAATCAGAAATGAGAAAGGAAAAATCACGACGGACCCCACAGAAATACAAAGAATCATAAGAGAATATTATGAGAATCTATATGCTAACAAGCTGGAAAACATAGAAGAAATGGACAACTTCTTAGAAAAATACAACCTTCCAAGACTAACCAAGCAAGAAACAGAAAAACTAAACAGACCAATCACCAGCGACGAAGTCGAATTGGTAATCAAAAAACTACCCAAGAACAAAACCCCCGGGCCTGATGGATTCACCTCTGAATTCTACCAGACATACAGAGAAGAAATAACACCTATTCTCCTTAAAGTTTTCCAAAAAATAGAAGAGGAGGGAATACTTCCAAAGTCATTCTATGAAGCAAGCATCACTCTAATACTAAAACCGGGTAAAGACCTCACCAAAAAAGAAAATTACAGACCAATATCCCTGATGAACGTAGATGCAAAAACACTCAACAAAATATTAGCAAACCGAATTCAAAAATACATCAAGAGGATCATACACCATGATCAAGTGGGATTCATCCCAGGGATGCAAGGATGGTACAACAATCGAAAATCCAACATCATCCACCACATCAACAAAAAGAACAAAAACACATGATCATCTCCATAGATGCTGAAAAAGCATTTGACAAAATTCAGCATCCATTCCTGACTAAAACTCTCAACAAAATCGTATAGACGGCAAGTACCTCAACATCATAAAGGCTACATTTGACAAACCCACAGCTAACATCATACTTAACGGCGAGACGCTGAAAGCTGTTCATCTAAGATCGGGAACAAGACAGGGATGCCCACTCTCTCCACTGTTATTCAACATAGTACTGGAGGTCCTAGCCACAGCAATCAGACAAAACAAAGACATACAAGGCATCCAGATTGGTAAAGAAGAAGTCAAATTGTCACTATTTGCAGATGACATGATACTGTACATAAAAAACCCTAAAGATTCCCTTCCAAAACTACTAGAACTAATATCTGAATTCAGCAAAGTTGCAGGATACAATATTAACACACAGAAATCTGTTGCTTTCCTATACACTAATGATGAACTAACAGAAAGAGAAATCAGAAAAACAATTCCATTCACAATTGCATCAAAAAGAATAAAATACCTAGGAATAAACCTAACGAAGGAAGTGAAAGACCTGTACTCTGAAAACTGCAAGACACTCCTAAGAGAAATTAAAGAGGACACTAACAAATGGAAATGCATCCCATGCTCTTGGCTAGGAAGAATAAATATTGTCAAAATGGCTATACTACCTAAAGCAATCTACAGATTCAATGCAATCCCTATCAAACTACCAACAGCTTTCTTCAATGAACTGGAACAAATAATTCTAAAATTCATATGGAACCACAAAAGACCCCGAATAGCCAAAGCAATCCTGAGAAGGAGGAATAAAACAGGGGGAATTACACTCCCTGACTTCAAGCTCTACTACAAAGCCACAGTAATCAAGACAATTTGGTATTGGCACAAAAACAGACCCACAGACCAGTGGAACAGAATAGAAAATCCAAACATTAACCCAAACATATGCAGTCAATTAATATTTGATAAAAGTGCCTTGGATATACAATGGGGAGATGACAGCCTCTTCAGCAGCTGGTGTTGGAAAAACTGGACAGCTACATGTAAGAGAATGAAACTGGACTACTGTCTAGCCCCATACACAAAGGTAAACTCAAGGTGGATCAAAGACCTGAATGTAAAGTCATGAAACCATAGAAGTCTTAGAAAAAAACATAGGCAAAAATCTCTTGGACATAAACATGAGCAACTTCTTCATGAACATATCTCCCCGGGCAAGGGAAACAAAAGCAACAATGAACAAGTGGGACTATATCAAGCTGCAAAGCTTCTGTACAGCAAAGGACACCATCAGTAGAACAAAAAGACATCCTACAGTATGGGGGAATATATTCATAAAAAATGTATCTGATAAATGGTTGACATCCAAAATAGATAAAGAAATCATGCACCTTAACAAACAGAAAGCAAATAATCCAATTAAGAAATGGGCAGAGGACATGAATAGACACTTCTCCAAAGAAGAAATTCAGATGACCAACAGGCACATGAAAAGATGCTCCACATCGCTAATCATCAGAGAAATGCAGATTAAAACCACAATGAGATATCACCTCACACCAGTGAGGATGGCCAACATCCAAAACACAAACAACACATGTTTGGCGAGGATGTGGAGAAAAGGGAACCCTCCTACACTGCTGGTGGGAATGCAAATTAGTTCAACCATTGTGGAAAGAAAGCAGTTTGGAGGTTCCTCAAAAAACTCAAAATAGAAATACCATTTGACCCAGGAATTCCACTCCTAGGTATTTACCCTAAGAATGCAGCAGCCCAATTTGAAAAGGACAGATGCACCCCTATGTTTATTGCAGCACTATTTACAATAGCCAAGAAATGGAAGCAACCTAAGTGTCCATCAGTAGATGAATGGATAAAGAAGAGGTGGTACATATAAACAATGGAATATTATTCAGCCATAAGAAGAAAACAAATCCTACCATTTGCAACAACATGGATGGAGCTAGAGGGTATTATGCTCAGTGAAATAAGCCAAGCCGAAAAAGACAAGTATCAAATGATTTCACTCATATGTGGAGTATAAGAACAAAGAAAAAATACTGAAGGAACAAAACAGCAGCAGACTCACAGAACCCAAGAATGGACTAATAGTTACCAAAGGGAAAGGAACTGGGGAAAATGGGCGGGAAGGGAGGGATAAGAGGGAAAAGGGGCATTACGATTAGCAGATGTAATGTTGGGGGGACACGGGGAGGGCAGTACCACTCAGAGAAGACAAGTAGTGATTCTATAGCATCTCACTGCGCTGATGGACAGTGACTGTAATGGGGTTGGTGGGGGGACCTTATGAAGGGGTAGTTTAATAACCGTAATATTGCACATGTAATTGTAGATTAATGAAAATAAAATAAATTATATTATAAAAATAATAATAACTGACATAGACCAAAGAGAGTCCAGAAATCAGATGATTTATATAGAGGTATAACCACAAATAAATGTGAAAGTAATAGAATGTTCAATAAATTATTTTGGAAAATTAAAAAAAAAACAATGGGGTTACTACATTTAACCATATTATCAAGTCCCCACTCATACCCCAATTCAGTCACTGTCCATCAGTGTAGTAAAGTGAAAGATTCACTGTTGTCCTTCTCTGTGAAACACTGTTTTCCCCGTGATTCCCCACACCATGTGTATTAAACCTAATACTCCACAATCCCTTCTCCCACCCTCCCCACCAACCCTCCCACACCCCTCCTTTTTGGTAACCACCAGTTCCTTCTTGGAGTCTCTGAGTCTGCAACTATTTTGTTCCTTCAGTTTTGCTTCATTGTTATACTCCACAAATGAGGGAAATCATTTGGCACTTGTCTTTCTCCACCTGGCTTATTTCACTGAGCATAATATCCTCCAGCTCCATCTATGTTGTTGCAAATGGCAGGATTTGTTTCCTTCTTATGGCTGAATAGTATTCCATTGTGTATATGTACCACCTCTTCTTTATCCATTCATCTACTGATGGACACTTAGGTTGCTTCCATATTTTGGCTATTGTGAAAAGTGCTACAATAAACATAGGGGTGCATATGTCTTTTTAAATCTGAGAAGTTGTATTCTTTGGGTAAATTCCAAGGAGTGTGACTCCCAGGTCAAATGGTATTTGTATTTTTAGTTTTTTGAGGAACCTCCATATTGCTTTCCACAGTGGGTGAACTAATTTACATTACCACCAGCAGTGTAGGAGGGCTCCCCTTTCTCCACATCCTCACCAACATTTGTTGTTGTTTGTCTTTTGGATGGTGGTCATCCTAACTGTTGTGAGGTGATAAGTCATTGTGGTTTTAATTTTCATATCCCTGATAATTAGTGATGTGGAGCATCTTTTCATGTGTCTGTTGGCCATCTGAATTTCTATTTTGGAGAACTGTCTCTTCATATCCTCTGCCCATTTTTTTTTCTCTGCCCATTTTTTAATCGGGTTATTTGGTTTTTGAGTGTAGAGGCATGTAAGTTCTTTATATATTTTGGATGTGAACCCCTTATTGGATATGTCATTTAGGAATATATTCTTCCATACTGTAGGATACCTTTTCGTTCTGTTGATGGTATCCTTTGCTGTACAGAAGCTTTTTAGTTTGATGTAGTCCCATAAGTTCATTTTTGCTTTTCTTTCCCTTGCTCGAGGACATGTGCTCAGGAAGAAGTCGCTCATGCTTATATTCAGGAGATATTTGCCTATGTTGTCTTCTAAGAGTTTTATGGTTTCTTGACTTACATTCAGGTCCTTGATGCATTTCGAGTTTACTTTTGTGTATGGGGTTAAACAATAATCCAGTTTCATTCCTTTACATGTAACTGTCCTGTTTTGCCAACACCAGCTGTTGAAGAGGCTGTCATTTCCCCATTGTATGTCCATGGCTCCTTTATCATATATTAATTGACCATATATGCTTGGGCTTATATCTGGGCTTTCTAGTATGTTCCATTGGTCTATGGGTCTATTCTTGTGCCAGTACCAAATTGTGTTGAGTACTGTGGCTTTGTAGTAAAGCTTGAAGTTGGGGAGCATAATCCCCCCAGCTTCATTCTTCCTTCTCAGGATTGCTTTGGCTATTTGGGGTCTTTTGTGGTTCCATATGAATTTTATAACTATTCGCTCTAGTTCATTGAAAAATGCTGTTGGTATTTTGATAGAGACTGCGTTGAATCTGCAGATTGCTTTAGGCAGGTGGGATTTTGACAATATTAATTCTTCCTATCCATGAGCACGAGATGTGTTTCCATTTATTGTTATCTTCTTTAATTTCTCTCATGAGTGTCTTGTAGTTTTCAGAGTATAGGTCTTTCATTTCCTTCATTAGGTTTATTCCTAGGTATTTTATTCTTTTTGATGCAACTTTGAATGGAATTGTTTTCCTGATTTCCCTCTGTGCTAGGTCATAGTGTATAGGAATGCCACAGATTTCTGCATATCAATTTTGTATCCCGCAACTTTGCTGAATTGAGACATTAGATCTAGTAGTTTTGGAGTAGATTCTTTATGATTTTGTATGTACAATATCATGTCATCTGCAAACAGGTACAGTTTAACTTCCTCACTGCCAATCTGGATTCCTTTTATTTCTTTGTGTTGTCTGATTGCCGTCGCTAGGATCTCCAGTACTATGTTGAATAGAAGTGGGGAGAGTGGGCATCCTTGTCTTGTTCCCGATCTTAAAGGAAAAGCTTTCAGCTTCTCGCTGTTAAGTATAATGTTGGCTGTGGGTTTGTCATATATAGCCTTTATTATGTTGAGGTACTTGCCCTCTATACCCAATTTGTTGAGAGTTTTTATCAAAAATGGATGTTTAATTTTGTCAAATGCTTTTTCAGTGTCTGTGGAGATGATCATGTAGTTTTTGTCCTTCTTTTTTTGATGTGGTGGATGATGTTGATGGATTTTCGAATGTTGTACCAACCTTGCATCCCTGGAATAAATCCTACATGACCATGATGGATGATCCTTTTGATGTATATTTGAATTCAGTTTGCTAATATTTTGTTGAGTATTTTTGTGTCTATGTTCATCAGGGATATTGATCTGTAGTTTTCTTTTTTTGTGGTGTATTTATCTGGTTTTTGTATTAGAGTGATGCTGGCCTCATAGAATGAGTTTGGAAGTATTCCCTCTTCTACTCATTGGAAAACTTTAAGGAGGATTGGTATTAGGTCTTCACTAAACGTTTCATAAAATTCAGTGGTGAAACCATTTGGTCCAGGTGTTTTCTTTTAGGTAGGTTTTTGATTACCAGTCCAATTTCATTGCTGGTAATTGGTCTGTTGAAATTTTCTGTTTCTTTCTGGGTCAGCCTTGGAAGGTTGTATTTTTCTAGAAAGTTGTCCATTTCTTCTAGGTTATCCAGTTTGTTAACATATAATTTTTCATAGTATTCTCTAATAATTCTTTGTATTTCTGTGGTGTCCATAGTGATTTTTCCTTTCTCATTTCTTATTCTATTTATGTGAGTAGACTCTCTTTTTTTCTTGATAAGTCTGGCTAGGGGTTCATCTGTTTTGTTGATTTTCTCAAAGAACCAGCTCTTGCTTTCGTTGATCCTTTCTATTGTTTTATTCTTCTTGATTTTATTTATTTCTGCTGTAATCGTTATTATGTCCCTCCTTCTACTGACTTTGGGTCTCATTTGTTCTTCTTTTTGTCAGTTCGTTAATTGTGAATTTAGACTACTCAAATGGGAATTTTCTTCTTTCCTTAGGTAGGCCTGTATTGTCATATACTCTCCTCTTAGTACGGCCTTCGTGGCCTCCACAGAATTTGCGGTGTTGAATTATTGTTGTCATTTGTTTCCATATATTGCTTGATCTCTGTTTTTATTTGGTCATTGATCCATGGATTATTTAGGAGCATGTTATTAAGCCTCCATGTGTTTGAGGGCTATTTCATTTTCTTTGTGTAATTCATTTCTAGTTTTATTCCTTTGTGGTCTGAGAAGCTGGTGGGCACACTTTCAATCTTTTTTAATTTACCGAGGCTCTTTTTGTGGCCTAGTATATGATCTATTTTTGAAAATGTTCCACGTGCACTTGAGAAGAATGTGTATTCTGCTGCTTTTGGGTGTAGAGTTCTGCAGACGTCAGTTAGGTCCATCTGTCCTAATGTGTTGTTCAGTGCCTCTGTCTCCTTACTTATTTTCTGTCTGGTTGATGTGTCCTTCAGAGTGAGTGGTGTGTTGAAGTCTCCTAGAATGAATGTATTGCATTCTATTATCCCTTTTAATTCTGTTAGTATCTGTTTCACATATGTAGGAGCTCCTTTGTTGGGTGCATAGATATTTATAATGGTTTTATCTTCTTGTTGGAGTGATCCTTTTATCATTATGTAATGTCCTTCCTTGTGTCTTGTGACTTTCTTTGTTTTGAAGTCTATTTTGTCGATGTAAGTACTGCAACTCCTACTTTTTTCTCCCTATTAGTTGCATGAAATGTCTTTTTCCATCCCTTCACTTTTAGTCTGTGTATGTCTTTGGGTTTAAAGTGAGTCTCTTGAAGGCTGCATATAGGTGGGTCTTGTGTTTATATCCATTCTGTGACTCTATGTCTTTTGATTGGTGCATTCAGTCCATTTACATATAGGGTGATTATGTATAGTTATGTACTTTTTGGCATTGCAGGCTTCAGATTCGTGGTTACCTAAAGTTCAAGGTTAACTTCCTTACTATCTAAGAGTCTAAGTTAACTCAATATGCTATTACAAACACTATCGAAAGGTTGTTTTTTTTCTCCCTCCTCCTTTTTCTTCCTTCTCCTTTCTTTATATATTAGGTATCATATTCTGTACTGTTTGTCTATCCCTTGATTGACTATGGGTGTCGTTAATCTAATTTTGCATTTTCTTAGTAATTAGCTGTTCTAATTCCTTTACTGTGGTTTTATTACCTCTGGTGACAGCTATTAAACCATAGGAACACTTCAGTCTATAGCAGTCCCTCCAAAATACACTGTAGAGATGGTTTTTGGCAGGTAAATTCTCTCAGCTTTTGCTTATCTGAAAATTGTTTAATCCCTCCTTCAAATTTAAATGATAATCTTGCCAAATAAAGTAATCTTGGTTCAAGGCCCTTCTGCTTCATTGCATTATATACATCATGCCACTCCCTTCTGGGCTGTAAGGTTTCTGCTGAGAAGTCTGATGATAGCTTGATGGGCTTTCCTTTGTATGTCATCTTATTTCTCTCTCTGGCTGCTTTTAATAGTCTATCCTTATCCTTGATCTTTACCATTTTAAGTACTTTATCTCTTGATGTTGTCTTTCTTGGGTCCCTTGTGTTGGGTGATCTGTGCACCTCCATAGCCTGAGAGAGTATCTCCTTCCCTGATTGGGGAAGTTTTCAGCAATCACCTCCTCAAAGACGCTTTCTATCCCTTTTTCTCTCTTCTTCTTCTGGTACCCCTATCATGCGAATATTGTTGCGTTTGGATTGGTCACACAGTTCTCTCAATATTCTTTCATTCTTAGAGATCCTTTTTCTCTCTGTACCTCAGCTTCTTTTTATTCCTCTTCTCTAGTTTCTATTTCATTTATCGTCTCCTCCACCATATCCAATCTGCTTTTAATACCGTCGTTTGTGCTCTTCAATGATTGGATCTCCTCCAGGAGAGAGGCGCAGTAGTCTGCCTGTCACAGCAGGGGTTCTTGGAGCTGCGTAGGCAGCCAGGGAGCTGGAGCACCTGAAGATGGTGAAAGCTCCCAACCTGCTGGGCAGAGTGCACCTGGACAATTTTGTCCTCCTGTTCTTTCTCCTGAGCAGAAAGCTCTGTGCTATCCTTGCCCCTTTAGCAGCCCTCTTGCTAAGGGCTTCTTTGTTTATCATTCTTTTATTCTTAGAGATATTTTTCTCTCTGTGCCTCAGCTTCTTTGTATTCTTCTTCTCTAATTTCTATTCTGTTTACCTTCTCTTCTACTACATCTAATCTGCTTTTAAATCCGTCCATTGTATGTTTCATTTCAGATATTAAATTTCTTAATGATTGAATCTCTGTCCTAAATTTGTCTCTGACTTCTTCAATACTTTTCTGTATCTCTATGAGCATGTTTACGATTTTTATTTTGAACTCTTTCAGGAGATTGGTGAGTTCAGTTTCATTTGGCCTTTTTTCTGGAGTTTGTGAGATTTTCTTCTGAACCAGGTTCCTTTGACATTTCATATTTCTGTGTGGCACCGTCTAGTGCGCAGAATGTCTAGTTCTGGAACTGCTCTTCCCCTGAAGTGAAGTTGGGGGGTTACAGGGGAGTGGCACTAATGCCTGGGGGAGGAAAGAACTGTTTCCTGTTTAAGCTGCAGTGCCTGTCTCCACTCTCAGAACTAGTGAGCCAAGCACAGAGGTGTAAGCCTCTGTGCTTTGCATCTGTAGCTGTTGTAGGGGGGGGCCTCCCTCTGGCTGGCCTGATGCCAAAGCAGTGACTGCCGGTTTGTATGCTGGTGCTGTTAGGCCAGGAGGAAGGTGCAGCAGACTGCGTATCACAGTGTGGGGGCCTCGGAGCTGAGTATCCAGCTAGAGTGATTGAAGCCTCAAGCTCTTGAAATTCCCAACCTGTTGGGCAGAGTGCGCCCAGCCAACTTTGTCCACTGATCTCTTCTCCCATGCAGCATCCCCCATGCAAATCTGGCCCTTTCAGCAGCCCTCTTGCTGCCAGAAAGCCTCTCAGACCGCCCACCTTTCCTCTGACCCAGAATGGCTAAACGTGCATCATTGCCCTCCACAAATGGCTGGATTCTTAGTATCTCAAGTATTCCACCTGTCTTAGCTTTCCAACCCCACTAATATCCAGAGTACAATGCAATGTAGGTTTGTCCTCACAAAGCAGATCTCCGGTGTTCAGTAGTCCTAGGCTTCCACCCCCTCCCCACTCCAATTCTCTTCCTCCCACCAGTGAGCTGGGGTTGGGGAAGGTCTTGGGTCCTGCCTGATCAAGGCTTTGGTACATTACCCTGTTTTTTGAGGTCTGCTCTGTTCTCCAGGTGTGTGGAGTCTGGGGCAGCCTTCTTCCCTGTTGTTGTTTTAGGATAAGTTGTATTAACTATATTTTTGTGTTATATATGGTTTTGGGAGGAGTTCTCTGTCTCACCTCTCATGTTGCCATCTTGAGACCAAGGAGGTTAGTTTTTAATAGTGTAGATGGAACCTCATCCAATCAGTTGAAGGCCGTATGAGAAAAAACTGAGGTTTCCTGGAAAAGAAATTCTGCCTCATGACTGCAACATTCACTCCTGAGTTTCAGCCTGCTGCCTGTCCTACAGATTTCAGACTTTCTAACTCCTACAATGCTAAAATGAAAATAATCATCCTTATTCTCAAGAGTACACTTTCCTTATGTGTCAGTGCCATACATCCTTCACTGAAATGTGTAAAAAATGTTCAATATAAAATCAGACACTCACACAACATAAAAGAACAAATGAGTCCAAAGAGAAGTTAGTGTATTTATTAGAATGTATTGCTTGTAGTATACATTCTACTCAGTTTTTCTTTTATTACCCTCTGATTTCATAAAGATAAAGTTTCTACTTGATACTTGATGAAACATCTAATATAAGCCTAACATTAATTTATGAAATATCTGAGATGACTAACAATATATATTTAAATAATAAAATGTATTGGTATATGTATCAAAGATATAATTTATTTGTTTTTATTATTTATAGAAATCTATTTAAAGGAAATAATATTGTATATGTGTAAATATTTATCTATAAGATTGTTTATGAAAACATTATGTATACATGTTTTAGTGTCCAGCAATAGGGAGTTGGTTAAATAAATGATTGTATAGCTATATAAGGAGTCATACTGCAGCCAATAGAATGAGTTTGTAGAACAATACTTAATTACATGGATACATGTATATAACATAGTGATAAGGGGGAAAATTAGGTTAAAAAAGTAAAAATATTCTTTTTTCCAATTTGAAAGATAATACTTTATATATCAAAAATAGTGAAAGAATAGTTTACAAAATATTAACATTTATGTCTCTAAATGATGAAATGATAGACTTTTTGTTGTGCTTTTAACTAATAACAAGCTTTTTAAAGGAAACATGTAACAATATTAAACTAAAAATAATTTATCAAAGTGTGATAATAAGCTAACAATATTTTGAGGCATTAATTTCTATTTTCAAAACTAGATCTTTTGAATAGCCATGGTATCTTATAACCACAGATATTTCTGGGAAAGAAATGTCTTTAAGAGTAAACCATTAATAATTAAAAATCAAAGAGTATGAATACTTAAATGCTCCCTAAACCATATGTAGTATTTTTTTTAGTCCAGGTTATTTTCTTTAACTCTCTGCCTTTTTCTTGGTCATATCATTGCTCCTCAATGTCTTAGCCATAGCAGATGGCTTAGGGATGTCACCAGACACAGTCTGGGACAACCAGAGACTTTTCCTGGATAATATTCTATGTGGAGATAATTAGAGAGTTTTTATATATATTCATACATTTTCTTTTTCACTTGGTACTACTTTAAATAATATTAGCTGCTAATATGATTTTAAGATGATGAAAAGCCATGGGAAATAGAAATGAGACATAAAGAAAGAAAATACAGATAAAATTCAAGCCCACAAACCAGTGACCAAGCTTCAAGTGGTTGGTGTGGTCCCTGTTGATCTGTTTTAATTTGGTGAGGTACCACATTATCTGTCCAATATATGTTCTTCTTGCTTAAATCATCTTAAGTAGTGCTAGCAAATTAAAATACACATTAAAATTTTTATCTTAATTTTTAATTTTTAAAATGAGACCTATTGAAAGTAAAAGTTACAACTGATACCACAGAAATACAAACAATTATAAGGAATTACTATGAAAAATTATATAGCAACAAATTGGACAACCTAGAAGAAATGGATAACTTTCTGGAAACATGCAATTTCCCAAGAATAAACTTGGGAGAAGTGGAAAATCTGAAGAGATTAATTACTAGTAATGAAAATGAAGCAGTAATCAAAAAACTTCTAACAAACAAAATCCCAGGATCAGATGGTTTCACAGTAGAATTCTACACACATTTAAAGAAGAGTTAACACTTATCCTACTAAAACTACTCCAAAAAATTTAAGAGAAAGGAAAGCTTCCAAATGCATTCAACAAGGCCAGCATCATCTTGATGCCAAAATCAGAAGACACTACTGAAAAACAAAATTGTAGACCAATATCCCTGATGAATATAGGTGCAAAAAATCCTCAATAAAATATTAGCAAAACATATTTAAAAATACAATTAAAAAGATCATTCACCACTACCAAATGGGATTTTGTCCAGGGATGCAATGATGGTACAATATCCACAAGTCAATCAATGTGATATACTACATTAACAAAAAAGATAAAAACAGTATCATCATCTCAATTAATGCTAAAATAGTATTTCACAATATTCTGCATCCATTAATGATAAAAACTCTCAACAAAGTCGGTATAGAGGGAATGTACCTTAACATAGTAAAGTTCACATATTATAAACCCACAGATAACACCACATGCAATGGCAAAAAGCTAAAAGTTTTTCATCTAAGATCAGGAATAATACAAGGTTGCCCACTGTCAATACTTTTATTCAACATAGCACTGAAAGTCCTAGTCACAATAATCAGTCAAGAAAAAGAAATTAAAGGCATCCAAATTTTTGGACTAGGAAGCAAACTATTTGCAGACTGCATGATACTATCTATAGAAAACCCTAAAGACTCCACCAAAAAACTACAAGAATAAATGAATTCAGTAAAGTCACAGGATACAAAATCAATATAATAGAAATCTGTTGTGTTTCTATATGAAAATAAACAAACAGAAAGAAAAGTTAAGAAATCAGTTCCATTTACAATTGCATCAATAAGAGTAAAATACCTAGGAATAAATTTAATCAAGGAGGTGAAAGACCTATACTCTTAAAACTGTAAGATATTGATGAAAAAAATTGAGGACCAAATAAATGCGAAGCTATTCCATCTTCATGCATAGGAATGTCCTATGTTAAATTATTAAAATGCCCAATAACCCAAAACAATCTACAGATTCAGTACAATCCTTATCAAAATACCAATGGTGCTTTTCACTGTACCAGAGCAAATAACCCTAAAATTTGTATGGCAGCACAAAACAAAACAAATAGCCTAAGCAATCTGAAGAAGGAAGAATAAGCTTGGGAAATCATGTTTTCTGATTTCAAACTATACTACAAGCTACAGTAACTAGTGAGAAAACAGCATGGTACTGGCACAAAAACATATACAGAGACCAATTCAGAATAGAGAGCCCAGAAATAAATGCACATCTATATGGTCAATTAATACATGACAAAAGAGTCAAGAATATACAATGGGGAAAAGACAGTCTCTTCAATAAATTGCATTGGGAAAACTTGGCAGCTACAAGAAAAAGAATGAAACTAGATCACTGTCTTACACCATACACAAAAGTAAATTCAAAATGGATTTAATACCTAAATAAAACACCTAAAATGATAAAACTCTTAGAAGAAAACATAGTCAGTAAACCACTGAACTTCAGTATTAGTAATTTTTGTTGGTTATATTTCCCCAGACAAGGGAAACAAAAACAAAATAAGCAATGCTCATATTACAAAGTGTCTGCAGCAAAGAAAATCATCAACAAAATGAAAAGGCACTCTACAGAATGGAAGAAGATATCTGCAAATGGTGTATCTCATAAGATGCTAATATCAAAGATATATAAAGAACTCATATGACTCAACACCAAAACAAATAATCCAATTTCAAAATGGGCAGAGATTTCAAACGACATTTTTCCAAAGAAGACATATGGAAAACATGAAACATGAAAAGATTCCCCAAATCACTAATCATAAGGGAAAAGTAAATCAAAACTTCAATGAGATATCATCTCACACAAGTCAGCATGGCTATGATCCAAAAGACAAGAAATAAGTTTTGGTGAGGATGTGGAGAAAAGGAACACTTATCACAGCTTATGGGAATGTAAATTGGTATAGCCACTATGGAAAGCAGTATGGAAGTTTCTCAAAAAACTAAAAATAGAAATACTATATGACCCAGCAATTCCATTTCTGGGAATGTACCCAAAGAAAATAAAATCACCAACCTAGAAGGGTACATACATCCCTATGTTTATTGCTGCACTATTTACAATAGCCAAATTATGTAAACAAGTAAACAATTTGAAGTGCCCATCAATAGATGAGTGGATAAAAAAGATGTGGTACATATACACAATGGAATAGTATTCAGCCATTAAAAAGAATGAAATCTTGCTATTTGTGACAACATGGGTGGGCCAAGAGGGTATTACACTAACTGAAATAAACAGAGAAAGACAAATACCATATGATTTCACTTATATGTGGAACCTAAAATAAACAAATGAACAGATATAGATTCATAAACACAGAGAACAGAATAGTGGCCACCATAGGGACAGGGGCAGGGAGGATGGTGAAATAGGTGAAGGAGGGAAAAAATTGTGGGAAGGTTTGATATCTTGATCTGCGCAATGGTTACATGAGCAAATACACATGTCAAAATTCATCAAGCTGTACACCAAGATTTGTGCATTTTATTGTATGTACCTCAATATAAATTTTTTAAAATAAAATTTTGTTTGCAAAAACAAGACCTATTTAATAATATCTTTTAAAATTTATTTTGATATCATTAATCTACAATTAAATGAGCAATATTATTGTGATTACACTACCCACTTTATCAGGTCCCCCCCACAAACCCCATTACAGTCACTGTCCATCAGCGTAGTGAGATGCTATAGAATGACTACTTGTCTTCTCTGGGTTGTACAGCCCTCCCAGTGCCCCCCTAACATTACATCTGCTAATCATAATTCCCCTTTTCCCCCCTTGTCCCTCCCTTCCCACCCATCCTTCCCAGTCCCTTTCCCTTTGGTAACTATTAGTCCGTTCTTGGGTTCTGTGAGTCTGCTGCTGTTTTGTTCCTTCAGTATTTTTTCTTTGTTCTTATACTCCATATGAGTGAAATCATTTGATACTTGTCTTTTTCGGCTTGGCTTATTTCACTGAGCATAATGCCCTCTAGCTCCATCCATGTTGTTGCAAATGGTAGGATTTGTTTTCTTCTTATGGCTGAATAATATTCCATTGTGTATATGTACCACTTCTTCTTTATCCATTCATCTACTGATGGACACTTAGGTTGCTTCCATTTCTTGGCTATTGTAAATAGTGCTGCGAAAAACATAGGGGTCCGTCTGTCTTTTTCAAACTGGGCTGCTGCATTCTTAGGGTAAATTCCTAGGAGTGGAATTCCTGGGCCAAATGGTATTTCTATTTTGAGATTTTTGAGGAACCTCCATACTGCTTTCCACAATGGTTGAACTAATTTGCATTCCCCTCAACAGTGTAGGACGGTTCCCTTTTCTCCACACCGTCGCCAACATTTGTTGTTACTTGTGTTTTGGATGTTGGCTATCCTGACTGGTGTGAGGTGGTATCTCATTGTGGTTTTAATCTGAATATCTCTGATGATTAGTGATGTGGAGCATCTTTTCATGTGCCTGTTGGCCATCTGAAATTCTTCTTTGGTGAAGTGCCTATTCATGTCCTCTGCACACTTCTTAATTGGATTATTTGCTTTTTGTTTGTTGAGGTGTGTGAGTTCTTTATATATTTTGGATGTCAACCCCTTATCGGATACGTCATTTATGATATATTCTCCCATACTGTAGGAAGTCTTTTTGTTCTACTGATGGTGTCCTTTGCTGTACAGAAGCTTTTCAGCTTCATATATTCCCACTTGTTCATTTTTGCTTTTGTTTCCCTTGCCCGGGGAGATATGTTCATGAAGAAGTAGCACATGTTTATGTCCAAGAGCTTTTGCCTATATTTTTTTCTAAGAGTTTTATGGTTTCATGACTTACGTTCAGGTCTTTGATCCACCTTGAGTTTACCTTTGTGTATGGGGTTAGACAGTAGTCCAGTTTCATTCTCTTATATGTAGCTGTGCAGTTTTTCCAACACCAGGTGCTGAAGAGGCTGTCATCTCCCCAATGTATATCCAAGGCTCCCTTATCAAATATTAATTGACTGTATGTGTTTGGGTTAATGTTTGGATTTTCTATTCTGTTCTACTGGTCTGTGGGTCTGTTTTTGTGCCAATACCAAATTGTCTTGATTACTGTGGCTTTGTAGTAGAGCTTGAAGTCAGGGAGTGTAATTCCCCCTGTCTTATTCCTCCTTCTCAGAATTGCTTTGGCTATTCGGGGTCTTTTGTGGTTCCATATGAATTTTAGAATTATTTGTTCCAGTTCATTGAAGAAAGCTGTTGGTAGTTTGATAGGGATTGCATTGAATCTGTAGATTGCTTTAGGTAGTACAGCCATTTTGACAATATTTATTCTTCCTAGCCAAGAGCATGGGATGCATTTCCATTTGTTAGTGTCCTCTTTAATTTCTCTTAGGAGTGTCTTGTAGTTTTCAGAGTACAGGTCTTTCACTTCCTTCGTTAGGTTTATTCCTAGGTATTTTATTCTTTTTGATGCAATTGTGAATGGAATTTTTTTCTGATTTCTCTTTCTGTTAGTTCATCATTAGTGTATAGGAGAGCAACAGATTTCTGTGTGTTAATTTTGTATCCTGCAACTTTGCTGAATTCAGATATTAGTTCTAGTAGTTTTCGAGTGGAGTCTTTAGGGTTTTTTAGGTACAATATCATGTCATCTGCAAATAGGGACAATTTGATTTCTTCTTTACCAATCTGGATGCCTTGTATGTCTTTGTTTTGTCTGATTGCCGTGGCTACGACCCCCAGTACTATGTTGAATAACAGTGGAGAGAGAGGGCATTCCTGTCTTGTTACCGATCTTAGATGAAAAGCTCTTAG
Organism: Smutsia gigantea; assembly: GCA_032199065.1. NCBI lineage: Eukaryota > Metazoa > Chordata > Mammalia > Pholidota > Manidae > Smutsia > Smutsia gigantea. The sequence continues at coordinate 223,109 of JAVSCE010019299.1, read as the reverse complement.
CTTCTCGCTGTTAAGTATGATGTTAGCTGTGGGTTTGTCATATATGGCCTTTGTGATGTTGAGATACTTGCCCTCTATACCCATTTTGTTGAGAGTTTTAATCATGAATGGATGCTGAATTTTGCCAAATGCTTTTTCATCATCTATGGAGATGATTATGTGGTTTTTGTACTTCTTTTCCTTGATGTGCTGGATGATGTTAATGGATTTTCAAATGTTGTACAATCCTTGCATCACCGGGATGAATCGCACTTGATCATGGTGTATGATCCTTTTGATGTATTTTTGAATTAGGTTTGCGAATATTTTGTTGAGTATTTTTGCATCCATGTTCATCAGCGATAATGGTCTCTAACTTTCTTTTTTGGTGAGGTCTTTGCCCAGTTTTGGTATTAGAGTGATGCTGGCTTCATAGAATGAGTTTGGAAGTGTTCCTCCTCTTCTATTTTTTGGAAAACTTTAAGGAGAATGGGTGTTATTTCTTCTCTATATGTCTAATAGAATTCAGAGGTGAATCTGTCTGGTCCGGGGGTTTTGCTCTTGGGTAGATTTTTGATGACCGCTTCAATTTCGTTTCTTGTGATTGGTCTGTTTAGCTTTTCTGTTTCTTGTTTGGTCAGTTTTGGAAGGTTGTATTTTTCTAAGAAGTTGTCCATTTCTTCTAGGTTTTCCAGCTTGCTAGCATATAGATTCTCATAGTATTCTCTTGTAATTCTTTGTATTTCTGTGGGATCCGTGGTGATTTTTCCTTTCTCATTTCTGATTCTGTTTATGTGTGTAGATTCTCTTTTTCTCTTAATGAGTCTGGCTAGGGGTTTATCTATTTTGTTTATTTTTTCAAAGAACCAGCTCTTGGTTTCATTGATTTTTTCTATTGTTTTGTTCTTCTAATTTTATTTATTTCTTCTCTGATCTTTATTATGTCCCTCCTTCTGGTGACTTTCGGTCTCATTTGTTCTTCTTTTTCCAATTTCAGTAATTGTGTCTTTAGACTATTCATTTGGGAATGTTCTTCTTTCTTTAGATACGCCTGGATTGCAATATACTTTCGTCTTAGAACTGCCCTTGCTGCATCCCACAGAAGCTGTGGCTTTGTGTTGTTGTTGTCATTTGTCTCCATATACTCTTTGATTTATGTGTTGATTTGGTCATTGACCCATTGATTAATTAGGAGAATGTTGTTGAGTCTCCATGTATTTGTGAGCCTTATGGTTTTCTTTCTAGATTTAAATCTAATTTTATACCTTTATGATCTGAGAATTTGGTTGGTAGAATTTCAATATTTTCAACTTTACTGAGGTTCCTTTTGTGGCCTCGTATGTGGTCTATGTACTTATTGCCATTGCTGGCTTTAAGTTCGTGGTTACCAAATGTTCGGGGGTTGCTTCTTAACTATCTGACAATCTAACTTAACTTTCTTGTTAAGTTATTGTAAATACTGTCTAATGTTTCTTTATTTCTCTCCCTTCTTATTCTTCCTCCTCCATTCTTTATATACTAGGTGTTTTATTCTTTGCCTTTAGTTAGTTTTGGATGGTCTGCTTTCTTTGCTATGATTTTATTTTCTCTGGTCACAGCTTTTTAGCCTTAGGAGTGCTTCCCTCTAGAGCAGTTCCTTTAAGATGTCCTGTAGAGGTGTTTTATGGGAGGCAAATTCTCTCAGGTTTTGCTTGTCTGGAAATTGTTTAATCCTGCCATCATATTCAAATGATAATCGTGCTGGATACAGTATTCTTGGTTCAAGGCCCTTGTGTTTCATTGCGTTAAATATATCATGCCATTCTCTTCTAGCCTGTAAGGTTTCTGTTGAGAAGTCTGATTTTAGTCTGATGGGTTTTCCTTTGAAGGTGATCTTTTTTCTTTCTCTAGCTGACTTTAATATTCTGTCCTTATCTTTGCCATTTTAATTATTATGTGTCTTCGTGTTGTCTTCCTGGGGTCCCTTGTGTTAGGAGATCTGTGGGCTTCCATGGACTGCGAGACTATTTCCTTCCCCAGCATGGGGAAGTTTTCAGCAATTATTTCTTCAAAGACACTTTCTATCCCTTTTTCTTCCTCTTCTTCATTTGGTACTCCTATAATGTGAATATTGTTCCATTTGGATTGGTCACACAGTTGTCTTAATATTCTTTCATTCCTAGAGATCCTTTTATCTCTCTCTGCCTCAGCTGCTCTTTGTTCCTGTTCTCTGATTTCTATTGCATTAACAGTCTCTTGCATCTCATCCAGTCTGCTGCTGAGCCCGTTGATGGCTTTTCTCATTTCTGCATTATCTTTCCTGACTTCCCTCACTTCCACCCTAAGCTCTTGCATATTTCTCTGTAGGTCCATCAGCATGGTTATGACTTTTATTCTGAATTATTTTTCAGGAAGATTCTGCATTTCCATCCCTTCAGGTTCCTTCTCAGGTGTTGTTGTCTGGGTCTGGGTGAGCTTGGTCTGTATCATGTTACGCTGTCTTGTCATGTTGATAGGAGTGGTCGCTGGTAGTTCCCACGTATGTCAGCTGGCTTCTTTAAGGCTTAAAAAAAGAAAAAAAAAAAACAAGCAAGGAAAGGAGGAAGAGAAAGAAAAGAAAGAAGAGAGAAAGAAAGGAAAGAAAAAGGAAATGGAAAAAGAAAAAAAATTATTAAAAAAACAAGAAAGAAAACAAGCAAAAAAAGAAGGAAGAGAAAGAAAGAGAGAATGAAGAAAGAAGGAAAAGAAAGGAAAAGGAAAGGGAAAAGGAAAAAGAAAAGAAAGGAGAAAAGCGGAAGAAAAAAAAAAGCCCACCTGGAGTGGATTCTCTAAGTGTGCTGTAGGTGTCGCTGTTGCTCCACTACTCCGCAGCCACTGCCGCACTGCTTTTTTGTAGGTCTGGCTGGGGCAGGAACAAATGGGAGTCTATTGTTTTCTGTATAAAGTTCCAGCGTGGCTGCTCCCTTCTGTCCATCACCAGCAAAGGTGACCGAGGTTCCCCAGGACTTCCAGCCTGCAGGGCTGAGCCTGCCGGGGCGATGGTGTTCCCTCGCTGTGCCCCCCCCACCTCTCCAAGACCACTACAAATGGCGCGCACTTTTCTCTTGTCCCGGGGCACTGGCTGCACTGTCCCGCGCGTTCCCGGCTCAAAACCTGCTGCTTCTGCCTCTCCAATGTCCGATGCACCACGCGATGTGTGTCAGCACTCCTGGAGCAGACCACCGAGGCTGGTTATTTCGTGGATCTGCTCTTCCACTCCCTTCCGGCTCCAAATCCTCTCCTCCCGCCGGCGTGCTGGTCTGGGTGAGTGCTCGGGTGCCGCCGGGTCGTAGCTCCGTATCTTACCCGCCTCGCGGGGTGCTGAGTCCTCCCGGGTGTGGCTGCACGCTGTGCACGTTCCTGTGTGTTCTGGTCTCTCTTTTAGGAATAGTTGTATTTGCTGTATTTTCGTAGATTTATATAGTTTTTGGAGGAGATTTCTGCCGCCCTGCTCACACTGCCATCTTCCCGGAAATTCCTCAATAATATTTTTAAACCAGAATAATATACAATCATTAAAAATTACCTGTTTAATAGATGGGAAATAAACCTGCTTGATCATATAGCAGATAAAAACTTGTCTCCCTCTTTTCTTCTGCAAAATTAGAAAGGGCAAAGAAAAAAAGAAAATACGCTATAACATTCATATTTAAGTTTCAAATACAATATTTGACCATTTCCTTTTCCAATTCAGATGTACATCCAAATAACTGGAAAATTTTCTTCTGTGGGCAAAAATATAAGTCTAGGTTTTGGTTAGAGACTTAAATCTAGTAAAAAATGAGTAATTCACACTTCAAATATTACAATTGAAGTATACCATTTAAAATTCCTAATGTAAAACAAAGATAATAAAGGAATAATTTTCTGTTCTAGGATTTAAAAATAAACTCTTAAGGTGACATACATTGGTTGACTTTGCTAGTGAACAAGCAAAAATAAGAGAGCTTCTCTTTCCTTTTAACTAGATAACAGCTGCTGTAAATCTGTGTTCTTCATTAAAACTCACAAAGAGTTTGTAACATGGTAGAAAGTAGAATAAAATAATTCTAATTGATATGCAAGCAAGATTATATTATTCTACATTTCCACTAGAATCTTCTCAATAAACAATAAAATAAATATCACTGGGTTTCACTATAAAATGAACTATTCCAAAGAGGAACTTGAATGAGTCTCAAATTATCAAGATAAATACCCTGGAGAGATTGTGCTGCATCCTGAAATAACAAAAAGCTCCAAACCTTAAAACTAAAGAAGGATACTGTATAAGGAAGCACTGTAATTTATTCAAAGAAAGATAATCATACATACTCAAGTACCTTTTTTGGGTATAATTTAAAAATTATACCTCATAAATATTTCATATTACTGAAACCCGAAACCTCATAAATATAACAATATAACCCCAACTCTATGTATTTGGGTGAACCTTATAATATTTCTAGGTGTTTCTGATCTATAAATAAGAGAGGTTGATTTAGTTTGTCCAAACAATTGCCTTGTGAACCGAGGCAGCTAAAGACCAGGTATATAATCTCAGTGTTTTTCTCCACTGTCATCGAACAGGATCCCTAATGTGTTGGTAAGACTGATGCCACCTAAACAGGATAAAATTTCATCAGGGCCAGATATTTTATGACACATGGCATAAATTTTGGTCACAGTAATTATTGGCAGCTTCCTGCTTAGTTAATGAAAGCCTATTTTCTCAGAGTAATATTCTTTGGTAAATTGTGTCCTAGCACTTCATACCACTAATTATATCTCCTTTAAGTGTCCTCTGAAAGAATCTGCTCACTGGTGTTTCCTTTATCCCAGGGATTTCCTGATCCCTCAGCAAAAGTTATTTTTATCCTCGGGTTTATCATTTTATCTGTTCTCTCAAGTCTTTTTCATTTTGAGTGTTTCTGTTATTATTTACCTCAAAAGTGTCTTAGAAATGAGAAATAAGTATTTTTTTCTCCACTTGAAAATTATCAAACCACAATATTGAGATAAACAGCATATATCTTATGATTAAATATTTCCGTATCAATGGCACACAGGTGGATATCTGATTAATATTTTAAAATAGCATATATGCACATGGCAAAATATTAACAGAAAATTAATGTATTTGACCCACTGCATAATAGGAGTGCTAGTATGTTATTTTTATTTACCACCTTATGTAACCTTTATTTATATACTATCTTGATATTTCACCTTCATATCCAAACATTCAAAATAGCCTATGTAGTCTTGACACTTTTGAGGGTCCTATTAATAGCTATAAATAACCTTATTCAGCATCCCTGCAATATGTGCTTCAATCACTAAAGTAGGCCTTTTCTCCAAATCAAGAATATTTGGATTTTTCTTTTCAAAATCAGTTTACAGCCTGTTCTATATGCCAGGGGGCACTGTGTTTCAATGTTAATGCTTCTATTCGATCCCTATCTTGTTAGGATTTAATTGCTCATGGATTCTCGTAGCATTCTACTTTTCTTTTTCTTTCATGGTGAGAACACCCCTGAGTGAATTTACAGCAATAAAACACAATCTTATTGATGGGTTGCTTATGTCTTGCCAGTCTATTGCTGCTAGCCAAAGAAAAATACTTTGGTACAGAGAGCATATTCCTGTTACATAATATGAAAGGATTCTGTATAACTCACTGTAAAATTACTTTTAGTGAGCCAATGAAACTTGTTTTACTCTGAAACATAAACCGGCTCTCTAATTAATGTAAATACTTGGGAGCATCTCTGATTAATATAATACTTGAAAAGTTTGAGCTCTGGTTACTTTTTAACATTCTATTACTAAATAAATAGTCTTGAATTAAAGGCTCCTGATTATAAACTCAACATAGTATGAATTCTTAGCTTTTTCCCAAGTTGTTGCATCAAATACCCCATTGATATAAAAACAAGGGAAAGGTTAAAATAGAACATTGAAAATTACATTTTCAGACCTCTGCCTTAATACTATTGCAATTCACCTGGCTTCACATGTATACTTAATTCTAATGCAAAGATTGAAGCCTCTCATATTTTTCTTCTACAGAAAGTATTGGATTGCTGAACTAAATTATCATTCCTTGGGTGACTGGGAGTCCCCTGGTGTGGACTTGGCACTTGGTGGGGTGCTTCTGAAATGCAAACTGTCTAGTTTCCAACTTCTCAGTCTTCACTGATGACTACAGTGACCAGTATGTCTAAGAGAAAACATCTTAATTTAGCATTTAGTCTTGGCCAATAGATATTAAACACTACTTGGGCAAAAACTGTGGATTGATTTGATCAGTCCCCATACGGTTACCCTCCTTTAGAGTGCCTTCCTGTTTTAGACATGCTGCCAAACTATTGCATCTCCCATAATCTCTTACACTTAGGATTCTGGAGACATAGATTAAAATTAGAAGTGTTCTCATGAGATTTGGAAGTGAGGTGAAAAAATATGTACTGGCGTTCTTTTGTCTAGCAGCTATCAGATTAGATAATGACATGTGGAAATGACCTGGTACCCAGCCATATCGTAGCAACATGGCCTTCTAATTAGATTTGGAGTATATTCTTCCAAAGTAATCACACTCTCATTTTTTTTAACTTCACATCAAAAAGTAACTTTAATAGTTTCCTTATGAGTATGCAGGTCATATATTCTGTGGCTCATATTCTTTCTAAATATTAAGACACAAATTCATTAAGCCACCATGGTTTTCAATTTTAACTGAGGTTGTGGAGTCTGTTTCATCCAAGACCCTTAGTGAAGCTGAACCAAATGTCACAATCACTCTAATCATATTTAACCTTATCCTCCAGGGGTGATTTTCCAATTCCAATGCTAGTAGAAGACATACCTCTTCAGTGTTATGAGGCATCAAGTTTGGGACAAAAACTGCTAGGGAGTCATTCAAGTCACCATGCAATGTTCTCACATTCTGTCCTCTTCAGTTTGTTTGCTACAGTCAGAATGAAAAGCTAAAACTTTGAAAATGGGAATTCCCTTGCTATATATGTTAGCTGATGGTGCAGAGAAGATTATAGGTACTGAGTCAGTGGGTGGGACAAGGCTGGGAGAGGGAAACTCTGGTGCCCCACTAGCCCTTCTGTCATTTGAACTCCCTGTAGATGTAAGCTGTATTATTTTTAGGAAAGTCTTGTGTCCCCTTTTAATTTTGCAGTGATAAACTATCTTGTCAGAGGTCAATTATTTTCTTTATGTACTGCTGCTAGCAAATATAACCTGCTCACAGACTTAATGGGAGCAGGTTGATTTTGATAGATTATTTGTCTGGTAAAAACAAGGATTATTTGCTATTTTTAGAAAGTTGACCTAGGAGGAGAAACAGACAGCATTGTTGAACAGACAACATAGGGCTTAAGTGGGTGTGATCATGCCTCTTATGGAGTGGCCAGGCATTTATGGAAATCATGCTTATATAATGCAAAAATTTGCCAATCTTTTTAGATTGCATTGGCAGTAGAGAGTTAAACACAGTTTCAACTAACAGGTCTATTTTCAACATTGTATTAAAAAAAATGTTACATCATCCTATTTGTAATGTAAGATATACAGGATTTAACTTTTGTAGAAAAGGGCCTTAGTGGCCAAAGAGAGAAATTAGTATCACTATGAGAAGACACTTGCTTAGAGAAACCAGGACCCAAAGGAGGTGAATTTCTTAGGCATCTGGGCTTACATATGGAGTTAAACCAAATTAGAACCAGAAGCTTGGTCTGTGATTGGCACTAAATTTAATAAATGAATAATTCTGGGGGTGATCCCACCCTTCGACTGAATAGACTTGAGAGAAGGTGACTTCAAATCTTGTCTGTTATCATATTTAACTAAGACTGAATATATAGTTTAGGAAGATTTTAGTGGGTGAGTTAATTTAAAGACAGATAATCCTGTAAGACTGGAGTTGGGAAAGTTTCTGCTGGAGACATAGTCAGTCATAATGCAACTCTTTCTAGACTATGTTTCAGAGCAATTTTAACTGGCATTTTTTGCTGAGGCATCTACAGTATTTAGGGACTGGTTACCAAACATCTTTAGCAGACTCTTTGGTTAGGGTTTTAAGATGAAGACAACAAAAGCCAGTCTATTTTTAGCAGAAAGATATTTATTAGAGGATACTGTTTGGCTCATGGAATGTGTAGAGGAGTTAAAGGTGGAAAGGTAGCTAGATATAGCCCAAGACAAGGCAGCCAAGGGAAACACTCAACTCCAAGACCATTCCGGTGGAAACTGCAGGGAGAATGGCTCAGGCCACTTGGCACCTATGATGACTGGAACCAGATGCTAGAATCACTGCTTGAGCTGCCACAGAAAAAAATGCTTCCTCTTATGTGTCTGTGCAATGCACCTATCTCCTCATGTAGCTCGAGTTGCTCCCTCTCTCCTAATTAGAGTTTCTGCCTGGAAGATTCTAAAACAGTGGCCATAAAAGTGTTAAATTTACTTTTTTCTTTTTCTTTTAACACTGCCTCATATTTAGAAAGGCGTAATAGGAGGAGGTTGAATGGATATTGAAAAATTCAGTCTACTAAATTTAATCCCATGTCAGCTTCTCTGCTTATGCAGGGTAGTCTAAGGAGGGAGAATGTAATCAAAATGGTCCAAACACCTAAATATTATAAATATTTTCCAGAGGGAATAAGAATGTAGCATAAACTGATAAATCATCAAAACTAAAGTAGACTTTCTTGTGAATATTAAAGCTTAATAATAGTTTTTGCAATGGGGAGTTCTGTTAAATAGATCAAGCTATGTTGAAATATAGATACTTTTTAAATTGGCCTTTTAGAAATTTCAGCTTAACACATATAAAAATGGTTGAAGACATGAATAAACCAAATCTTAAAAAAAATGAGAATTATGGATTCCTTTTAACTGTTTTCTTTAAAATTATAAATCATTCAAGAGATTATTTGGATCCATCACATTAATATTTCTTTAATCAATTGGCATTGTACCATGTTTTTAATTTTATGTTTTAAAATCTTTGCCTTTTTAGCCTTTTCACTCATAAATTTTGAAAGCTTTATTAAATAAAATAAGTGAAAGATCAATATCTACAAAATCTAAGTGGGGCACTTGATAAATGATGAGGGAATGCAGAAAAACACAAGGAATGCAACTCCACCCTAGAAAACTACTTAATACTGTGTAGAAATACCCTTTGGTTTATGGAAAGAGAATTTGATGAAGATGAGTAATGTGTTTTTCTGTACTGGTGGTGATTAACTTTTCCCTAGATAACTTTAATATGGACTTACTGTGGGTAAAATTGCAGTATTTCCAGAATCTCTAGCCTGGCCTTAGTGTATCTCCATATCAATAGGTGTTTCCAACAGGAGATAGAGAAGTAGTCTATCTCCATATCAATAGGTAACAACAAGGGCTAGTGAAGGCTTATCTGGACCAGAGAGGTTGGGTGGGGTCCCTTCTTCTGCGGCTGGTCTTGAGAGACTTTTTTTTGTTTCAAAGGTATTTTATCCTGGGATTTTCCCCCCAGAGTTACACCTACTAAAAAAAAAAAATCGCTGGTGTTTATAGTGTGCAATACAATATGCTAGATGTTGAATATTAGAAGAATTCATATTTAGTTTCACAAAAATGTTAACAATTTCCTTAGATATTGCACTATAATTCCACAGTATATATTTTTATTTAATATGTAATAATCAAAAACCATTAGGAGAATGTATAGCTTTAATAAACATATACAGCCAATTTTTAATAGATATTTTATTAATGATGTATAAAAACATTTTTCTTAAATCACAGAAATTACCTTACTAAAGTTTTTTTCCAAAATACATTGCCTTTTGTCCAAAGAAATGTATCTATTAGTCCTTGCAAAAATGAATTTCCATCCCTAAAATTAATTCCAAACCAAATCTGGTTTGTATTTGTAAATTATTCTATATAATCTCCCATTTATAATTTAATTTGTGCTTTTCTTACCTTTTGTGGATAAAGTGGGTTTCCTATGGCCAGGATCCTCACTGAACTTAAAAGTAACTGGCCTGTTGCTATGCTACCACTTCCACACCTTTAGGCAATAAGCCATTATTGTGTTAATATAAAGAGTTCCGCCCACTGCTTAGCCAGAGACTGGGTGGTGGGGCTGCAAGGCTGGAGGAGAGCGGAGCGGAGGCTGGATTGGTGGCAGCGCCGAGGACAGAGGCCCAGAGGACGGCTGTGCGGGACGACTGTGCAGAGAGGCCCAGAGGACAGCTGTGCGGGACGACTGTGCAGAGAGGCCCAGAGGACGGCTGTGCGGGACGGCTGTGCAGAGAGGCCCAGAGGTACAGACCAGCTTGCTGCATCCGAAGCAGCAGTGATAACACAGACTCGCTCTGAGTGAACGGGATTTTAGTGACTGATCTGCCACCTGGAAATAAAGTTGGGTATAACCTTTTCACCCCAAGAACCCGTTGCTGTAAATTTCTTTGGTCACAGTGAATCTATAGCGAACTTGCCTGGAGCTGAACTCATTTGCAAGACACGTTTGAAAATGTTATTTGTTACTAATGGATAATTGGATGATTTCTTTTCCTTTCTGAATGAATAAAGTTGTCCAAATCAAATATTTGGTATGATCAAAATCATAGGTACGTTATTTTCTAGTGAAAATGTACCTAGAACTATTACAGCTCTCTATATATTCCATTTTTAATAATCATAATAAATCCTATTTTAGATCTGACCCATGAGTTCAACAGGCTTCAAGTTTTTATTTAATAGAGATGTGTTTCCAGAAGGACTGATTTTCATGCTAAACCAATGATACATGCTCAAACTGAATTCATATTAAATCTACCCATGGATCTTTGTGCACCCAGAAATTCTTTTTTTTCTTCTTCTGCCTGCTCCCCCAGAAATTCTGAATGAATTGGGAAATCAAGGAAATAGTCTGGACATTGGTATTTTCTTTAAACTTCTTTAAGTGATTATACTGGCAGCCAGAGTTGAGAGATGCTGTTATGGCCATAATCTCAAAAAGTCATGAATATAAAACCTAAATCTTCTATTTCTGTTAATAAACATACCACTCATCTATGAATGAACCTAAGCAGTTCTCGAAGTTTTAGAATCCAATATGCATTTATTTTCAGCATTTGTCACAACCAATTAACAAACGTAACATTACTATTTAGATTACATAGATGATTTTACCTAATCATCTGATGACTGTTGTAGTTGATATAAAATATGTTTTCAGATTTTTATAAAATTATGGCATCCTGTGTGAGTATGGTAGATTGGTACTCAAAAGTATTTCTTTCCTTCTAATACCTCTTGCACCTAGATGTTGGATAACTATAGACTGCACTTCCCAGATGTCTTTGGAGCTGGGGCTTTAGGTGGGATTTAAATTCAGGCAATAAGATTGGCCTTGCATGATATTTGGAAGGTGGATGCAAGGAGAGACCAAGCTTTTGATGCAACTACCATTTCTGATCCCAATATAGATATGGAAGTGTTTAGTTTTGTGCTAGCAAGCATAGATATGTACTCATTTAGTTTTCTGGAGCAAATGAACAGTGGTTTCAGTATCTAGTCTTAAGTTTTGGCAGTATCAAGAGGCAAGGCCTGGAACATCCATCCATTTTACCAGTGTGGTTTATAATAAGCAAGATATAGTTATATAAATGTCAGCAATAGCAGCTGAGTCTTCCTGATTATGGAACCTGCCTGACTATGTCAGGCTCCAGATTCTGGCAATGAAAGTATAATTTTGGATGTGGTAACTAGCAGAAGTGGCACTGGCCACCTTGGTGACCCAACTGAGTGGTGTGTCTTTGGTAGTCATCTCTGAAAGGTAAACATAGAATATATTTATTGAGTCCTCCCAATGATTTGGTAATGTATTATTTCATTATCTCTAATAAACTTCCTGCTTAAACTAGGTAGCATGGATAATGCATGCTAAAATTAAACTCTGAGTGATATCTATCTTCCCAAATATGACCCATTTTCACACACACACACACGTCTTAAAAAGGGAAGTAGCATTTTGGTTTCCTTAATCTGAAACGTCCTTCAGTTCTATCATACTTTTACTGAGGTACTGCAACCAAAAATTAATGCAGTATTCCTGTTTTGGTTATACCACATAACTTTATTAAATTGTGATATAATGCCTCTTACTCCTGAGTAGTAAGCTGGGAGGGGTAAGGCATGGAGGCAAAATTAGACTAAAGCCATGTCTCCAGATAACAAGTTATAAATGATTCATATGACCCTGTCTTGGTCATAACCCTCCTTTAAAATTAACTCTTCAAACTACCTTATTGATTTGAGAGGTTTATCAATCGTCCATACTGAAAAGGTTGTTACAGTTACTTACTGTGGCAATCTAAAGTACATTCGATATAAAACTCTGATTTTGACTCTAGATTTCATGTCAGGCCAAGATTATGGTAAGACAGGTAAACAAAGAAGATACTAGAAGAAGCTGCCTAGACAGACACTGATGACAAAAATAATCTTCCTTTTCTTCTTAATAGTATAACATTATTAATATTATATATTAACATTATTAATGAAATTATATTATTGAATAATGTTAATAATAACATTCTTATTATTATAAGAAGAAGCTGCTAGACACTGATGACAAGATTCAGAGGCTGTTGGCTCGTTCTAATTGGTCCAATGCGTGAGCTCCAGGTAATAAGCTGAGGACTAAACTGGCTGTCAGTACCAGTTAGGCCTGATGGTAGGGATGCCAGATTCAGAAAGTAAAAATGCAGGACACCTAGTTAATTTGACTTTCAGATAAACAACAAATAATTTTTAGTGTCAGCAACATTTGAGATATACTTGTAATAAAATATGTATCATTGTTTATCTGAACCCAAATTTAATTTGGTGTAGTGTTTGCTCTCTGGTAACCCTACCATGCAGCTAGTAACAATACCAAATCATAAGGACCCAGTTCATATGCAATATCCCTATCTCTAAATAAAACAGAATGCTGCAGTTTCATAGAAAATGAAGTTCTCATCAGAATTTCAAGACTACACATGGGAATCAAAGTGTACTCAGTGGTGGAGCTTGGACACTAATGAAGGTAGGGAACCAGGCTAGTCATTGCATTTGAAAATTGCTGAATTTTAACAATTTACCTGGATTTTATCTGTTGCCCTGCTCTGGTTTTCCATATACATGGGTACCAACTATTTCCTTGACTGTTTCTCATTTGTTATTTATTCTTGCTACCTTGCAGAGTCTCATCCTGAATTTTAATCTTTCCTAGCAACCATTACCAATAGCCAGGTATGACATCTAGGATATATTTGAGAAATAAAAGCCCATTCATTTATAAATATAGAATGGACATTTCCCCCCTGATTGCACTATTTCTGCTACTTTCTACAAAAAAGTTCATTGGCTATCTTGCACCTCACCTTCATCTGATATATAGAGCTTTGCAAGATCTGGTGTAATTTATTTTCCTGAACTATATTTAAGAGCTTTTGTTTGTTGCCTTGAGGTTTCACTTTTCATTTCATCTCATCTTATGCATCATTTATAAGATTTCTATATAAAACTATGACAAAGACTATTGTTTACAGTCCTTAGAGTGTTTTCTATCTTGAAACTGCTCTGTGCATACCATTGCTTTGATTTTGGCCATAGTCTTCCATAGTCCTTCATTTCTGATTCCAAGTTTAAATTAGTTTTGGTACAGAAATTTGTTAAAATTTTTCATAGTCTAAATACATTTCCTCTTTACACATAATTATTTTTCTTTTCAATAAAAGTGAAGACTGTTATTTAAGTTAGGCTGTATCAGAAAAAGAAAAAGCTGTATTTCCATTTTTGCCCTTCTCATAGGAAATTAAAAGAATGCATATATGTGGCAAATGTATGTGACATTAAAAAGTCTTAATTGTTTTTAGATATTAAATCAATCTCCTAATTACTTCCAATGATATATTCCTAGCTTATACCTCTCCCCTGAATTGCAGATTTGCATATAAACTATTAGACTTCTCTCCTTTTGTATCATAGTTGAAATCTAAAAATTTAGTGTGTCAAACTGAGTTCTTGATATTCCTTCACAGCTTGTCTTTATGAGGTGCTCAAAGTCAAAAGATTGGAACATATTCCCCCTTCCTCTAAACCACTATAATTAAGTCTTTTTACGGGTGCTGCCTTTTCCAAAGAGTTGATCATACCTGCCCACATCTTCTGTTTCTACTACTATCAACCCATGTAGTATAAGTTCTTGACATTGAGCTTTTGATTGTTGAGGCATCCATTTCAAAAGAGACATCCATATTGAATAAACACATTGCCAGCTATATGACACAGCTACTAGAAAAACAGATAATGAATTACGCTGCCCCATGAATAGTTTTCCACTTTAAGAAAGCCTGGGTAACCTAGATAACTGACTTTTTGTGTGACCCCACTTCTCCCTTCTTGCACTTATGCTTTAAACTAGCCAGTAAAGAGTGATTCCTCAAAACCCTAAACACCCCTCCCTTAGACCCTAATAAAGGCAGAACCTCGGGTCCATACTGTCTCTCTACCTATGACCTCACTGTGTGGCCCTTGGACATGCTGTGTAGTACCCTCTAGGACTTGGGAGTAATTATTCTTGTTCCTAACAGTTGATGGTTTTTGCTGAAGTGGGTTCTACAATCACAAAATCTACAAGGGCCTGTCCAGCCACAACATTGGCAGCATGGAGCAGACCCCTGTGGACACTAGCTATGAGTAATGGCAAGATGACTGCTTTGGGCATTCCTAAAAGCATCACCATCAATAGACTGGGACTTAAGCAACACCCGAGTGTGGGCCATACTCCACTTCCCAAATTCATTTGTGTTCACCATCTATAGGAAGCTTTAAGAACTACAGTGAGTTCATGACAACCCACCTCCACCTCCCAACAAATGCTTTAGTAACTTTCATTGCACTTAAACTCCTTTCCAAAACTGTGCATGAGCTGCCTTTGGTCCACCCCGCCAGCAGTAAGCACATAGCATTTTACCTCTGTGTTCACACTGCTTGAGCCACACCGGCCTCTTTCTGGTCTTTAAAAATATAGATACTTTTATCCCCTTTCAGCCTTGAAACTTGCTGTCCCTTAAGCATAGGATGCTATTGTCCCAGAGCTTTGCAAGGCTTGCTGAGTTCTTGTCTTTCAGATCTCAATACAAGTATCATCTCTTTAAAAAATTGCCGCCAGTTACATTCTATCTCATTAACCTGTTTATTTTCCTCATTGCCCATATTGCAACCTGTGGTTATCCTGTTTGCTTAACTATCTGCTTGGTCATTACCTCTATTCTTAAAGAGAACATATGTTCTATGCAGACAGGAAATCATATCTGCTTCATTTACCATATTGAGCTCTATCTTTAGAATCCTGTCTTGAACATAATTGAGAATCAATATGTATTTATTCAGACTATGAGTGAATAAATTCTAAAAAATAGAGTACTCTGTGTTGCATACTTAAATGTTTATGTTTTCTCTAAATGTCAGAAATACTGCAACAGTAATAGATTAACAAAAGTAGATTACCAATTATTAAATTTTAAAATATATACTTGTATTTAATTGTTAGCTATTATGCAAAAATAATTTTAAAATAACAAAGAAAAATAATAACTTCAATAAAAATAAGGAAACATAAAAAATTTATATTTCAATAGTAGTAATAATAAATAAATTCACTTCAGTTTTTAAAGTATTAAAGTTGATTTTGTGTCTTAAAAAGCACATTTTGCTTTTGCAAAAGTTAAGCACCAAATGCTATATTTACTACATGAGGTTTCTTGAAATGGAACAATTTGAATTTAATATGATATCTTAAATAACTTAATACCCATTTTGTATTAAAAATGTCATTCACATTTTGTATGACTTCTTTAGGTATTGCCTATGATTCTGTAAATATTTGAGTTCAGTTTTTTATGTTCCTAAGTTTCATTTGAGGCTCAAAACATGCACATTTTTAGATATTTTTTTCTTTAGCTTTAAAATGAAGTATTTTTAAGACATACAAATGTTTTAGTATCTTACACTCATTTAATAATTATAAGTAAATAAGGGCAGGAGTTGCCAAAATGCTGTAATTCTCTCAATCTCTGAAATACAACCCTTTGTGTAAGTGGGATATATATAGTTATTATTAATCTGTTCATCATGAAGAATTATTTTGTATTAACCATATATAAATATCTATAACCATCTTCTTCTTACACAAAAATATGCTTCTAGGCAATTAATTATACTAGTTATATAATTTAAAAATTATAAACTAAACTTGAGTAGTAAGTATAGGGTTAGTATAACATAATGTAAACAAATACACTTTTCATCATACATTTGTTATACTCGGTTAAAATACAAGTAGTGATTTTGACATCTGTTTCTTTTAATAGTCAGCAAAATCACAAATATATTTTAAAATAACACAAGAAAAAAAATGTATATCACTTATGTCTAGAAATTTGGCCCTAGCCAGACCCTCAAAATATTTCTTTTGTAGTTGCCAGTGACTCTTCATGTCAAAATGAAAGTCCCAAATGCACATTATATTGTGATAGAACAATACACACAATATGATTGGTGAAAAAGGTGGATTATTTAAATGACTAGCTAATAGTTCATAATTTTAGACAAAGTTAAATGGTTAACTGACATTACTCAGCAGCTGAGTAAGTGATATTCAGTCTTTTTAAAACACTCATAGGCCACACATACATCAATAGTAGTTACTCATCAAGAGAACAGTTCTTCAGCGGATGGAAGACAGACAATGTGGCCTACACAGAACTGAAACCAGCTCACCTGGTCAAAGCATAAAATGAAAATAACTATCTTAGTGATTCTAAACTCTCCACCTATGCTCTATTCCACTTCCCTTCTCTACTGAATATGACTGTTGATTAACGAGAGTCTCTGTCATATAAAAACTGAGGCTATGATACGTCTGAGAAGTTGAGTCAAATACAGTAATTTATATGGGTGGTGGTTCCTCTTGGAAGCGAACTGAGGTTTCAGATACAAACATGTCTACTGTACCCAGGGGTAGGAGGCACCGAAAAGCAAAATTTAAGATGGGCTATGGTAGGGTGAAAGGTATGGATTAACACTGAAATCCTTTTGGAAAATCCCCATGTTAAAAGAAGGAATCCTGTCTGATGGACTGTCTACGACAAGATCTAAGAGAGAAAATATTTTCAGGTTCAATGTGGATAAATCTCTTATTACTTGTTGAGTGGAAAGGTACTTACATGAGAAAACAGAATATAAAACATAAAATACTATATATATATATATATATATATATATATATATATATATATATATATATATATAAAAGAATAACAGGCCCAAACTCTTTTGTGGAATATCCACAAAGAAATGAGGAAAGAAGGTAGCATCTTATTAGAGTGAGGTGATGCTAGTTAACTAGAACAATGGGACAAATCACAGCACTATGGATAGTGATCATATCCTTACAGAGACAAAGTAGCTCCTTGCTTACAAGGAGCCCTGAAAGGGTGGCTTGTGTATGGGGGTCTTTAGGAGAATAAAGCTGGAGACTTGAAGAGAAGTGAGAGGGTAATTCCAGTAGTGATACAGATTGGCATAAGAGAAGATCTCAGTTAATCCTAATGTACTCCCTGAGAGAAGATAAAAAGATCTGTCATGTGCTACAAGAGACCTTTGCAACTAACTGATAAGGTAACATCATTTTTATTCCCATAGCAGGGAGGCATGGAGGATATTCAGTTAACACTTGATGTCTTGAGTTATACTAGAGAAAGTGCTTAGCCTGTGGTTTATTCCATGCCTGTGGTTTATTCCATATAAAGAATAAATTAGGTTTACATGCTTAAGTATCTATATTTGTCAAACAGAATATAGAGATTTTTAACTCAAAAAAAAAAAACTTTTAAACAATCTCATCTCTGATAACAACTTTCGTTTCATAAATTCCTTTTTGGTATTTGCCCACCATCAAAGTAAAATTTTTAGCTCATGATTTAACTACACTAACATGACAAGTGTGTAATTCTTTGCTTGAAATTCACAAATCCAAAAAATCTGAAAACCTTATATTTTTATGTGTCTCATTGACAGCAAAAACTCAAGTAACCTCTCACTTGTGAAAAAGAAAAAAGAAAAAAAGAAAGAGAAAGGAAGGAAAGAAGACAAAGAAAGTGGATCTTATTTGGACTGATAGGAGATTTTAACATGTTACACAGCCTTGTATAAATATTTGTATATTTCACTGTTTTAACTTATAGCAGTGCTTATACCCCTATAAAGGGTTGTTCATAAAATATCACATATAACTTTCTAAAGTATAAAAAAAATTGAATTTTGAAGCACATCTGGTCTTAAGGGTGAAGAACTAGGGTCTTTGGATCTACTGCTGAAGTGGATTATGGAGAATCAGAGTTAAGTAAATGAGAGATTGAGTAGTAGATTTAACACATGAATTAATAGCTAGATAATCTTCCTGCTTGCCTTCTATTTCTACCTAAATATTTAGTAAGCATTAGATCATTGCTAGCTATTTGACATACAACTATAAACAAGATGGTCACATTTCATATCTTAGTGGATCTTAAAGACTAGTAATTAGGTCATTTTAACAGAGTGTACTATATAAGAAGTTATTCAGGTTATAGAAACATATAACAGAAATACACAACCTAGATGTAAGTGCCTGGGGAGTTTGATTACTTTGCATAATAGAGTGAGAAGATTCGGGAGTTCCTAGGAATAATCAGAGGGGAAAAAATAGAGAAATTGGGCCGTAATCATGGTTATTACTTACATAGCACATATCTATGAAACAGGCACTATTCACAGGGCCTCTACAGATAGGTGCTATTAATATCCCTATTTTACAGGGACTTGATGGCATGAAAAAACAAGAAAGATGCAATTCATATAATATTTCACATGCAAATCTGTTCTGGCAGTAGCTCTTTCTTCTTGCTGTGTTCTTTTGCAAGGTTAAAGGGTCCTCTCCTACATTAAATTTGATCCACCTAAATTGGATTAAGAGCTGAGTTTCTGAAATGTTAATGAAAGATTGTGACTATGATTCCTGTCAAGCTGATGTTATCTGTTTACAAAATCATATAATCAATTACAAGAGACCCAGAACCATCTGTCTCCAATTGTAATCCTATGTACAGTTATTGGAACTGATTTAATGGTATGAAAGTTATAACAATTCTACCACCAATTTGAAGGCAAAATAATTCCTTTGCTTGTTTGCAGGGATAGTGATGAGTCAAACACAGCATTTGTTATATTTCTTAGAAACTGATTTTGAGTGTGTAAAAATGCTTGACATTATTTGGAGATTTTAAGAAAACATAAAAGGGCTTTGTAAGAAACACTGAAACAAAATTTCTATTAAACATGATTGTAAGGACAAATATAAAATCAAATAGCTTAAATAAACATTTAAACTCATAATGATACTTTTATAATTGATTTTTTTCTTAAGATAACTCCATTTGGAATAATATTTGCACTATGACACCCCTATAATGTGTATCATAAAAGATAACATTGATACACCCCTATGTTTATTGCAGCATTTGTACAACAGCCAAGATAAGGAAGCAACCAAAACGTCCATCAATAGATGAATGGATAAAGATGAGTTACATATACACAATGGAATATTATTCAGCGATAAGAAAGAAAGAAATCCTGCCATTTGTGACAGCATGGATGGACCTAGAGGGTTATTATGCTAAGTGAAATAAGCCAGGCAGAGAATGACAAATATCATATGATTTCACTTATTTGTGCAATCTAAAAACAAAACAAAACAAAATGAACAAAACAGCAGTAGACTCATAGACACTGATAAGTGACTGGTGGTTACCATGGGGGAGGGGGTGGGTGGGAAGGGTAAAGGGGATAAAGGGGCACAAAAATCTCAATCATATAAGCTGATCACAGGGATGGAAGTGGAGCATGGGTAATATAGCCAATGATTCTGTAACATCTTTCTATGTTGACAGATAGTAACTGTACTAGTTGGGGTGAGGACTGAATAATGTGGGTAACTGGTAAACCACTGTATTGTACACTTGAAACTAATATAAGATTGTATATCAACTATATTTAAATTAAAAACAAAAGAAAACACTGTTTTATCCTATATAAAATTCATAATACAAAACTTTGTACTCCTTATAACTACTGAAAATTAAAGGCATAGTATATCCCATCTCAGTATTTGATGGTTCTCTTACAGACCTGAGACACGGATTAGTTCATTGGATTTTATAGAACTGAAAGAGTATTAAAAACCTTATTGATATGTTTTCACAAAAACTATTTTTATAATTAATTGTCAAATATGAACAATTATGCCAACTTTCTAAGTTATTTAGATTTCAGCACAAGAGAATGCTTGTATGTAAAAAAAGAAATAGAAACCTCCCTTGCAATAAAAATTTTCTCTTTTTTAGTATGTATTATGAAAAACTTGGCTGTGTTCTCCTTTAATCTCATTGTATTATATCATAGTTAGATGTGGTTCTGAGAAATCATTTACTCTGAAGCCAATTTTTTAAAACACTTTTATAATAAAATACCATATGAACCATTATATTTGAGATGAGAGAAAAGCCATATGGTTAGAATACATGTTGTCAGTACTCCTTTTAGTGAAGCAAGACAATGCTGATAAAATTTAACCTGACATAAAAAAAACCTAAGAAATGTGTTTCAATGAATGCATTTTCATGATCTGTAGAAATTTACAAGGATAAGTATTATATGTAGATAACTACTAAACTTTACTTTTCCTTGTGGTTTTCCAATGACCTTTTTAAGATAACTTTAGGAGACATTTCTAAGAAATATGTCTTTTTCACTAGTTGAGCTTTTTAAATATTTAAATAAAATTAATAGAAATGCATAAAAATATTAATGCATAGTGCATTGATTCCATTTTGCACTGAACTCTATCAACAGGTAGACTTGATCAATGCTTCTTTTGTGCTACACTTGAATACTTACGTATTTCTTTTTTTCATTGATAAATCTAAATTGCAATTCAGCGGTCTTACATACAAATTTCTATTAAACATACTCCTTAAGGATTGACAATATACATTTTTCTTTATCTCCACCATTTTGCCTAGCATGTCGAAAACATTCTGTAAATGTTTGTTGACCTAAATTTAAATCTTTCTTTAGTCATGGAAAGATGATTGTTTAATAGCAAAATATAAGTTATCCCTTTGCTTCTTGTAGTGCTTTTTTTTTTCCTCCAGGCAGAAATACACAACAGTAGTCTACAATGAGACCTATAACTAGGTATGATTACTGGAGTCTTGAAAAATCAATTATAGATCCATAGTAGAATCAAGGCAATAGCCCAGTGGGAAAAATATGTTAACTAAAAAAAATCCTCGCTGGTGATGGATAACATTGGGAAAAATTTAAGAGGTAAATTCATATGAAACATAGTTTTTAATTTATAGTTAATCATAATTTCTTTCCTGAGCTCTAGATGTCTAATTTTTTACTAGATATCTCCATCTAAGTATTTTATAGGTTCTTCAACTTCAACCTCAAGATTTTTAAAACTAAATTCACAATCTGCCTTCCAATTTTGATCCTTCTCCTCCAATTTCTTGTTTGAGAAATGCTACCACCATCTAGTATGTCTATTCTCCATCAGAACTCTGGGGAATCATCTTTAACCTATTCACCTCACTTGACCCCCTTAATATCTCTTTTGTCTTTCTCTCCTTCTGAATATTTCTTGAATTTGCCTTAATTTAGGTCCTTATCATTTCTTGCTTGGCTTACTACACAGTCCTAAACTGTCTTCTTGCTTCAGGAATCATAACTCCCTAATCCATTCACATGATCAAAGCAAAAGTAATCATTCTGAAACTCAAATGTAACTCTCTGCTTAAAACTTCCCTACCACTATCAGTAAAATCTCAAAAATTATAAAAATATATTCTATCACATTCAAATCTCAAATTTTGTGTACACAACCTTCCATGACATAACTTTTGTAGCTATCTCCACTTCTATGCTATCTGCAAACATATACTCTATCCTTCAGTCATAACTAAAGCCTCATTTTTGCCCTGGAATGTTCTGTTTCTTTTCTGGGAATACAGCAACCTCACATTCTTTCTTCCACCCATCCTTCATTTAGACTCAGCCAAAACATCTTTAAAACATCTCCCTTGCTTCCAAAGACACATTTTTCCCCTAACATATGCTCTTATGGAATTTTATGGATGCCTATTATTGAGTTATACTTTATTTAAATATCTGTTTAATTTTATTAGTCTTTTCACTGGAATGAGCCTTTCGAGGACAAGGAATGAAATGTAATTTTTCATTCACAGTGTTTAGCAAAGTGACACTTCATAGGTTGACGTCAGTGACTTCAAGATTCATGTTGATGACACACTTTCTTTCTTTAACCTGTAAATACTCTTCTTTATATTTCCTTTACATATTTACCATCTACCAAAACAACCAAAACTCTAACATTTTAATTTTTTTACATAAAAACTCTGAAAGCACAAGTGCTTATCTCTATACCTATGAGAAAACAGAATGCAAAACTCCCTTAGCCCCACACACATTATTGCATAATCAAAAAAATTTTTTAAATGTATTATGATTTCTTTTTACAACTTAAATGCTTCAAATATGTTCTATTTGTTGCCCTTTGTTGGAGCTACATAATTAGGGTGTCCATGCAAGGCAGTTTGCCTGGCAAAAAAAATCCCACTTTACACACAGTGTCCAAAACTATCTGTTATTAAATCTCGCTTCCACTCTCAAAATTGTTCAAGTTTAGATAATAAATAAATTTGTAATGCAACAATTAATAAATTTCACTGTTATTTATTTGTGCTTATTAGTTTGGGATATGAATATTTCTAAAATAGGTGAAGAAATTACTAAATCTGTTGGCCTCAGTGTGATACAAGTGCAAACAGAAAGAAAGAAAAATATTTAGAGAAAAATGTGTATTAATTGGCCTGAACTAGGAATATGAATTTTGGACAAGTTATAATTCTTTAAGTGGGAGTAAGTAGTAATTCAGTGGTGGAACAATTCAGAAGGATGGAGATAATATGAAGAATGTCTGTAATGGTGAAGAATCTCATATTTTGATAATACCTCTGATTTCAATGACTACATATCTAAAATAATATGCAAACTTTATTTTTATTTACTAAAATTATCTGTGCTTTAATAATAAATTGTAATACACTAATAGTACAGAAATAATGGTCTCTCATAAAACAAATTAAACAGCCTCAGAAAGCTATCATTTTATTATATCAAGGCTGTGAGGACATTTCATTTACCACTTTTGGCTCTTACATTCTTTTCCACATTAAATAAGTTTTATACCAAAACTTTGGGATAAAGAATACAAGTTATATAGACTTAATACTGAGCAAAAACAAATGATCAAGTTATGTAATAATATTTTTTTATGAAAGGTGTAAAGGATATAGTTTACCATTGTTGCTGCTTTCTCTCTTTGGTTTCCATATTGCTAAGAAAATATTTTGAGGCTTTTAAACTGAGTAGCTATAAAGATCAGAGTTTTATAGAAAGCCAGATCTAGCTGATTCATCAGAAAAATCTGTTAACCACTGGATGGATATTTATTTTTAAATAAACTATTTTTTATGGCTCTAAGCCATAAAATGATGAGTAACTGTTCATCAGAAGGTAACTCTCTGCTAGTATAGACTTGTATCTTGGAGTCAATAGAAATATTTTCTCAGTGGTGTTCTGAAACTTTTCAAAGATTTTCTCTAATATAAGGGATTAACAAATGTATGGAAGCACACTTTTGTTTAATATAATTTTGTCTTGGCAGAGATTTCTTATTTTGTGGGAAAAACATCGGCATTTTCCAATGTTGTTACACAACCCAACAGTTTTTAATTATTTCAGGATTATCAACTTTACCATTCTACTGCATTCCTCTTCAAGGTATGTTCAATATAAAAGTTATAAAATATCAAGGTAATATTTGAAGATGACCAATACATCCTTAAATCATGGAAAACTATGCATCAAGGTAATGATTAGTAATAGTAATTTAGTCATCTTGGCATCAAATGTGTGTGTGTGTGTGTGTGTTCGATTCAGTAATTAATCAACCATTGGAAGTCAGAGAGGAGAATGCAGAGCATGCCTTTTCTTCAGTCAAGACTCAAATCAAAGTCCACAGTATACCCTGAAGCCTCTTGTGGGGTTATTCTAGACTCAAAGGGACATATACTTCTAGATGGTTTCAATAAGAGGATTATTCTTAAGACTAGATATTGTTAGTAAATAGAAGTTTTTCCAAAAATCTAGGTGGAGATTAAAACTGAATGTGTTGAAGTTTTATCTCAATCTAGGGGAAAAGTTACACCTTAGCATTCTAGAATAAATATAATTCTCTTTTTTTCTCAATGTTAATGAACAATTTGATATTTGAGGGTATTTTTTTATTCACATGTCACTTATAAATCTCAAGTGCACAAGCAGTCCCATAGACAAGTTAATTCTATGAACAAAATGATGTTAGATCTATAGAGCTGGTCCAAACTATTGACTCTGATAAATTAACTGGGGTTATATACCTTTCTGAGATCTTGTGGAGGGTGGCTGAATCTCCACCTGATATTTTTCACATCCCTTTATCACTACTACATCTTGGAGGAAAGACAAGTTTCAATTTCAGCCCTTAAAAAGACACTATAGAGAACAATGTCTCAGACATATTCTTTAACATAATACTTTTAAAGTTCTTATTCCCTATGCAGATAGAAAGTACTCCAATTTTTTAAAGTAAAAGTGGTTTGTGTTCCTCATTTCATAAAAATACAACATGAAAGTTGTTGGGACAAGAATAATTTAACCTGCATCAACCCTACAGAACATTTGTAGGGTTCAATTATTTAATCAGCTCCTTGTATACAGGCTATGAATACTGGCACTGAATGACCGTTAGAGTGAACCAAACATTCCTGTATATTCTTTGAGAATCTTCTAGTGCCAATAATATGATTGTTTGAGTTATCCATTCAATCTGAAGAAAATGCAAATATACAGGCCTCACATAAACTAGACCAAGTTGTCCTGTCCATTCAGTTACAGTGGAAATATTCCATGTGTCTATAAAATCTACAGATAATTTTCAACTAAGCCTAGGATATCTAAACAATTTGAAGACCTTGGACTAGACAATTTCCATTCTTTAGTATCCTCACCATTTATGTATTCTCCTTTTCTCAATGGAGTTTTACCAGAGTGGCACTTCAGTCCCAAACCAAGCTTGATTGCCTTTTTATGTTAAATTTAATTAATAATTAGCATATCAAGAATGAATATCACTTGCCCTATAAGTGAAAAAGAAATTCACTATTCTTTAAATGGGAAAATATCACACAGGTAAAAATTTAATGCAAAAGTTTATTAAAATTAACTCAACTTTACTCAACTTGGACTGGTATAACCCTGTTCTCTGCTTACAGTATCTACGTCATGATAATAAGTATCCTAACCAAAATATGTCATTATAATAGCAAAATTATCTCTCAAGAGATAGCTGTCATTTATTCATTGACATTTAATTATATGTCTTACTGTGCCAGCCTTTTATGTACCTACCTTTTATGTATATAGTTTTATTTAACAATCATGGTAATTCTGTAAGATCTATTAGCAAAGAAAAAAATGGGTTTCCAAGAAGTTAAAGATCTTGCCTAAGATCATACAACTGTATTGTGGTTGAGTGAAGATTAAGTTATAGGACTGTCTAGTCTGAATGAGTGAGATCTTTGTACAGTGGTACAAAGTATATCCCTCTTTCTGGAAAATAAAATTAAAAGTTGATTACTGAACATGGAAAATTTGACTTATTTGATAAATACACTCAACCCCAAATCAAGCATTGTTCACTACAATTAATTTGATTTCTGAAGTAGTTTGTTTCTACATGATACCCAAATCACAGTCATTTGGAAGTGTGTGTGTATGTGTGTGTATGCATGTATTTGTGATAGACATGAAGACATGAACCAATGTGACTTTTTTTCTATGATACACTATGAATTTATGAGTGTCTTAGGTACCTGTAGATAAAGTCATACCCTTTATCCTCCATAACTACCAGAATGGCTATAATAACTAAGGTATAAATAGAGGTTAATATTTGTGCCTACTTTTAATCTATATTCAGAATCCTCAGAAATGTGACATTTAATTGTATGAGATTAGGGAGGGGAGAGGGCTCATAAAAGGCAAAAATGTAATATGCCACTTATGTTTCACCATATTGGCAATGAAAGTAGGCAAATCTTGAAATTAAAACAGGTGAGGCAGAGCTCAAGATGGCAGTGTGAGCACAGCGGCCGAAATCTTCTCCCAAAACCATATATATTTTTGAAAATACAACAACTACAACTATTCCTAAAAGAGAGATGAGAGAATACAGTACAAGAACCAGGCTACATCTACATCTGAGATAACTCAGCACCTCACGAATGGGGTAAGATACAAAGCCCTGACCCGATGGGACCCGAACACTCCCCCACCCCAGGTCACAGGAGGGAGGAAAAGAATCAGAGCAGGGAGGGAGTGGAATCACAGGACTGTTAAATAACCAGCCCTGGAGATCTGCAACACACAGTATATGGTGTACTGGATATTAGAGAAACAGAAGGGCAGGATCCGAGATGGGGAAGGCAAGCAGGTCCCCACAGCAGGCTCCCCAGGGACAAAAGAAAAGTGGGTGCTTTTTAAAAGTCTTAAAGGGACAAGGGCCCAACAGCTGAATAAAATAGTCCCAACACACTCAGCCCAGTGGGATGGGAGTCTTGAGGAACTTCGGGCCCTCTGACCCCCTACAGGGTGAAGCAGCCCTGGGGACCCTCACGGTGATAAGCAGCCTGCCATTCGTTCCCCCCAGCCGTTGCTGCAAATGTACCAGCTGACCCACCACAGCTGCGGAACAGCCGGAGAGAGGCCCTGCCCATGGCAATCACACCGAGTCTTCACCCAGAGTGCAGCTAACTGGACGGGCAGCAGAAGCTGGAGCAAGGTCCAGAAGGGATGAAGGGGCCCCTTCTGGCAGTAGACTGCACCTGGCGTGGCTGCTACACCCCCGCGGTGCTCTAGGCTAGCCTGAGGGCAGCCCTGCCCAAGGCAACTCACAGAATTATTCCAGAGATTGCCTCCTGGTGTGCGGGTAACTGGCACAGGCTGTGGAGAAGGGCAAGGTGAACAACAAGCAGGAAGGGACTTTGTTCTCCCAGCTGACGCACGTGACACTTGCCTCCAACCACTTCTATCACCATGAAAAGACAGAAGAATCTGATCACACAGACAACTCCAGAGAGAGGGCCCAGTGGGATAGATTTAAACAATCTTCCTGAAAAAGAATTCAAAATAACATAACCATGCTGATGGACATACAGAGAAATATGCAAGAGCTAAGGGATAAAGTCAGGAGGGAAATTACAGAAATGAAACAATTTGGGCTTAAGAGCAGACGGGACGAGGTGCAAGAGACTATCAATGGAATAGAAATCAGAGAACAGGAGTACAGAGAAGCTGAGGCAGAGAGAGATAAAAGGATCTCTAGGAATGAAAGACTATTAAGAGAACTGTGTGACCAATCCAAATGGAACAATATTCGCATTATAGGGGTACCAGAAGAAGAAGATAGAGAAAAAGGGATAGAAAGTGTCTTTGAAGAAATAATTACTGAAAACTTTCCCAAGCTGGGGAAGGAAATGGTTTCTCAGACCATGGAAGCCCACAGATCTCCCAACACAAGGGACCCAAGGAGGACAATGCCAAGACATATAATAATTGAAATGGCAAAGACTAAAGACAAGGACAGAGTATCAAAGGCAGTCAGAGAGAGAAAAAAGATCACCTACAAAGGAAAACACATCAGGCTATCATCAGACTTCTCAACAGAAACCTTACAGGACAGAAGAGAATGGTATGATAAATTTCATTTAATGAAACAGAAGGGCCTAGAACCAAGAATACTGTATCCAGCATGATTATCATTTAAATTCAAGGGAGGGATTAAAAAATTCCCAGAATTATACAACCTTCCAAGATTGAACAAGAAGAAACAGAAAATCTAAACAGATCAATTACCAGCAAGGAAATTGAATCCGTAATCAAAAAACTACCCAAGAACAAAACCCCTGGTCCAGATGGATTCACCGCTGAATTTTATCAGACATATAGAGAAGGCATAATACCCATTCTCCTTAACATTTTTCAAAAAACAGCAGAGGAGGAAATACTTCCAAACTCATTCTATGAAGCCAGCATCAGTCTAATACCAAAACTAGGCAAGGACCCCACCAAAAAAAAAGTTACACACCAATATCCCTGATAAAAATAGATGCAAAAATACTTAACAAAATATTAGCAAACTGAATTAAAAAATACATCAAGAGGATCATACACCATGATCAAGTGGGATTCATCTCAGGGATGCAAGGATGTTACAACATTCGAAAATCCATCAACATCATCCACCACATCAACAAAAAGAAGAACAAAAACCACATGATCATCTCCATAGATGCTGATAAAGTATTCAAAAAACTTCAACATTCATTCATCATAAAAACTCTTAAAAAAATGGGTATGGGGGCAAGTACCTCAACATAATAAAAGCCATATATGACAAACCCACAGCCAACATCATATTTAACAGTGAGAAGCTGAAAGCTTTTCATCTAAGATCAGGAAAAAGACAGGGATGCCCACTCTCCCCACTGTTATTCAATATAGTACTGGAGGTCCTAGCCATGGCAATCAGATAAAACAAAGAAATACAAGGCATCTAGATTGGGAGAGAAGAAGTCAAACTGTCACTATTTGCAGAGGACATGATATTGTACATAAAAAACCCTAAAGAATCCACTCCAAAACTACTAGAACTAATATCTGAATTCAGCAAAGTTGCAGGATACAAAATTAACACAGAAATCTGTTGCTTTCCTATACACTAACCATGAGCTAACAGAAAGAGAAATCAGGAAAACAATTCCATTCACAACTGCATCAAAAAGAATAAAATACCTAGGAATAAACCAAGCCAAGGAAGTGAAAGACCTATACACTGAAAATACAAGACACTCCTAAGAGAAATTAAAGAGGATACTAACAAATGAAAATTCATCCTATGCTCTTGGCTAGGAAGAATAAATATTGTCAAAATGGCTATACTACCAAAAGCAATCTACAGATTCAATGCAATCTCTATCAAAATACCAACAGCATTCTTCAAAGAACTGGAACAAATAGTTCTAAAATTCATATTTAACCATAAAAGACCCTGAATAGCCAAAGCTATCCTGAGAAGGAACAATAAAACGGGGAATTACACTCCCTGACTTCAAGCTCTACTACAAAGCCACAGTAATTAGACAATTTGGTACTGGCACTAGAACAGACCACTGGAACAGAATAAAGAGTCCAGATATTAACCCAAACATACACTGTCAATTAATATACGATAAAGGAGCCATGGATATGCAATGGGGGAAATGACAGCCTCTTCAACAGCTGGTATTGGTAAAACTGGACAGCTACATGTAAGAAAATGAAACTGGACCACTGTCTAACCCCATATACAAAAGTAAATTCAAAATGGATCAAAGACCTGAATTAAAGTCATGAAACCATAAAACTCTTAGAAAAAAACATAGGCAAAAATCTCTTGGATATAAACATGAACAACTTCTTCATGACCATATCTCCCCAGTCAAGGGAAATGAAAGCAAAAATGAACAAGTGGGATTATATCAACCTGAAAAGCTTCTGTACAGCAAAGGACACCATCAGTAAAACAAAAAGACATCCTACAGTATGGGAGAATATATTCATAAATGATATAGCTGATAATGGGTTGACATCCAAAATATATAAAGAACTCACGCACCTCAACAAACAAAAAGCAAATAAGCCAATTAAAAAATGGGCAGAGGAGGTGAACAGACACTTCTCCAGAGAAGAAATTCAGATGGCCTACAGGCACATGAAAACATGCTCCACATTGCTAATCATCAGAGAAATGCAAATAAAAACCACAATGAGATATCACCTCACACCAGTCAGGCAGGCCACCATTCAAAACACAAACAACAAATGTTGGCGAGGATGTGAAGAAAGGGGAACCCTCGTAGGCTGCTGGTGGGAATGCAAATTAGTTCAACCATTGTGGAAAGCAGTATGGAGGTTCCTCAAAAAAGTCAAAATAGAGATACCATTTGACCCAGGAATTCCACACCTAGGAATTTACCCTAAGAATGCATCAGACCAGTTTGAAAAAGACATATGTACCCCTCTGTTTATCGCAGCACTATTTACAATAGCCAAGAAATGGAAGCAAACTAAGTGTCCATCAGTAGATGAATGGATAAAGAAGAGTGGTACATATACACAATGGAATAATATTCAGCCATAAGAAGAAAACAAATCCTACCATTTGCAGCAACATGGATGGAGCTAGAGGGTATTATGCTCAGTGAAGTAAGCCAGGGTGAAAAAGAAAAGTATCAAATGATTTCACTCATATGTGGAGTATAAGAACAAAGAAAAAAACTGAAGGAACAAAACAGGAGCAGACTCACAGAACCCAAGAATGGATTAACAGTTACCAAAGGGAAAGGGACTAGGGAGGATGGGTGGGAAGGGAGGGACAAGGGAGAAAAATGGGCACTACGATTAGCAGACATAATGTTGGGGCACAGGGAGGGCTGTACAACTTAGAGAAGACAAGTTGTGATTCTATAGAATCTCACTACGCTGATGGACGGTGACTGTATTGGGGTATGTGGTGGGGACTTATAATGTGGGGAGTCTAGTAACCATAATGTTGCATGTGTAATTGTAGATTAATGATACCAAAATAAAAAAAATTAAAACATGTACCCTTTTAGGTAGGGTTTTGATGAAAATGCATGTCTAATACTCTATTGGACAGAAGGTAATGTCAAAAGTCTCTTCTCTTAATTATCTCACTTTGTGGTCTCAATTTGTTATTATTAAATACTATTCTCAAGATAAAGAAATATGAGTTTGCTCTGATAAGACTTAGATTAGTTTCGAATCCATTAGTCAGGCTGTATATCTGACTAAAATTAATTCTTTCTTGATGCTTTATAGCCAAATGGAATAATACCTCCATGTGAGCCTTTGGCCTGTCTTCACAAGCCATAATTATAAGAATGAAAAGAAAATTGAGAACTATCAGATACATTTTTGTAACATTTAAAAAAATTTTTATTTTATTAAGGTATTATTGATATACACTCTTATGAAGGTTTCACATGAAAAAACAATGTGGTTAATACATTCACACATATTATCAAGTCCCCACTCATACCCCAATGCAGTCACTGTCCACCAGTGTAGTAGGATGATGCAGATACACTGTTTGCCTTCTCTGTGTTACACTGTGTAATATTTTTTTAATGTGCTACCTTATTAACTAAACAGACTAAATATCTAGTCTATTTCTAGGGTTTGTGTTTTTTTTCAGTCTATCTGAGGATTTCTTTCATTGTTTGTTAGAGAGCATACACAAGCTCCTCTTCACACGTACAACATATACACACATAAAACACAAATATAGTTCATTAGGTATAGCTTCCTAGAACTCTTTTACCATCAAAAAAGATTGGACAGGATTAGAAACTGGAATATAATTAATTGAATTCAGTGTTTATGGTAGACTGGTAACATTTTAAATAAATTTACTTAAGTCAATAATCTAGGAAATTGTAGATTAATCCCCCTTTAAATGACTATGACCAATTTTGAAAGTGGACAACAGTAAAAATTATCAAGGAATCCTATATTTTGCAAAGTCTGTTAACCATAGGTCTTTTCATGAAACACGAAAATAAAATATTCCTAATCACACACACAAACAGCACATATAATAGTTTGGCAGCCATCTAAAGAATGTATTCTTCTTTCTATTCTAGGAATTAAACTACATGACTATAAATATAAAATGGCATCTTTGTAAATTATTTCTAAACAGCAGTATGGAAGAAAATCTCACAGCTGTTGCTATGTGATATTTGTATATATGTGTTTGTGTGAATGTGTGTTGGGGGGATAAGATAGAATTTTAATACTCTTTACAAATAACCTAGAAATAATGCAAATGTTCAGAAAAAGTATTGGACCAGGAGTTGAAAACTGTTTCCAGGTTCCAACCTTGAAGTTTTATGTAGTTGGGTGGCTACTTAATCTCTCTGAGACACATTCTCCTTTTGGAAGAAGTCATGTCTGAGATTGTCTTCTAAAACTCAACTACATAAGTTTTATACTTGTCTCTTTTTTTTTCATAGTTATTTTTGAAGGCATCATTGAATAGGGAGAAAAAATGCATGAAGGGCTTCTGGTAGGAGTTTAAAAAACACAAAAATCAAGAAGAAACAAATAAGCAAATTAAACAAGAATTATTGACTCTTACAGGATAGTTACAAATACATGTTCAACTAAAGTTAAATTGTCACTTAAAAATGCCACCTCTGTTCTAAAATAAAGTTATTCATAAACTTCCTTCATGACTCTCCTTAAGTTACAGTTTGATTGAGTGGGAATCAGTCATGAAAAATTGAGAGAAGTTTTGGCCATTATTAATAATAAATGTACTAATGAAACTGTAGAACCTTAGAATATAGATCTTTCATAGAGTGATGGAAGTTGAAAAAAGTGTGCTTGTCAGAAAAATGTGTGTGCCTTCCACTCATGTTTAGTGACGTCATGTTCTTCCCTTTAACTCTATGCAAAATTTTCCACTAGCTGATTAATACTGCTCTATTAACTGGTTCTGTAAGATGGAGTGAAAGGAACACTGAACTTTGAATGAAGAAAGACTGGGTGGTAGTTCAGTCAGCTTACTGAAATATAGTTACCTCAATTTTTTATTTGGATAAATAAAAAAATTGGAGTAGTTAATCTCTATGACTTCTATCAGTTAAAATTGTATAACTGTGCTGCTAAGAAGAACATATTTGTATTCATAAATATTATACACATATGATACACATATATCCACCTATATATGACATGAATATCACACATGTTGTAATATAGTAAGAAGATTTTTTTCCAAATTATAAGCCTATTTCACATTTGAAAGACTAAATTCTGTATTATCTGGAAGAAATAGACAATAAAAATAAGTTAGAAACACCTTTATACATTTCCTCTAGTATTAAGAAATACCTTTCTAATGAACAAAAAATCCATTTTAGATTTGTTATAAGAATTCTGAACTATACAATTACAAAGATTCCCAGTTGTACACAGACTATTATAAAAAATCCAAGGAGTAATCAGATACAACACATCTGTTCACTGTTGAAAAAGCCAGTTCATTGAATTTATAGTTTAATTTTGGAATTTGTTTAAAAAAGAGCAACTGGATACAAAGTAATGTTATTTTTAAACCAGGAAATTGTACCGAGATCAAAAATAAAATATTCAAATATAAATAAATCATCAATAGAGGTATTTTGAAATAATTTTTTTCTAGAAGAAAATTAATTATTTTATGTGTAGGTTTTCAAACTTTATTATAGCATGCATTATGGAAACATATTTAAGTGTATGTGTATTATTCAACCAAAAGTATATTGTAATAAACTTTTTATAGTAGAACCATTTTGGGCCTACAGATTTACTATGAGGATACTACAGAGAGTTTTCATATAACCCACAGCTAATCTTCCCTGTTATTAACATATTCTGTTAGTATGGTACATATATCACAATCAATGAACCAATACTGAGTCACTGTTATTAACTAAAGTCCTCACTTTATTCATATGTCCTCAGTTTTAGCCTACTGTCTTTTTTTCATTCCAGAATCGTATCCAAGATACTACATTACATTTAATAATCATGTCTCCTTAGGCTTCTCTTTACTGTGACATTTTTCAGAAGTTCCTTGTTTTTGATGACCTTGAGAGTTTTGAGGATACTGTTCAGATATTTTGTAGAATGTCACTCTACTTGGATTTCCCTGATGTTTTCCCATGAGTACACAGGAATAATGTGTTTTGAGATGGAGACCAGAGAAGCCAAGTACCATTTTCATCACATCATAAAAGGATACATAGTATCAGTATGACTTACCACTTACCACTTGTCCACCTTGATTACCTAGCTTGAAGTAGTGTTTCTCTGATTTCTCCATGTGAAATTCTTCCTTTGTTTTCTCACTTTTCAGACTGTACTCTTTGGAAGAAAGTCTCTATATGAAGGTCAGACTTAAAGAGTGGGAAATTATGCTCCCCCTCCATAAAAGTGGAGCAGCTAAATAAGTCTTTTGGATGGGTGATTATCTATTCTCCCTTATTAATTAACTAAATAACTAATGAATAAATTATTTTATATCATTATGAATTTATGCATTTTTATTTTATACTTTGAGTTATAATTCAGTACTACTTTACTTATTCTGTTGCTCAAATTTTTCCATCTTTGGCCATTGGGTGCTCTTTGGGATGCCCCTTGTATCCCTTTTATATAATCCATCACTATGAGTTTTTTAATTTTTATGATCTTTTCCTTAGTTTCTGGCACTATAAGATGTTTCAGGCTCATCTTGCATATTTCTTTCCCCAGTTCTAGATTCAATTATTTCTCCAAGAATCCCTAGTTCCTTTTACTGAAGAATGGTATTAGAAACCAAGATCTAGAAGGTAAGGAGAATTAATATGCAGTGTTAATTTTTTAAAATATTTTTTTTGTTTTTTAATTTATTTAATTGTTTTAATTTTGCTATTATTAATATACAATTATATGAGCAACATTATGGTTACTAGACTCCCCCTACTGTCAAGTCCCCACCACATACCCCATTGCAGTCAGTGTCTGTCAGCATAGTAAGGTGTTATAGAATCACTACTTGTCTTCTCTGTGTTATACTGCCTTTCCCACATTCCCCCACCCCACCCAAACCCCCCCTACATTATGTGTTCTAATTGTAATAGCCCATTTTCCCCCTTATCCCTCCCTTCTCACCCATCATCCCTTTCCTTTTGGTAACTGTTAGTCCATTCTTGGGTTCTGTGAGTCTGCTGCTGCTTTGTTTCTTCAGTTTTTTCTTTGTTCTTATACTCCACAGATGAGTGAAATCATCTGATACTTGTCTTTCTCTGCCTGGCTTATTTCACTGAGGATAATACCCTCTAGCTCCATCCATGTTCTTGCAAATGGTAGGATTTGTTTTCTTCTTATGGCTGAATAATATTTCATTGTGTATATATACCACATCTTCTTTATCCATTCATCTACTGATGGACATTTAGGTTGCTTCCATTTCTTGACTATTGTAAATAGTGCTGCAATAAATACAGGGGTGCATCTGTCTTTTTCAAACTGGGCTGCTGCATTCTTAGGGTAAATTCCTAGGAGTGGAATTCCCGGGTCAAATGGTATTTCTATTTTGAGTTTTTTGAGTAACCTCCATACTTCTTTCCACAATGGTTGAACTAATTTACATTCCCACCAGCAGGGTAGGAGGGTTCCCCTTTCTTCACATCCTCGCCAACATTTGTTGTTGTTTGTCTTTTGGATGGCAGCCATCCTAGCTGGTGTGAGGTGATATCATTGTGGTTTTAATTTGCATTTCTCTGGTGACTAGTGATGTGGAGCATCTTTTCATGTGCCTGTTGGCCATATGAATTTCCTCTTTGGGGAAGTGTCGGTTCAGCTCCACTGCCCGTTTTTTAATTGCTTATTTGCTTTTTGTTTGTTGAGGTGTGTGAGCTCTTTATATAATTTGGATGTCAACCGCTTATCAATATGTCATTTATAAATATATTCTCCTATACTATAGGATGTCTTTTTGTTCTACTGATGGTATCCTTTGCTGTACACAAACTTTTTAGTTTGATATAGTCCCATTTGTTCATTTTTGCTTCTGTTTCCCTTGCCCAGGGAGATATCTTCATGAAGAAGTTGCTCATGTTTATGTCCAAGAGATTTTTGCCTATGTTTTTTTCAAAGGGTTTTATGGTTTCATGACTTGCATTCAGGTCTTTGATCCATTTTGCGTTTATTTTTGTGTATGGGGTTAGACAGTAATCCAGTTTCATTCTCTTACATGTAGCTGCCCA
This sequence comes from Smutsia gigantea, assembly GCA_032199065.1. Lineage (NCBI taxonomy): Eukaryota > Metazoa > Chordata > Mammalia > Pholidota > Manidae > Smutsia > Smutsia gigantea. The sequence continues at coordinate 186,924 of JAVSCE010019299.1, read as the reverse complement.
GTTTTAGCCAACACCAGCTGTTGAAGAGGCTGTCATTTCCCCATTGTATATCCATGGCTCCTTTATCATATATTAATTGACCATATATGCTTGGGTTTATATCTGTGCTCTCTATTTTGTTCCACTGGTCTAGGGGGTCTGTTCTTGTGCCAGTACCAAATTGTCTTGATTACTGTGGCTTTGTAATAGACCTTGAAGTCAGGGAGTGTAATTTCCACTCCTTTATTCTTCCTTCTCAGGATTGCTCTGGCTATTCGGGGTCTTTTGTGGTTCCATATGAATTTTAGAACTATTTGCTCTAGTTCATTGAAGAAGGCTGTAGGTATTATGATAGGGATTGCATTGAATCTGTAGATCGCTTTACGCAGAATGGCCATTTTGACAATTTTAATTCTTCCTAGCCAAGAGCATGGGATGAATTTCCATTTATTAGTGTCCTCTTTAATTTCTCTTAAGAGTGTTTTGTAGTTCTCAGGGTATAGCTCTTTCACTTCTTTGGTTCGGTTTATTCCTAGGTATTTAATTATTTTTGATGCAATTGTGAATGGAATTGTTTTCCTGATTTCTCTTTCTGCTAGTTAATTTTTAGTGTATAGGAATGCAACAGGTTTCTGTGTATTAATTTTTTATCCTGCAACTTTGCTGAATTCAGATATTAGATCTAATAATTTTGGAGTGGATTCTTTAGGGTTTTTTATGTGCAATATCATGTCATCTGCAAACAGGGGCAGTTTGACTTCTTCCTTGCCAATCTGGATGCCTTTTATTTCTTTGTGTTGTCTGATTGCTGTGGCTAGGACCTCCAGTACTATGTTGAATAAAAGTGGGGAGAGTGGGCATCCTTGTCTTCTTCCCGATCTTAGACGAAAAGCTTTCAGCTTCTCGCTGTTAAGTATAATGTTGGCTGTGGGTTTGTCATATATGGCATTTACTATGTTGAGGTACTTGCCCTCTATACCCATTTTGTTGAGAGTTTTTCAGATATTTTTAATCACAAAATTAAAAATAAAGGTTTTGTTTCTATTCATTAACTGCATTTGTATAAATAATATATTCCATAATTATTTAATACTTTTGGATCTCTACGACTTTTACCTGCTCTCCATTTATCTAAAGCAAATCCCACAAGAGGATAAAAAACATCAAAGACCTCTAACCTTTAAAGGGAACTTCTTCAGTTACATAAGGCCACAGAGTTCACTTGGATATTCCCCTTGAGTGATTATTTTAGACCATGTTCCAGTGACATGTGCCTTTACGTCACAGATCGTGGGAAGCTGTCTATGGCCTCTGTGGACACTACAACCTATCACCCTGAATTAGATATAGGAAAACACTGACAATTCCACAGAATCAAATCCAATTATTATGTCTATTCAGAATTTATGCTTAATTCTCTTATATAGTTTTTTTAAATAACATTGCCCAAATAAGCCAGGAAGTAGCACAGGGGACTTATTTAAAGCAAATAAGAGCCAAATTTAAACAAATCTTACAATATAATGAATGCAGGAACTTATAACAATTGTTTTATGAAGTGTTTTAGCAGAAATATTTTATGAAGTATTTTTTCAGAACTAATTAAGAGCTTGTCCATACATATATGAGTTTAACAAATTAGTTTCATAGCAAGCATTTCTGAAGGGATTTCATAATAATTATATGGAACTTGAAAGAATGCTAACCTGGAAATTGGGAGCTCAGGTATTTGGCCTGGACCTTTGGACATTTTCAAGTTGGGTGGTATTCAATAAGTCCCTCAAACTCTTGGACAATTTTGTCTGAAAAGTGAAGAGTTTGAACTAGATGTCCTCTTTCAGTTCTCAAATGCTATGATAACATTTTCCTGAAAAACTTTCCTGATAACAAGTTCCATTCCACCTTTGTAGAGAGATCACAAAAGATTTGTTAATAAATATTACTTCACTTATGATACAAGAACAATTATACTAATCCACATTATATTATCAAATGATAGCATTGTCTCAACAACTTGAAATAAAACATAATTTAAACTCCTTTTCCATTTCAGAAAAAGAAGGATTTTGCTGTTGCCCTTGAATTGTAGTGTAACTTTGCTTTTGTGAACGTTAATCTACTGTTCACTCAATTCCACTCATAGTCAACTCATTCCAAATTTATATCGCTAAAAGATGAAGACAGTGCACTGTTAAGAAGATTCTCTAAATAGAACTCCCTCTGGGAAATTGTCCTTGATTTTACAGTCAATGAAAAGAGTTTAATAAATTTATTTGTGGATGGTTTTATTCAAGGTAAGAGGAAAAAAGTAAAGAAGAAGTTATGTTACATTACACTGGTATGATTTTTCTAATTCTAGAATGCTATTCCTTAGTGAGAGAAGAAGCACTACCTTATAGTTAATTTTCATTTCCTTAAAACCATTAGAGAGTTGTTCTAAATGTTTATCAACATTGGGAATTGCCAGGACTTTGGTAAATAACATTCACTTAGTGTATATAATGTCTTCCACACAAAAATTTATACCTACCTCATGGGTTCATGTGAAACTCTGATACCCAACTCTTCAGTCAGACCAGAAAAATAAAAACAACAGGCCTTTATTGAACTTTTGATGAAATGCCACAAAGAAGAAAGCAGAGTGAGATAACTTCAAGACTGTGTGAAAAAAAAATCCTATGTATCCTGGACTGAACATCATGGCTGATGATGGTAGACAAAAAATACTAAAATTTCACATATGTTATTTGTTTTTTTGTATAAGCATTATTATAATAATCTTTAATTTATACTAGTAATTATAAATGGAGTATTTTAATATATAAGTTATATGACTAAATCATGTAACCATGTTTTTTGTTACATTCACCGCTATGATTGCTTCATTATTTAGCCAAAGCTCAAGTGCTTTATGGTGATAGCTTCCCAAATAGCAGGTTTGAGATAAAAGAAGGGTAATCCACTTGAGTCTGTAATGGATTTGACCTAGACTTTTAAATCAATTCTTCTTGTTTATATATCTATAATCAAAGTTCAGACTCTGTTTTCTCATTTTTGCCCAATTCTCCTATTCTATTTTAGTTTATTGCTTTAGACTCTACTAATTCATTTAATTGTATGTTACAGTTCATTGTCACAAATTCCAACCTATATTACTTGACTCTCTTTCTTTAAAATCAAAAAACTCAGTTTACTGTCATTAAGAACTTCAGAATGTTTACTCTCACATTTACTTTTTATTTGTATTTGATCTTTCCAAGGAATGAAGAAAAACTTGAGAAGATGTTTTACGTTGAAATCACTACAAATGTGCATTTGAGTTGTGTCTACTGTGACCAATACTATGCAGAAGAAAATGATATTAATTAAATCTCTTGTTCTTTCCCTTATTCTCAATTAAACATTCCTTTCTGTCTCTTGATGTTTGTCCCTTTGAACAACATTGATGGACTTACAGAAGAACCCTTAGGGCCCTTAGGCTTGGCACTTCAATTGACTGTGGATACCTTACACCACACCCTAATTCCCCATGGCTATTTTCCAAAATAACCTGAAATATTTAAAAGCACATTTTAGTACTGGCTATAAATGTTTTGCTTTATGGAAATGAATGAACAATCTTTATTACATAGGTTTATAAGCTAAAAGAGATAAAGGAGACACGAGTAACAGAAGCAGGTGAATGAGACACAACCAGATGTATATACTTGGAATGGGAGTAGGTAAGGAGAAAAGAGCAGATTATATTGCATCAGTAACTTCTGACACCAGTTTAAAAATACTTCAGTCAGTAAGTGCTCTACTATAACTTAATGAAATTTTTAAAGAACTTTAAAAAAACTTAAAAATAGTTTATTTGAAACATACAACTATTGAAAAAGGAGTGGGAGAGATCAAAGGGAATACAGCATTATATGAAAGAAAGAAACAAAATTCCCTGACAATAGAGTGGCAAATGTACTGTGTGTCCTCTTCTTGGACATGTACCAAGCCAAATACTTACATGAATAAGAGGTAATTAAAGATTGTGCTTCAATGGTTTATTGTGTTTCAGTGTTGCATAAAAATCATGTTAGTTAGGTCTAAGTGAGTATTAAAGAGCTCACAAAGGTTGGACGGGCCAGTGGAGTCAGTCACCTGGTTGCAATTTAGAAAAAGAAAAAACAAAGAAAAAAAAAACACTCCATGTTTAAAATTGAGGTTTTTTCCTACCATATTAAATATTTTTAAAATCATTTTAATTATTTTTGGACATATTATGTTTAGCCTCCTAGAGGAAAATATATTCCACTAGACATGATACATGAAATTTATATTTTACAAGCACAAGGAAGTCAATAAATTCAATAGATAATAATGTCTGTGGGTTTAGTAGAACTCACAGTGCCTGGGTAGATGATGAAAATTAGAAAAAATAATTTAATTTCTGTAAAATATGCAGTGTTGCAAAGTAATATAAAAGCTTAAGGTATTATTAGTAAGAACTGAACATAGGTTTTGATTGTTTTCCTTAATTTTGAAGGATCCCATTATATTATCTTCCTTCAAGGATGGGCCCTAGAAACTTTAGTTGGAATATTCGGATAGCTTAGTTTAGTAAATTTAAATTAGAGCAGGAGAGTTATTTTTCCACTCAAAGTCAGTATTATTTACAGACACTACTTTATGTTTTTAAAGATGTTTCAAATAAATGATTAATAAAGTATACATTATATAGCATGTCATCAGTAAACTGCATATGCATCATGAATTCATTTCTCCACTAACAGAGTAATTCACTCAGTTGATTAATACTGTCTTTTAATTCTATCTTTCCTTCCAATCTATGACCCCTCCTTGGAGAAGTTGAATCTGTAATCACAACCTGGAATCAGTAAAACTATACACTACACAACTCATGCATCAACTCCCTCTAGCAGCAACCCCGATTTCTTCTGGACCAAGATGGTTAGTTTATGGCTGACTGAGCTACCCAAACAGATTTCCTAGTTATTTGAATGTGGAACAAAAATTTAAGTTCCTTGGCTGTGATGAGTTTACTGTGAGGAGAATGAAGGGTGAGGACTGCCACTTTCAGGCAGCAATAATGAGCTGGTCTGCCAAAAAAAAAGGACAGTAAACAGAGAACAGGCATAAAGGAACAGTTTAGATGACAAAGCACATGAAGCCTAAGAGAGAGAGCAAGTGAGCGAGAAAGAGAAAATCTCTATATAGTATTCCATTTTCTGTTGGAGTCAACTATGTTTTCAATAATTGTTTCATTACATTCTTTGTACACTTAAAATGAAATTACTTTTCTAGACCTTCACTAAATGAGCTTTTATTCCCTGGAACCAAACTAAGGCTAAAATACCAAGATAGCTTCATAGTAATAGAACAGTGGCTATTGTGAGGCTCATTTGTGTATTAACTACCTGTAGTCTGCTGTGAGTTAAGCAATCAATAGAAAATGGGAACTGATCTTTCTTTTGGCAGTTTGAAGATGTTTAAAACTTTTCTTTATGTAATTAGAAATATGTAAAGAATTAAATCTGATTTAAAGATGGATTTTTAGCAAGAACTGTTTGAGAAATAAAATTGAAGAACAAAAATTTAAGTATATACAATCTATACACTATTATGTATACCTATATTAATAATTCATTATAATTTGGGTGGTTCTATCTAGATTCTCATGCTCTCAGTGCCACCCACCTTCTATAGACCTCAATTTTGCCATCAGATGATGACTGAAGCAGAGACCCTCAGAGTACCTCATTTTCCTGGAGAGCCCCACCAACACTCACAGCTTTAATAACAATTATTTCTCTTAATCAGTCTTGTATATATTCTCCATGATGTCAATATACATGGAAATGATGCTTCCATTCCTGTCATAGCCCCATATCCTGATCTACTCCCAATCAATGGCCAATAATGCCATCCCTAATCCCTTCTCAGGTTTTTACAGTCATATGATAGATTTTGCTAGAGATGGTCTCTACTTTCCCAATACCTACATATTTCACTGTTTCTCACCCCTGTTTGATTCTTGAACCCTTCAGACATGGCTTAGATGGCCCACTTTTCTAATAAGATCCTCGTATGTCTTTTCAACTCCCTTGCCAAACTCTCCATACCACCATGTTGACTTTAAAGTCATGACAGCCCAAGATCAATTTAAGTCTTGCTGCTACAAGCAATCAAACTAAATTTCTTAGTCAATTCACTCTCTGACTCTGTGATTTAATTTCACAGTTTCTCCTTCCCCCTCAAATATCTATTAATCCTTCTTCTCTCCTTGCTCTCAGCCTGTGAATTAGCCTCAGAAGTAATCAGAAGAGAAGTGCTACATTCCATCTTTCTATGACTTTGATGATTCTTAAAACCTAAGGGCAACCTCTCTAATTAGATCTCACTCCTTTCCTGACTACCTAAAGATATCAGTCTTGCAGTTGCCATCTTTCTCCTGAAACATCAGAGGTTTTTCTTTTCTTTTTTTGATTTTTTTTATTGAAGTATAGTACATTATGCAATATTAATTGGTTTCAAGTACACAACATTGTAATTCAACAGTTATATACATTATTAAATTCTCACCTCAACTAGTGTAGTTACTGTCAACATACCAAGATGTTACAGAAGTTTTGACTATATTCTCTATGCTGTACTTTCATCTCCATGATAATTTATATTATATTTGAGATTTTGTGCCTCTTTATCCCCTTGACTTATTTCACCACCCATTCCAACCCCTCCGCCATTGTAACCACCAGTCATCAGTTTTTCTTTATACTGAATGATTCCCCTAAGCCTACAGATGATGTAATATTTTCCATCTTAAATTTAAAAACAAAAAGTGTCCCCCAGAAGTTGAACATGAAATGGCCTGAAATCAACTTAATATAATTCCAAAGAGTTAGTTGAACTGAATTCTTCAAATAATAAAAAATAAGTTCCAGGAAAATAAAGGGTAGCAGGCTCTTTATGAAAATTATTCATAATTCATCTCACCCCATGAACACGTATGTTTCACATTTCATTCATATACCAATAATATTTTTATAGAAACCAGCACAAAGTGATTTCAAAATCAGCATTTTATAGAAATATAAGGATATCATGAATGTTATGTACAGATATGATATGAAAAATTTACAAGTAATAAAATAAAATATGATTCTAGTAATCACAGTCTAATCCAATGTCTCTCTTGTTACCTTGTGCGGAACCAAGATTAATGTGGTTTATTACTGTTTTTATTTAGAAACTTTATATATACTTAGAGTGATCTGTGATGTTAGTCCAGTCTTAGTAAAGCAGTTTTTATTCTTTTAGAGCTGGTGACCATTGTAAAGAGCCTATTTTCATATGTCCCCATTAGTCTTGGACAAATTAAATTTTTAAAAATTGAGTGTGAAACTAAACAGATAAAATCAATACAGAAAATAATTCAGCTTCTAGAATCTGAATCCAGTTAACGCCTTGTATTACTTGCTTGCTTTGGTCTTTCTCCTACTTGCTTACTATGTTATTTAGTTCACATACATAATCTTTTTATTCCAAATGTAGCTATGAAGGTGGATATGTATGATTAGTCAGGACACTAATCAGAGATTTGGATTTTTCCAAATCTTATTCTCCAAGGATATTTGAACTTTAAATAAAGAATACAGAATTCTAGTCCATTCCCATTTTCAAAGGTATTTAAGAGTTGAATCAAAAATTTCTTATACTTTATATTTTAATGAATTTCCCATATTGAGTGCTGATAATATATAATAAATGCAAATAAGGGTTTGTAAAAAGTCTCTAAGTGGACCTTTGGTTTCTAGGTCTGTATATAAGGATCTAGGAAGTCACCATTCTGTCCTAACAGCAATTGGAAGTTGAACAGACTAAAAAGTCAGCAACTTCTGTTGGCTCCATAAGACAGGTGAGGACAAGGACAACCTGCTGCCCCAGGAGCAGGGAGACAGATGGAGAATACACGGCATCGTGTTTACCTGGGCAGAGAGTCATGAGTGGAAACTGCCGTTGCAACCAGTACTGGGGTAGGTAAACATCCGTAACTGATGAGCTGCTGGAGGCTCAGTGTGGACAAGTCTGAGAACTAAACATTCCAAGGGTTCCAGTCATAGGGGAAGCCCCACACTTTTGCAGGGATTTACCTGCAGGAGCTTGACCAGATTCTCACAGTAAATGTAAGAGAAAAATCCCCTTGTGTTTCCAGCAGGAAAAAGGGAAAAAGAACCATTTTGAAATATCCCAGAACACTCTGTTCTTCTGAACAAGGCCTGCTCTCAGGAGAAACTAGTTAACTAGAGCCTAACCTGCTGGAGTATTATCAGAGCTTAACTGACCTGGAAGAAGGAAAATATACAACTTCAGTTAGCGTTAGCCTTCCACATGGGAAAAAGGAAATACCCAACTCCAGCCAGCTCAAGCCATGCCTCCCCAGCTAAGGGTGGAGAATAAAAAAAGAAAAGAAAAGAAACACTTGGGCTGTTCATAGTCCAAAGGCATAGGTTCCCTAAAATACGAGCCCTAGTCATAGAACAACAGAACACTTCCCCTGCTCCTCCATCTCACCACCATATTATTAAAGGCCTTTTAACAGCAGCTCCTCTGACTTGGTACATCATATCTCACTATCAGTAAAAAATTACAAGGTATATGAGAGGCAAAAAACACTATTTGAAAAGAGAGCAAGCATGAGAACCAGACATGGCAGGGATGTTAGAATTACCAGACCAGGAATTTAAAAAAAATTATATTTGAGCTTTAAATAAAGAATATAGAATTCTAGTCCATTCACATTTTCAAAGGTATTTAAGATGGTTAATATGCTCAGGGCTCTGATGGAAAAAACAAATAGCATGCAGGAACAAATGGACAATGTAAGTAAAAAGATGTAAATCTTAACAAAGAATCAAAAGAAATTCTAGAAATCAAAAACACTGTAACAGAAATAAAAAATGCCTTTGATGGACTTACTGGTACACAGGAGATGGCTCAGGAAAGAATAACTGAACTGGAGGATATTTTCAATAGAAATCTCCAAAACCAGAAAGGAAAGAGATTAAACATTGAGAAAACAGAACAGAAAATCCAATGACTGCAGAACAGCTGCAAAGGTGCGATGAATGTGTAATGGGAAAACCAGAAGTAGAAGAAATAAAGAAAGGCACAGAAGAAATACCTGAAACAACAAAGACTGACAATTTCCCCAAAATAATGTCAGACAACAAACCACAGACCCAGGAAGCTCAGAGAACACCAAACAAGATGAACGACAAAAAAACACTTAAGAATATCATTTTCAAACTACAGAAAATCAATGATAAAGAAAAAAATCCTGAAATAAGCCAAAGAAAAAAACACCTTAGTTATAAAGGAACAAAGATAAGAATTACATCCTATTTCTCCTGAAAAACCACACAAACAACAGAAAAATGAAATATTTAGTGCTCAGAGGGAAAAAAAGAAAATGCTCACCACCTAGAATTCTGCACCCTGTGGAATTATCCTTCAAAAGTGAAGGAGAAATAACAACTTTCTCAGACAAAAAAACTGAGGGAATTTGATACTTTAGACTTGCCTGGCAAGAAATGTTACGAGAAGTTCTTCAGAACATGATCAGCATCTTGGAAGCACACCTTTATGCCCCCTCCAGTCAGCTCCCCTTCCCCTAGAGTAACCACAATGAGTCCCGACATGCAACTGCACAGATTCACTTTACCCATTTTTTTTAACTTTGTATGCATGGTGTATTGTTTGTGAAATACATAAAGCTATACCTTTAAGATTTATGTACTTTTTTATTTAGTTAATAATATTATACCAGTGTCAACTTTCTGGTTTTGTTGTTTAATCAAAGGAGCTGAAAATTTATGTGCATACAAATATTTGCACATGGACGTTTATGGCAGCTTTATTCGTCATTGCCAAAATTTGGAAGCAACCGAATATCCTTCAGTATGGTGAATGGATAAACTGTGATACATCCAGACAATGGAATATTATTCACTGTCAAGAGTTTTCAAGCAATGAAAGGCTATAGAGGAAACTTAAATGCATATTACTAAGTGAAGGAAGCCATCTGGAAAGGCTATATACTACATGATTCCAACTATATGACTTTTGGGAAAAGGAAAAACTATGGAAATTATAGTTTCCAGGGGTTGGAATCATGAGGAAGGGATGAATAGGAAGAGCAATAGAGGATTTTAGGGCAGTGAAAATACTGTGTGTGATATTATAATGATAGATACACATCTTTGTACATTTGTCCAAACCCATAAAATGTATAACACCAAGAATCCTAATATAAACTAGGGACTTTGGGTGATTACAGTATATCACTATAGGTTCATCAATTGTTTCAAAGGACCATTTGGGTGGGGGATGTTGCTAATGTGAAAGACTGTGCATGTGTGGAGATAGTGGTTATATGGAAAATGTCTATACCTCCTGTCAAGTTTGTTGTGAACCTAAAATTGCTCTAAAAAGTGGTCTTAAAAAAAAAGGATGTAAGCAATTGTCTTAATTTACAGGAAATATCAAATCCTAACCTTGGCTTTGGCATTTAGTGAATAGTATGTGCCAAAATATGCAATAATACAGAGCCACTTTCTTTGATGCAGGTTATTATTAAATGTAAAAAAAAATCTGCTTCTGAAACATCAGTTAAGATATTCATATGCTCATTCTAACACTTTGAACAGTCCAAATTCTTTTCCTCATGAAAATTTCAATAAAATTATTTTTCTTGGCATCTTGTCATTGTAAGTATCCACAGTAAAACCTAACACAGTGTACAACTGAACACAACAGGATGCAAATAATTTCCAAGAAAAGCTAAATATTGATATTCAAAATGCCTAAATACATAAATCCTAACATGTACAGCTAGAAGAGACAGTCAATGCTTATAACCATTTAAAAAATCATTAGACATTTAAAGTCCTAATTTCAGAGACTGTACATCTCTTTCTGAAGGATTACCTCAGAATGACTCCCTATATTTAATATAGCATCTTTCTTTAAAGTTTGCACCCAATACTAGAAAAATAATTTTCCAATTAGGGACAATAAAAACTTTGAAAGAATGGAGCTGTGAGAAATTGTGATGTCTTAAGATGTTTTGGTTCCTTTTCATCACCGTATTTTGTGTTGTCTTCTTAATCATACATAAACAAAAATACAATGACTTAAAGATGCAACTTGTCTTTTTTTAAAAATCAAATCCATGTGGGGGCTTTATATAAACAATGGTAACCATAATCATGCTTATGCCAAATAATCTAGCAAATTATTATGTGACATTATTATAAAACAAAGTTTACACATAAAAATCCTGAACATATTTAAAGCACTGTTATGATTTTCTAAAGGAAAGGCTCCTTATAATCAGAAAGCATTAAAGATATATGCTTAACTGTCTCTGTCAACCAAATAGGTTGAGATATATTACTTAGTAAGAAATCAGTCCTTGCTTAAGCTAGTGCTTTACCTCCTCCTAATAGATTAAATACAACACAACCTGTATAATTTCCTTTCAAGCATTATTATGAGTTGGCTGGTGGCTTGAAAATATAAGAGGTACATTTTAACAAAGTTTCAGCATCTATTTTATCTGGATTTCTTTTAAAGACATGAGACTATTTTACTTGAGAACAGTATATTTATAAAAATGATTTACAGGTCTGATTTAAGTTGATCTTACATATGCATGAGGTTTTAAATATCTTCCAACCTATCTTGTTAAATATGTATTTAACATTAAAAAGTTAAAGATATTTTTGAATATTAATATTAAATTAATAGTACCACTTTAGTACATAGATTTTATTTGTCATTTCTCAATTCATAAATATTTTTAATAATGACAATAGAAGCACTGACCTCTTAACCTATAATTTAAATCTCCCTATATCTACACTAAGGGTACTACATTAAACCAATACCTGCACTTAACTGGTCTCTCTACTTCTAAGTCCATTCTATCCAATTCTTCCCATAGGCCAAATTATTTAAAGAAATAAATCCATTGAAGAATATTTTGACTGTACTGTTTTCCCGATCAACTACTGGCTCCCTAGTATTTATAAATTTAAGTTTAATCTTAGTCTGTCATCCCAGGTTCCAAAATCTCTCTAACTGAATTAAACTTCAAAAGAAAACCAGGTTTACTATCACCTAAAAGCATATTGCTTCCTCATCTTTAACTCTTGCTTTTATCATTTCTCTGTTTTAAGTGTTTATACCTTAACTATACCCATTCTTGAAACAAACTCAGGAAAAAAGTTCCTTGCTTTTTCATGAAGCTCCTTTTCTCTACTATAATAAGAAGTGTTTTCTCTTCTTCTGTATTCTAAAGAATTACATGAAGATCTTGGAATATGCATTATTTTTTTTTTAATTGTTTTAAAATTTCTCCATCTCTCCATTGTAATTGAAAAGTATTGAGATCAGATGTCTTATATTTCTTCACATCTGCATTATCAAACACAGATTAGAGCTTCATTAAGATTTTTTTGATATTAGTTAATTATCCAATTAATCTGTATTTTGATGAATCTCTTGTAATACACAGTATTCCATGTGTGACTGGACTTCTAGTGTCATTAATCATATTATTTATCTATACATTTTAATTTGCTGGAGAGAAAAGTATTTTAATAATAAAATATAACTCTAAAATTGGATTCTTTAGCTTGTGATGATATACAACTTTCAGTTATTACAAGATAGAGACAATTATTTTATTAACCATTCATTACAACTGGAAACAATATACAGACTTTAAGTAAAAGAATTATATGACTTCAATGATTGTCAAAGTTAGAAAAGTATTACTAAAAGCAAACTAAATCTAAATGCATCCCATATGTCTTGATTCTAACACCAAGAAAAGAATCCTTAAAAAAAACATGTTTTATACATGGCTTCATGCTACAGTACTATTACCCCTTGAGAGTCTACAGTGATACTGAATAATGTTTTGGCAAGGGTTATAGGATGAGTTCCTTATAGTATACAAAACCTGTATCAAAGAAGATGCTGAATTTCTTGTTGGTTATAAGTGGCTATAGTGAATAGATCTGTCTAGAGACATATTTTTTAAAAAGTTAAAATTATCATCAATCCAATCATTAATCCACAGTTAAGTCAATTATGAATCAAAAAAATATGAAATCATTCATATGCAAAGCAGGATAAAAAACACCAGAGCAAAATTCACTTTCAGTTTCCCAAGCAATCATTTCCAATACTCAGGGACTTGATACATGAATTCCTTTTCCTCTGTCAGTTTTGCTTTTGTGTCTTTGACACGGGTTTAATTTTTGATGACTGATTTTGCTTAAACTACTGAAAATTCAAGTAGTCCAAAATATAGCACCTATTAATTTGAGAGTTGTTTAGTAGTTAAAATACAACATTTGGGGCTATGTTGTCTGACATCTGTGTTTTTATTTATATTTTATTTTCTAAATAAGTCTTCAAATTAAGAGCCTTTTCCAGAATACAAGAAACCATTCTATAGTAAATGTATCAAGACAATGAACATTTCACTGAAGAACCAGACAATACAGTGATGCTTATCAAAACTAATCAATTAAAGTTCTAGATAATTCTTAGGTTGCTGATTCTGTAGATTGGTTTGGTAATAAATAAGAAAAACAAATTGTGTTGAAAAGAGGCACAGATTTCCATTCAAAAGAGAATAGACACAGCCAATTTCACCGTATATGTTATATCTAATCATTAAAACACAACTGTCAATTTAGGATTATTAAGAGTATTTTAAAGCCAAAGAAACTGAATGTAAGGAATTTTGAATGCTTCTGTCATGGCTACAAAGCTGGTAAATATCTACTTCCAGAAATAAAGCAGTCTTCCATTGAAGAATGTGTTCAGTTTAAATGCCTCAAAGTTTATTAAACAGAAATCAGCCTTAGGTTGAATATACTCAGCTCATCAGGGGATCTTGTATTTGGAACATATCTTTGTAGTATCCTCTAAAACTTATTTTATTAAACTGAGCTTGATACTATGTTATTAGCCTATAGTCTAAGATTTTTGATAACCAACCAAGAAAATTCTTGTATTCGGTAGGAGCAAATATTGTTGAAGACTTATATTATCCAACTAGATCATATACACTATTATCTCACCTTGCCCTCTGAGTTTTTACATGTGGAACTCTGTCCTGATTATTTAGTTCTCATGCTAAGCTCAATTAATATTCTTTAATGATGGCCTTAATGGCTTTCTCAGATGGGAGAGCCATGTATTCCCATAGCATACTACTTCATTTGCATCCCCCATGGAACAAGTAATACATACTCGAAACAGTAAGGATTTTCCTCCAATTGCACCTCCATGAAATTTATGGTAAACATTCTACTAGGGAATCTTTCACTTCCTAAACCGTTGGCCCCTGCCCACCTTGAATGATGAATGAATCATTGTTTCGATGGGAATGTCATTGATGCAAATACATTGTGTCCCTAAGATGGGCTGTAACAGATAATAGGCTGATAACCTCTCTCAAGCTTATTTAGTTCCACTGGTACCTCTTTACTTCCTGGGAATTCAGTATGGCCTTAACTTCAAAGGCACAACCTGAAAATGCCTAATATGTACAGGGTGACCACCCACCTTAGCTTGCCCAGGACTATCTTGCTTTTAGCACTGTAATTCTTGTGACCCAGGAAACATCAAGTACTGGACAAATCAAGACAGTTGAGTTGACATCTTATTTGGATGGAAAACATTGGTTTGAATTTGAAACATTTAAAAATCATATGATTGACATTTTTAAAAGTCAGGATTTTTGTTTTTTAGAAAAGGCAGATTTGGCAACTTTGATGGTCACTTTTATGTTCTGATCTGGCTATCCTACCCTATAGTCCCCAGTTAGTCAATCAAACTCTAATCTAGGAGTTGCTGTGAAGTCATTTTGTAGATTTGATTAACATTGGCAATCACTTGACTTTAATATAGGAGATTATCCTGCATAAACTGGGAGTGCCTGGTCCTATCAGTTGAAAAGATTTAAAAGAAGAATTTAAGTTTCCTGAAAAGAAATTCTCTCTCTAGACAGCAGTGTCAGCTCTTGCCAGAGTTCCAGCCTGCCCTTCCTGACAGCCCCCCAACAAATGTATAAGCCAATTCCTTACAATAAATCCCTCACTTGTTCAATAGATGATAGACAGATTAGATAGGTAGGTAGGTAGGTAGGTAGGTAGGTAGATAGATAAATAGATATATAGATAGATAGATGATAGATAGATAGATAGATAGATAGATAGATAGATAGATAGATTCTATTTGTACTTTTTCTATCTTGGCTGATACAGCAATACCATCTGAGCATTTCTTCAATGATTGAGTCATCTGAAGCATTTCTTCTTTAAATAAATTGCAAGCTCTGAGATTACCATAATCAGCATCAGACTGGGCTGAGAAAATGAATGTTGAGCCATACACACATATTATTAAATGCCAGAATGATGAAACAATATCACCGATTATTTCAATACTCCTGACTTTTCAATATTTCAATACTTTTTTGGAAGAGAATAGAAAGGGAAAGGTTGGGTTTGCTATTCAGGAAGTTTCTAAGAAAAAATTAAGAGTTGATGTTCTCAAGAAAAGGATCATGCTGCAGTCTTGGAATCAAAAAGGGAGACAGTCTAACTCTGGAGAATTGGATACATATTTTTCTATCCTTAAAAAACTAATAACAGCCATATTAAAGACAAAAGCAAAGCAAAACTTAAAAACTCACTTGGGAGAGAGGCTTGGTGCTTCTTGGGTACCACAACATATTAAAAAAATTAATATTCAGGAATGATCATGTAAGCTTATTGTGTATTCAACTGACTAAACCACCAACCCCACAAAACCAACCAAGCCCTCTCCTCTCTCTATATATTTTCTCATAAACCTTCCTAATCAAGTACTAAAAATGTTTCAGAAATCATGGTTTTCATTTCACAATTATGATAAAAGCTAATAAACGTTGCTTTATAAAACATTTTTGGATCCTGATACTTACTGCACAATATGGGTTTTACATCTTATTTGTGGATGGTAAAAGGTCTTTGGAAATTCCTCATGGCTAAATTATAAGAATTTCTCCACACAGTTTCTTCATGTTCAGTATTTTCCTAAATATTGCTTGCTAAGTTGATTTCTGTCCTCATCTCCTTTTATCTTTATTCTGAAATTTAAACTATCTTCATGTCATCTCTTTTAAAAACCATAGATTATGTCCCAAGTGTTATTTATTCCTCCATTAAATATTAATTTGATCATCTCTCTCTCTCTTTACATATGTCTCTCAAAGGCAGCACTGAGCTCTGGCCATTTGTACAGCAAATTATTCACATCCCTTCCTATAGTTCTAATGGTCAATTAAATATTGGACTTTTCCTTTATATTCCCTTCTATGCTCTTGTATGCATTTTTCCTTAAAAAGAAAAAAAGAGAGGAGAAAAGCAATGGCAATTTTACATCATAATATTATAATTTCCTTTATGAATTGACATGTTCTCATGAATTATTAGTAAAAATGCTTATTTAGAACATGAGATTGACAATTTTAAATGGTAAAGTGTGGATTTTTAATATAATTTTCCCAGGAGGACAAGTGTATATATATACATTACTTTCAAAATTTGTTTCTCTCAAAATTTAACATGCATATTTATTTGATCTAGTAATCCCATTTCTAGAAATTTACTTTACAAAAGTCACACCTAAATATTAAGTTCAAGATTAACTTCAAATTTTGTGCAATGACAAAAAATTAAAATGACCTAAGTATCCATCAAAAAGCAAATGATTAAATAAGCTCTGGTATACCCACATATTCAAATAAAATGCCATGAATCCAATAACGAAGTTACATGTAATGAAGTGAAAATTTCAAAAAGATACATTTTTAATGAAATGATTATAAAATGACATGTATAATAAAACCCTATTTATGAAAAGAACTTGAATTTATGAAATGAAAAGATATTTAGATAGTAAGACATTAAATTGTTGACAAACTTTTAGGGAAGGGTGTGGAATTGTGATCATGCAAATATGTCTGTATATATACTTCTATATTATTTGAACAGTTTTATAATATTCATAAATTAATTAGACTACTTAGAAAGTATGTCAAAAAAATGAATGTGCTTATAGATAACATTAAATTTTGCTAGAGAAATATAGGCAAGTAAGTGTAGGCATTCAATATTTTGAGCTAAAATTCAGTTGGTCATCATCACCTTATCCACCTAAATTCAGAACAAATGGCTGATTCAGGTGCTTTTCAAAAACAACTCAATTTGTGTGACATCAGCAGCCATGCTGACAGACTGACCATGACTTTCCAAATGGGTATTTTGTTATAATGCCAAGGAAACTCTTCACATTCCCAATTAATGATCCATATAATTTCAGATCCAGTAAAGACTGGATTTCTGAATGCACAATGAGCCAACTGTCTCAGTTTCAAGAGGTTACAAAAATGAAATTTCTAAAGCCATGGAAGAAAGAAGATCCAGTGGAGCATCAAAGGAGCCAAATTTTCACACATCTCCTTGCACAAAGGTTTTATCTCCGTCAGTGCTAGCTATCAGGAGCATCCTTCAAGGCTCAGCTCTCACCTCAAGTTTGGTGATACAGGTAGGAAGGGATAGAAAGTATAAGAAAATGGGAGAAAGGAAGGAAAAAAAATCATAAATCAGGAAATGTAACAATCATAAGCCAGAATTAAAGCAGGGCACAGAAATATATCCCAACTATAGGCATGTGTACTATACAAGGTAGAAAAAAAAAGTCAAAGTTCAGACAAAGGGTGTGGTAATTAATTTCAAGCAAAGGAAAGGTATGACAAAAGGATTTTCCCCCAAAAGTTGAGAAGGGAGGCCTGTAATCCAGTTTCCTAAAATTTTTAGCACTAAGCAGCTGAAAAAGCAGACCTCGGATTGAATATAAGAAGGCAGGATCCTCCTAAGAGTGAAAGCCTCACTTGGAGACTGTGGAGGGGACAGACATTAATATCCCACTATAGCTGATTTCAAGCTACCAGTAATTTAAATACTGTTTGGTAAATTTCCTGAAAACTTACAATCAGCTCTTGAAAGCTAGTATGTGCTAGATTCAGTATACCATTTGGAGTAGGTGTTCAAAAAATCCTACATACTCAAGTGACCCAGGCAGAAGGCACTAGGGAAGCTGAAAGGCCATGAGGAATATGTGAAAGGCAGATGCCTATTAACACAGCTGGGTAGACAAAAAGCAAATCCATATCCTACCAGAAAGGGAGTGTGATATGCAAATATTTTCTCCATTCATTTCTTTAAAATTCTATGTGAGAGTATATAGAAGCTTGTAAACACTGAGTGCTAAGTGCAAATAGCTGTGATGGGACACTGATTGCCACAAGGAGTGACACCCACAGACTGTGATATGGGTCAGAAAAGCATGAAGGAAAGTCTCTAGATGCTAACAAAACAATATGAATATTTGCATGCTTTGAATGTACCGTATAAAAATGGTAGCATATATAAAATTTAAATTAGTCCGTCATGCTTTCTACAGTGTACACATTTAAAATAATCTCAAATTCAATACTTGGTTGACACTGCACTAAATCCATCTAACTGCTCTAGCACCTGGTCAAGCCACTGAATATTTTTCAATTGTGATCCTTAGAATAAACCTTTTATTGAAGATCCAGTAACCAGCCCCTAGGGTTTTCCCACTCTAACTCCCAACCTGAGCAATTTACCCAGTATGAGAAGCCTTCCATTCAATTTAACTAAAGACTGGAAGTATACTTTTTTTGTTGGTCCAAGACCATTACTCAATGTTGTAATTCTGATAAAATAGAGCTTCACTTCCCTCCTTCCTTCTGGTTTTTTGGATATATTATGTCACCAGATTCCCTAATTTCTGGCCAATATTTATTTGAGCATTTGAGACATCCTACCTTGAGAGTTTCATATGGTTATGTCTTATATATTCCTTGTTGATACCCTTTCTGGATTTTGTATAAAAAGCTTTTATCAGAGAAATAGATATGGGAATGAAAGAAAGGCAGGTATGTATAGTCAAAACAACAACATGCTGCCTTTTACTAAGTTGGAAAGAAAAAAGGTAGAGATACAGGAATTCAGTAAAGTTATCTTTATCTTTAGAATAGGCTAAACGCCACAAAGAAGGAAAAAATTTAGAAAACTTAGACCTAGGAACACTAGCTCATTTATGTCACTGAATTATTCTTATATAAAAATATACACAAATAAAAATGTGTTAATTGAATTAAACTTCTGCCTAATTCATGATATGTTTGGGAAGTAATGTAATTTGAAAGCTGTAGACAGAAATAAATTATTTGAATTTTAAATAAAACTGCAAATATCTTCATTTTTGAGAGCATGATTTAATTATGGTATCTTTATTTATAAAGATTCATTTTAATTTTGAATAATTTTAACTATTTTGTGTCCATGTATCAATATTAAAATGACTCCTATGCAAATATACAACATACTATATATGTATTTCCAAGTTAGCTTCAAAATGTGAAAGATGAAATACAATTGCAAAATTATGAAAATTGTGTGGAAACTTTTGCTTACAGGTTCCAACTTCTCTAAAAAATATATCGCTCTCAAATATTTTGCAAAGCACTATTTTGACTGATGGGCAAAAATAAAAATTTTTCAATCCAAAGGAAATTGCATCAAAAGGATATTATTTATACCCAATGAAAAAAATATTCATCAAGGCTATAAATTTCATGTTAATGATTAACCAGTAAGACTGCAATGTACATTGGAATAGTTCTATGTGATTATATTACAGATTAATTATCATCCACAGTTAATTTTATCTGAAGTTTTAAATTATGACACATTAAAGAAAAAAAGGACAACTCAAATGATTTTATTCTGCAGGTAAGATATTTTAAAAATATGTACAAAATTCCTGGACTTAGTGACTTGATTATAATAGAATATGGCAATAGCGATGGGGTGTGGCACTGCCAATATAAGATTATAAAAAGACTGCAGCTTTTTTTGTAAGTGTGTGCTCTTTCAGATCATTCTTCCTGGGGGCAACCAGCTACCACCCTGCGAAGATGTTAAGGCAAAGATGTGGGGCAAAATAGAAACATCCACCCAACAGCTGGGAGAACCTGAGGCCGCCAACAATCACCTGAGTGAGCTTAGAAGCAGTTTCTCCAATCCCGGCTGAGCCTTGAGTTAACAGCAGCCTCAAGCAATAGGTTGACTGCAACCTAATGAGAAACCCTGAGCTAGAACCACCCAGCTAAACTGCTCCAGGTACTTGACCCACAGTAACTGTGAGATAAAGGTTCATGTTTTAAGCTACCAGATTTGGCGGGCATGAAGAACTGCACTTGTCAGGTCAACAAGGATGAAAGCATAGCACCGTTATTAATCAAAGTTGATGGGTGTTGTTTGGTGGTTGGTGGGTTAGCATAGAGAACCACACCTTCTTATTAGTAATTTAAATTAATTAGATGGTTATTTACCAGAGACTTTACCAGCAAAAAAAAAAAGCAGACAAAAGAGGGTACATATATATGCAGTGGTATGTTATTCTGTTTATCTGGAGCTTGCTATAAAATATTTATTAGTCTGTAAATTACTGATTTAAAACAAAGAACAGAAGTGAGCCCTATTACCAAATTCTTATTTTGAACTAGACCGATGATGACAAGTTGCAGAACAGACAATTGAGGCCAAGGATAACAGATTGGATTAGATGACAGAAGGTAATTATTATGTGAAAGATATAGACAAAGCACTTGGAATGTATTATGTATTCAGGAAGAAAACAAGGTAGTTGACTATCCACATAATCCTGGACATTATTTTTTTCTAGGTTTGCAATATATATGTAAAAACTTCCATCTCTGCAATACAAATCTTCCTCCTTCTTTTAAGTTGCAGCAAAATATTTAATCATAAGAATGCAATATGTTTTATTTAACGAATAACCTACTGTTGAATATTTTGATTGCCTTTTTTCTAGTATTTTGCTATTACAAAACAATACCACAAGGGTTGTTCTTGAACTTTATCTTTTGGAAACATATTCATCGGGCAAATATCCAGCTGTGATATTGCTGTGACCAAACATGAATGTTTTCTAAAATTTGATAAATATTGTCAAAAATGCCATGCAGAAAGACTGCACCAATTCACATTTCACTGCAGATGAGAATGAGCATTTTCCATAGTTTTTGCTATCACTTATCAAAACTTTTAGCATACTTGTCAGTATGATAGATGAAACCTACTTTAATTTGTATTTAATTATTGGTGAAATTTAAGTATTTTCTTTATATATATATACATTAGCCACCAGAATCTCTTCTAAAGAGTGTCTGATCCTTACATTGCCCATTTATACTATTGAATTATTTACTTTTGTCACATCCACTTATATGAGATTTTTGGTGTATGAGCTATTAATTGAGCTTCTTGTCTACCTTTAGCTATGGGTAGGTTTTTGTTTGATTTTTTGTTTTTGCCACGCAGAGGTTTTTCTTAGTTTGTCTGCATTTAGTTGGATTGATCAATCTTTTCCAAAATGTTTTCTGAGTTTTGTTATCTTGCTCAGAAGAAATTTCCAGGCTGAGAATATATATAAATGAGAAAGAAGGGGTAAGGTTATATATGACTAGGTATCCAGACCTGAATATATTTCATGAATAGGAGTCAATATTGAGAGACTCTTTAATCTCAAGCCAAGTAAACTTTATTGTCCTGAAGCACAAAAAACTTTAAAAAGTTTTTCTATGCATTCAGCAACCAGTGAGCACCACCCATCTCTAGTGTCACTGAGGGTGCTAGGGGTGTTAGTACTTCACCAGCAGTTGCCCAGCGATTACCCAGTAGGACTGATGATTAACACTGGCCCAAGATTTTATAAAGTTCTGTTAAATCAATCTATCTAGAAAACCATCTTTTCCAATAGCCCAGTGAACACATATTTTCCCAAAATTAGTGGTAGGGTGTAGGCATCTAGAGCAATGATGAAGGTGTAATAAAGAAAAGTGCCCACATTTTGTGGGACTAAAGGAAACAGCATATGATTGCCAGCTCATTAAGTCAGAGTATAGTGGAACACTCTCTGTTCCAATGTATTTGCTTGTTTCATAAATTATTATAAAATATCATGTTACAAATTATTTCTCCTGTTTTCTCTATTCATTCAGACTTCTCTTTGTCAACTGCCTTTTTAAATTTTTATTTATAATTTACCACAGTCATATTTTTTCCTATGATGTTCTCAAACTCTCACTGGTGTATACATAAGTCTCACTCTAGCCTGCCCTCCCTCCCTCCCTCCCTCCTTTCCTCCCTTCCTTCTTTCCTTCCTTCCTCCTTTTCATCCTTTCTCTATTTCCTTTGCTCTGATTTTTTTCTTCCAAGAGAATGTTAAAATGTCTGTATAAAGAGTATAACAGGACACAGTAAAATATAGAAATTAACATATATGATAAAAGCTTATATTTCAGTCTAGGGCTCAGTATTTTACTCTCTTTCTACCCAATATTTAATTTGAAGCAGAATGGTATAATAGAAAAAGAATGGATTTTTCAGACAAGTGAATCTCCAGGAGTCTATACTGTCTTATCTGGAAAATTTGTATTACAACAATTTCTAGACTTTGATTGTGAATTAAATAATATCATTTTACAATAGATTGATAGCATTTTTTGAGAATTTAGACCTTGATTCATAGTTTTAAATTTATTATTGCAAGATAGAATAAACTAGTTTAAGAACAAACCTCAATAATCCTCAATGTTATTTTCCATTAAATATAGAAAATATAAAAGTCGTCTCATTTAATCAAAGAATTAATTAGTATATTACTTTTAATAGAGGTATTTTTCTAGGTTAAACAGTAAAATATAAATTATATTTAAAATAATGATCAACACTGATTTTTAAAAGGGGTACATCTATAATAGAAATACCACAATGTAAACATTTTCTACCTATATTTAATTCAAAAGTGAGTATTTATCTCAATTTTGTGCTACACTGATGTAATGCAATTATTTTCCTAGATAATTGTTATTTTAAGATAACTGGACATATATGAAAATCTTAAAAAATACAATACTGTCAGTTCAGGAAAAAAAAATGTTAGTTTGTAGGAAAGGTAATTCTTTTTAAAATGAAGAAAATGTTGCCGTACCAATTTAAAATTGTATAGAGGTAAACTTATCTTCATTTTCAACCATTTCATTATCCAATTAATTCATGAAAAGGATAATAGGCAAACATTACCAAATGAATCCATGAAGCCTGTCTGGATACATTGGTAATCAAGTCACTTTCCCATGTTCTGACTCCTGAAGGTCGGTCCTGACTACAGAAACCCTCACTGGCACTTACTGGGCAAAGACAAGGAAGAGCCACAGTTCATGTTTAATACATAGGTAGACTAGACTTCGTCTTTTCTTCTGAGAATGGAATGAGATGACAATGACAACTGAACAAGAGATGCTGTGTCTAATATTATTAAACCTAAGCAATAACCTATGGGATAAATTATTAGCCTCATTTTTCAAGTGAAGAAAGTAAAGTAAAATAATTTACTAAAGCCAGTTTCTGCAGTTGCCTTCCAAAAACCCTTACAACATGATCCAATTACTAACTGGTCCTTTAGTAACTGGTCATCTTCAATAGGGTTGAAATTACGAGTGGATATAGATGTAGAATTTTCAGGTGTAGAAATTCTTTTCCCTTTACTGACAGAGCTGTACAGGTATGAAAGGAATGAAAATATTTTAACAATGCAACAACATTTGAGCTGTGATATTTAGGTAATTTGGAGAATTATAAAATGGCAATATTTAAAGACCACTTTTGTATTCCATTTGTTTTTATATGTTCCATTTGATCCAGTAGTTCTACTTCTGGAAATTTGTTCCTTGAAAGTAATTATATGAAAATAAAAATATCAAAATACCCATTATAGCAATATTTGGAAACTCCTAAATGTACAATAATACAAGAATTTAAGAAAAATAAATTTCATATAACTATTTATAAAGAACTGAAGTAAATTTATATTCACATGGAATATTATTTTGTAATGTTAAGGCAAAAAGTAGGATACAGTTACATATATGGAATATAATCACTTAAGCTAAGTAAAATAGCTTTAAAGACCATTTTAAAATATCAGCAGTGGTTTTTTCTGCTTTTTTATTATTTTGTAATTCCTAAATTTTCTGTAATGGAAATTTGTTACTTGTAAAACTGGACTTTATTTTTCTTTTAATCAAAAGAAACATAGTGTTTCTTTTCCTTAATTTTTTAGATTTTATAAGATGTTAGGAATTAAGGAAATAAAGTCTAACCAGCTTTATTGCCATTCACAGATATAAACTTGGAATTACTTCTTTTAGATATATCCTAGGCAGTATTATTTTCCAAATATATATTTTTCAAATAAATCAACAGTAATCCATCACTATAAAGTTTATTCTAACTTAATGATTAATTGAAAAGTTTGTTTCATAACAAGTTTCTCATAGTATAGCAGACTCAATAATCAAAAGGGCTCTTTTAAAATAATGAATCCAAGGGAATGTTCTTTAGTGTAAGATATGGACAGATGTTCTAGTAAAAGTCCATGCCACCAAAAAGATACTCAAGATATAGAAAAACTGTGATGACTGTGACTGCATTTGTGAATTCCACATCAGTACATTTTGTGATCTATAACATAAGGAGATACATAACAGAAACACAGACACACACAGCTGTATTCTATTTGTTTTCTTGTTTGACCATGGAACTGCTATTCTTTTTTTTCTTTTTTTAAAGGAAGACTATGTCATTATTCTTATTCTTTTTAATTTTAACCTATTACTATTCTGTATTTGAAAAAAGATTTCCTATGAGGTGTAAACTTAAAATTCTGGTTTGATCAGAAATCCATAAATTTTCAAATATGAAATTCTTCTATTTCAAATATATACGTCCCTGGGAATGGCTGAAGATGCTTATGATGTCTACAAGATAGCTGTGGATTCAGTGAGATAGGTAGATCAAGAAATTTGGAGAGAATTCTCACTGAAACTATTTTCACTACTATTTGAATTAAAAGTCAATAAACAATATATTCCAAAAGAACAAAATTGACTTTCAACATGGGAAATAGTAACAAACGGAATTCAAACCCCCTTTAATTTTTTAATGTGCAGAAGTCATCAACCAATTTTACAGAGCTATAATTTACACACAATAAATGTACCTCTTTTAAGGTGTACAGTCTGAAGAGTTTGTCAAATGTGTACTACTAGTAATCCTTAGCACAATCAAAATATGACATTTCCATTACTCTAAAGGTTTCCTTATGCCCCTGTCAGTCCCCCCACACTCCCAGCCCCAGGCATGCACTGAATTGCTTCCATGATTATGAATTACATTTGCTTTTCCTGGAGTTTCATATTATTAAACCATATAATACATACTCTTTTATATCTGGCTTTGTTTATTCAGCATAATTTGGAGATTCGTCAATGTGTGGAGTTCAATCCTTTTCATTGCTGACTGGTATTTGTATGCATATATCAAGCTTTGTTTATTCATTTACTTGTTGGTGGACTTTTGAATTATTTCTAATTTTTGGCTAGTATAAATAAAGCTGCTATGGATATTTGTGTAGGAGTTTTTCTATGCCTATGGTATTCATTGCTGCTGGGCAAATTTCTCTTCAATTGTAAGGAGTGTATGTTTAACTCTAGGAAAAATGCCAAATAGATTTACAAAGTGGTTTTACCATTTCACCACCAGCAATGTATGAGAGTTCAGTTACTACACATCCTGATCGACACAATTTAGCCATTTTAGTGCATATATTATGATACCTCATTGTAGTTTAATCTGCATTCCTCTGAAAATTAATAATGTTGAACATTTTTCCTTTTAGTCTTAGGCCCAGTTTAAAATTGGTTTGCCTTTTTATTATTAAGTTGTGAGAGTTCTTTATATATTCTAGATGTATATCCTTTCTCAGATGTATATATTGCAAATGTTGTCTCTCAGTTGGTTGACTTTTCATCTTCTTAATGGTATGTTGTTACGGTTGCAGCACTTGAAAATAATTTATCATGTTTTGTAGTAATATTTAATGTGGTGTTAACACATGCTTTAATATTGACCATTAGTATCTTTTTCTGAGAAGGAAAGAAAACCAAGTGTTGAGAAAAAATTAAGCCATATACAAACCATTCATTCTTAAGATACTATGGGGGCTAATCCTTGATGTAAAAACACTATATTTTGGCACTGAAGTAAAATATTCAGGTATCAAGTTATTGAGCATATATTTAACTTGCATAGTACTTGTTATTTGAAGCAACATAATTTATCTCACTAGAGAATATTTGCTTTAAGGCACAGTCACAGTTCTGTGTTTCAAAGTTATCTGAAATAAACTATTTTCCTACATATTCACATTGTTAACTGATTTTTTCTTTTTTCATTTTACATACCAAGTTTGTAACATTGACATGGTTCTAAAGAAAAAATATTAAAATAATTATCAGAGTCTTGCTCTTACCCTCATTATCATATATTATTGGTTTTTTTCTTTCTTGAGTGCATGTGCAAGTGTTTGTACATGTGGGTGTATGTTCATGTATCCATAAAAATAAACAAATACCTATATGCCTAATCTTATTTTCCCTTTTTATAAATGAAAGATAGCATTCTACATTTTTTTTTTGCTGTTCTTGTGCACCTTATGTATTTTCAAATAAATGCTCTTTCAGTGAGTAAAGACTGGTACAACTATTTTGGAATAAAAATAATATGGCATTTGGGCAATTTCTGGAATTCACCAACATTATAAATTTTGCTTGATAACACAGTGTTGATAACAATGCTTTACAAATTCATTTTATCCTAAAACAGCTGAATCTAAACTGATAGCAAATACTTATTTCACAAGAGGACTCAGACAATGCAATTATAAAGGTAAAATAATGAGAGGTAAGTTTTTGAGTGTTCAAATCTCACCTGCCATTCTAAATATTTTATGTGCATTATCTCATTAAATCCTTACATGTACCTTGTGAGGCAAATGCTATGATTGGACACATTTTTAGCTAGGAATGTTTAGTTACTTGCACAGGGTCACAGTGCAGAACAGAATCTGAAATCTTAACCTTAATTACACTGCTTTTCAATAAATATTAAGTTACAGGAAAAAGTATATACATATACATGTGTGTGTATGTGTATGTATAATATATATAATAATTAAATGTATATAATAGTAGGTTGGTGGCAACAACCAAAAGTTAAGATTCAGAATTAAACTAAAATATTTTAAGTGTAACCAGTTTACTTTAAACCATTTTGAATTATACAGATAGATGTTTAAGACAATAGAGATAGCAATTAAATTGTGGATAAATCTTATACATGTATATTTTGTAGAAGAGCCACACTCTTTTTTATTAAAGATGGGTATAAATGTTCACCTAATCTTTTACACACTCACTATAGCAAGTGCCAAATAGAACCAGATGTAAGAAAACTACACGATCGAAGTTTAAAGAAATAGAATTCTTAAATATACACAATGAAAGACAGAACCCAGCTGTAGGCTGTTGCAAAAGAAATGAACACAGAATAGTATTCACTCTACTTTCATATTATTATTAACCCTGTAAGATGAGATTCAGTATTCCACTTTGTATTTATTTTCTTGCTAGAATAGTACCAGATGGAAGAATTTTATGTAATTGAAAACACTGACTGGGATGTCCCTCTGTTAAGATGTATTATCACCAATATAAATCTACTTTCTTAGTAAATATTTATATTAAGAAATATTTCTTAGTAAATATTTGCATCTTAGTAAATATTTGTCTTTTTATCTTATGCCATTTTTCTATTGTTATTATGTCATACTATGCAACCCTTTCAATATAGCCCTTTCATATATTCTGCGTATCTTTTCAAGGTCAAGCCACCTATAAGTCATATGTCAACACTGAATATCAAATAGGATAAACCAAAATGTTGTCACATGACCTAACAAATCTAGCAAGCAAGAAACCAAAGATATAGTAAAATGGGAAAGACCTGCTATTAGATTCTTAAATAAATATTTATGGAAAAAAGTTGAAGAAGAGTATTCCAGAAGTTCAAAAGTTCAAAAGGAATGCTATAAGGAGATAATAATTTAACTTCATTTAATCGAGTACAAGGAATATGGGAGGTTGAGTCGTCAACACATAAACTAAGGAGTACAGAAAGTAGAAGTGGGGGTACAAAAGGAAGTACCTCATGAAGCAAAAATTCAGAATCACAAATCAGTTTCTTTAAACTTCAGATGCAAATGAAGAACAACATTTACAAGTTTAACAGTGTTGAAAGAACTGTTGGGGAGGCAGCATTTATGTACAAGTATACCAGGCAAAGGTTTCATACATGTTTGTATTTATGAAAGGCACAGATAAATTTATTATAATATTTGACCTCAAAATGTCACATAAAATGTATTCCAACAGAGACAACTATACTACATTTAATATTAGCAAATGGAAATGAAAAATTCATACAATTCCAATAATGGCCAGTACTCAGAGATTCAGGGATTCAGACCTCTTGGTAAAAATTTATTGACTATATTTTTGCTTTGTTTGTATCTTGTATTCTTTTTCCTCACCTACTCATTTACTTAAGTGTGTATTATTTACTATAATTTACAAGCTATAATTTACTATAGCTTGTATTATTTGCTTTTTCAAAGCTATAGAGACTCCCTAAAACAATGATGAAATGCAATAAGTAAACATTAAAACCATCCATGTTACCACTCAGAGATTATTATTGTTATTTAGTAGTCTGTTATACAGGCACAAACATATAAGTTACTATTGTATGTATGTACAAAGGCACAAATAAATGTTTGCATACCCTTATTTCTTATTAAAAGATCATTCTGAATATATTTTTGATCATTTAAAAACTATCAGTGTAGCATGCACATATTTCCATGATAATACATACAAATCAAAAGCGTTATTCTTTGATAGCTGTTTATATTGCCGAACATAGTTTAAGCATACATTGCATGGAGTTAGAATTAGTAGTTGAAAAGATATTTTATGGCTATGGCACACTTTGCTATTTTTGTTTTTGTTATTTGAAAGACTGCCCTCCACATTATCCCCTGAACCATAAGTATAGGAGGATGATCTTTCTTCTGCATGCTTTGTCACCTCTTAACAACTCTGCCAATATAATACAAGTAAAGTATTTTTGTTTTAATTTGAATTTTGATTATATTTTAAGTATTTTTTGACTTCGTAGTTTTTTTTTCTTTTTGTAATGTTTATTAATATTTTCACTCCTTTTTACACCTGGAGCATTTGTCACTTTTCATTTTGGTTTGTGAGCATTTCAGACACTTGGGAATTATTGTTTGGAATAAATTAAGCAAACAATTTTCCTAGTTTGGTTTTGTACTGTGGTGTTTTATTATTTTTTTTAATATGGACATCCAATATTAATTTTTATAAAGTTAAAGCAATCATTCCAACTTGTGCAGTTATTCTTTGAAAGGCTTTCATATGTATACCTTCTTATCACCACATAATATTTATACAATTAATTTTATATGTTATTAACTATAAATATATATTATATACAATTCACACATATGTAAGTACATCATTTATATAATATTTTATGTATTATACTCTTACTTATCAATTTACTCAATTTGCTTGATCATGAATAGTCTACTCACTCAGTAGGCTTCTTTAAGTTCAATGAAATGTTTAAAAACACAATGTTGCCATTCTATTAATTGTTTATTTACTTCTAATATATACAAGTTTTCTGGATATTGAACGTCACATTATTATATGTCTTTTTTGAACATTTACATTATTGACACATGCTCAAAAAAAGTGCTCTGACACTTGCCATAAGCTATGAAGTACATTGCAAAATTCCATTTCACAGATAAGGAAACACAGAATCAAATTAAATAATTTAAATACTTGAATGAGTCTTGATTCCAGGTATATTTAATGTTATTTTGCTAACCACTATAAAATCCTGCCTTTTATGCTGTTTTAGTCATTTACTTTAAAAATAAATCTCAAATTCATAAATAAGGAAAATAATTCTAATGATATGTATTACCAATATTTTAGGTTAAGTCATTATATTCTAGTGTAACACTCTAAATCCTTCCCTCAAAACACAAAGAACTGACTTGAACATGATAAGGCTACAGTTCCAGGCTAATTTTTAACAGTAATCAAATAAATATGCCAATTAAGTTATTGAACTAGAAAAAATTTCACCCATTATATAATAATTTATCATATACAAAATTATTAACAAAAATATTGTAAAATTTGTAGGGCAGATTTTCACATAAAGCCTATTTTTCCATACGGCATAGAGCTTGTAAGCAAACAAGATTTGTTAACTCGGTGAATATGGAAACGTTAATGTCTTTATTGATTTTCCTAGAATAATTCCAGAACCATTCCAGGAAAACCAAATTCAGTTTTGATCATCTACTTTCAATGCACATACGTAATTTTAAAGGAATAAATTTAAATACCTCATTGTAAATACTAGATCACTTTTCTATTTGAGACCATTGATCTAATTCCTTTCTCCTTTATATCTGCAAAATTTCCATCCCTTCTAAAGTTTACATGCTGTAAACCATCCACGATGAATATGGCTCTGTGGGAATTTGTAATGAGTGAAAAGAGAGTTGTTTTATCTAGGCATTAATGCAAACGAATGTCAGAATACCTGATTTGAAGCTCATAAATGAGAAAAACTAAGTAAAGAACTTAGTTTAGAAGTCAGAGAGAGAAAGACAAATGCCATTTGATTTCACTTATATTTGCAATTGAAAAAACGAAACAAGCACCATACAAAAGAAGAAAGACACAGACTCACAGATACAGGAAACAAACTGCTGGTTACAGAGAGTGTAGTGCTGGGGGGATGGGGGAAGTATATAACGGGGATTAAAATGCAGAAAATTCCAATTAAAAAATAAACCATGGGGACGTAATGTACAGCACAGAGAATATAGTTGTATTAGAGAATAATGTTGGGAATAACAAAATAGGGAGTAATACTGTAATAACTTTGTATGGCAGATGGTAACTAGACTTACCTTTGGGATCATTTCATAATGTATAAAAATACCAAATTACTAGGATGTAGTTACTGAAACATGATATGTTAATTATAATTCAATAAAAATAATCTTAGTGCCTTTGCTTATTGTCTGAGTAACTTAACCAAGTTAACTTCTCTATTCCTTAGATTCTATTGTAAAATTATAATAAAATTATTGCCAATGTCATGGATTATCAGCATTAAAACATAATACCTGTAAAAAGTTTAGAACACATAAAGCAATATAAAATTCTAGCCATGATTTAAACTAAGAAAAAAAAATTTTAAAGGTACATACTTGAGATCGATTCAAGATGGTGGCATGAGAGGTGAGACAGACAACTCCTCCCAAAACCACATATAATATGAAAATATAGTTAATACAACTAATCCTAAAACAGCAACAGGAAAGAAGGCTGCACCAGACTGCGTACACCTGGAGAACAGAGCAGACTTCACGAAACAGGGTAATGTACCAAAGCCTTGATTGGGAGGGACCCAAGCCCTTCCCCAACCCCAGCTCACTGGCAGGAGAAAGAGAAACAGAGTGGGGAGGGGATGGAAGCCTAAAACTGCTGAACACCCAGCCCTGGAGATATGCTTTGGAGCACAAACCTACATTGTGTGATGCTTTGGAGGTTGGTGGGGTTGGGGAGCTGGGACAGGCAGAATACTTGAGAGACTGAGATTCTGGCCAATTGTGGAAGACAGGAATCCACATCCGGCACTCTGGGACAAAGAAAAGGTGGGCAGGTCTGAGAGGCTTCCTAACAGTGAGAGGGCTGCAGAAGGGGCGGGGACTGCACGGAGCATGCTGCGCAGAAGAAGGGATAGGTGGACAAGGTTGTCTGGGTGCTCTCTGTCCAGCAGGCTGGGAACTTTCAGGAGCTTCAGGTACTCCATCCCCCTGGATGGCTACTCAGCTGCGAGGACCCCCACTGAGATACGCAGTGTGCTGTGCCTTACATCTCGCGTTCTGGCACTGGTTCACAAACCAGCCGTCACAGCACAGGGTCAGGCCAGCCTGAGGGAGGCCCTGCCTACAATAGCTAGAGACATAAAGCACAGAGGATTATACCTATGTGCTGACTCCACTGGCTTTGACACTGGAGACAGGCACTGCAGCCGGGAAGCAGGAAACAGCTCTTTCCTCCCACCAGGAACCAGCGCCACTTCCCTGTGACTCCCCAAACTCACTCAAGGGGCTGAGCAGCTCCAGGGACAAGAGCCTCTGGGCACTAGAGGGCGCCACATAGAAATAGGAAACACCAAAGGAACCTAATTTACACCAAAATCTCACAAACCCCAGAAAAAAGGTCAAAAGACACTGAACTCACCAATCTTCCTGAAAGAGAGTTCAAAATAAAAATCATAAACATGCTCACGGAGGTATATAAAAATAGTCAAGAACTTAGGAACGAATTTAAGATGGAGATTCAATCAAGAAATTCCATAACTGAAATGAAACATACAATGGAGGGATTTAAAAGCAGATTATATTTAGTAGAAGAGATGGCAACAGGAATACAAATTAGAGAGGAGGAATACAAAGAAGCTGAGGCACAGAGAAAAAAAGGATCTCTAAGAATGAAAGAATATTGAGAAAACTGTGTGACCAATCCAAGTGGAACAATATCGCATTATAGGGATACCAGAAGAAGAGAGAAAAAGGGATAGAAAGTGTTATTGAGGAGGTAACTGCTGAAAAATCCCCAAATCTGGGAAAGGAGATAGTGTCTCAGGTCATGGAGCTGCGCAGATCTCCCAAACAAGGGACCCAAGGAAGACAACACCAAGACATATAATAATTAAATGGCAAAGATCAGCGACATGAACAGACTATTAAAAGCAGCCAAAGAGAGAAATAAGATCACATACAAAGGAAAGTCCATAAGGCTATCATCAAATTTCTCAACAGAAATCTTATAGGTCAGAAGGGAATGACATGATATATTTAATGGAATGAAAAAGAAGGGCCTTGAACCAAGAATACTCTACCCAGCAAGGTTATCATTTAAATCAGAAGGAGGGATTAAACAATTTTCAGATAAGCAAAAGTTGAGTGGATTTACCTCCCACAAACCACGTGAATAGTGCATTTTGGAGGAACTGCTATAGATGAAAGTATTCATAAGGTTAAATAGCTGTCACCAAGGGAAATAAAACCACAGCAAAGTACAAGAATTAATTATGAAACAGATGCAAAATAAAATCAACTACCCCCAAAGGCAATGAAGGGATAGACAAAGAGTACAGAATATGATACATAATATATAAAAAATGGAGGAGGAAGAAAAAGGAGGGACAAAAAAAAGAAGCTTTAGGTTGTGTTTGTAAAGCATACTATGTCAGTTAAATTAGACTGTTAGATAGTACGGGTATTAACCGTAAACCTTTGGTAACCACAAATCTAAAGTCTGCAATGAAAATAAGTACATACCTATTGATAATCACCCTAAATGAAAATGGTCCGAATGCACCAATCAAAAGACACAGAGTCACTGAATGAATAAAAAATACAAGACTCAACTATGTGCTGCGTATAAGAGACTCACTTCAAATCCAAAGACATACACAGATAGAAAGTAAAGGGATGCAAAAAGATATTTCAGGCAACTGACAGTGAGAAAAAAGCAGGAGTTACAGTACTTGTATCAGACAAAATAGAGTTCAAAACAAAGAAAGTAACAAGAGACAAAGAAAGGCATTACATAATGAAAAAGCTGTCAGACCAACAAGAGGATATAACTATTATAAATATCTATGCACTCAACACAGGATCACCTATATATGTGAAACACATACTAACAGAATTAATGGGGGAAATAGAGGGCAAGGCATTCATTTTAGGAGACTTCAACACACCACTCACTCCAAAGGACAGATCAATCAGACAGAAAATAAGTAAAGAGACAGAGGCTCTGAACAACATATTAAAACAGATGGACCTAATGGACATCTACAGAACACTCCATCCAAAAGCAATAGGATACACATTCTTCTCAAGTGAACACGGAACCCTTACAAGAATAGATCATATACTAGGCCACAAAAACAGCCTCAGTAAATACAAAAAGATTGAAATTGTAAGAACCAGCTTCTCAGATCGCAAAGGTATGAAACTAGAAATAAATTACCCAAAGAAAAGGAAAACGCCGACAAACATGGAGGCTTAATAACATGCTCCTAAATAACCAATGAATTAATGACCAAATAAGAACAGACATCAAGAATATATGGCTCATTCAATTAAAGATGGCGGTGGGAGAGTTGAGACAGAGGCTTCCTCCTAAAACTGCATATAATATGAAAATATAACAAATACAACTACTCTTGAAAGAGCAACAGGAAAGAGGACTGCACCAAACTGCATGCACCTGGAGACAAGAGCAGACCTCACAGAAAAGGGTAACTTACTAAAGCTGTGGTCCTGCAGGATCCAAGCCCTTCCCCCACCACAGCTCACAGGCAGGAGGAAGAGAAATGGAGCAGAGAGGGAGTGGAGATCTGCGACTGCTGAATACCTAACTCTGGAGATCTTCTCTGGGGCACAAACCTACATTTCATGGTGCTTGCACGATACTCTCATAATTAGGGATTGGAAAGCTAAGACAGGCAGAATTCCCGGACAGACTAAGATTCCAGCTGCTTGTGGAAAGCAGGGATCCATATCCAGCTGCTCTGGGGCAAAAGAAAGGTGGGCAGCCTGAGAGACATCCTAAGAAAGAAGCACTAAGCAAGAGGGCTGCTAAAGGGGCAAGGATAGCACAAAGCTTACTGCTCAGGAGAAAGGACAGGTAGACAAAATTTTCCAGGTGCACACTGCCCAGCAGGTTGGGAGCTTTCACGATCTTCAGGTGCTCCAGCTCCCTGGCTGCCTACACAGCTCCAAAACCCCCTTCTGTGACAGGCAAACTACTACACTTTTATCCTGGCCAGCTCCAATGGGCTTGCAAACCGGGAAACACTACCATGGCATTAGGCCAGCCAGAGGGAAGATCGGTCTACAGCAACAAAAATGCAAAGCACAGAGGCTTATATCTGTGTGATCGGCCCACTGGTTCAGGCAGTGGAGACAGGCATAGCAGTCAGGAAACAGCCCTTTCCTCCCCCAAGGCACTAATACCACTCCCCTGCAATCTCCAACATTGCTTCAGGGGCTGAGCAGCTCCAGAGAGTAGAGCTTTTGGGCACTAGAGGGCGCCATATGCAAATATGAAGTGCCAAAGGAACCTGGTCCAGAGTAAAATTATTAATACAACTCCTGAGGAAGATTTAAGTGATATTGACCTCATGACTCTCCATGAAAGGGAGTTCAAAATAAAAATCATTAACATGCTCATAGACATATGGAAAGATACTCAAGAACTCAGGAATGCATTACTCTCAGAGATCCAATCGTTGAAGAGCAAAATGGACGTTATTAAAAGAAGATTGGATATGGTAGAGGAGACGATAAATGAAATAGGAACTAGAGAAGAGGAATATAAAAAGGCTGAGGAACAGAGAGAAAAAAGTATCTCTAAGAATGAAAGAATATTGAGAGGACTGTGTGACCAATCCAAACAGAACAATATTCGCATTATAGGGGCACCAGAAGAAGAAGAGAGAGAAAAAGGGATAGAAAGTGTCTTTGAAGAGGTGATTTCTGAAAACTCACCCAATCTGGGGAAGAAGATAGTCTCTCAGGCCATGGAGGTGCGCAGGTCTCCCAACACAAGGGACCCAAGGAAGACAACATCAAGAGATAAAGTAATTAAAATGGTAAAGATCAAGGATAAGGATAGACTATTAAAAGAATCCAGAGAGAGAAATAAGATCACATAAAAAGGAAAGCCCATCAGGCTACCATCAGACTTCTCAGCAGAAACCTTACAGGCCAGAAGGGAGTGGCATGATGTATTTAATGCAATGAAGCAGAAGAGCCTTGAACCAAGATTATTTTATCCAGCAAGATTATCCTTTAAATTTGAAGGAGGGAGAAAAAAATTCCCAGATAAGGAAAAGCTGAGAGAATTTACCTCCTACAGACCATCTCTACAGTGTTTTGGAGGGAATGCTATAGATGGAAGTGTTCCTACAGCTTAATAGCTGTCACCAGAGGTAATAAAACCACAGTAAAGAAAGTAGAACAGCTAATTACTAAGAAAATGCAAAATTAAATTATCCCCAAAGTCAATCAAGGGACAAACTGTACAGAATATGATACCTAATATATAAAGAATGGAGGAGGAAGAAAAAGGAGGAGGACAAAAAACAAAAAAAGAACCTTAATATTGTGTTTATAATAGCATATTAAGTGACTTAAGTTAGACTCTTAGATAGTAAGGAAGTTAACCTAGAATCTTTGGTAATCACGAGTCTGAAGGCTGCAATGCCTATAAGTACATACCTTTCCATAATCATCCTAAATGTAAATGGACTGAATGCACCAGTCAAGAGACAGAGAGCCACTGAATGGATAAACAAACAAGACCTATCTATATGCTGCCTTCAAGAGACTCACTTTAAAACCAAAGACATACACAGAACAAAAGTGAAGGGATGGAGAAAGACATTCCATGCAACTAATAGGGAGAAAAAAGCAGGAGGTGCAGTACTTATATGAGAAGAAATAGACTTCAAAACAAAGAAAGTCACAAGGCACAAAGAAGGACATTACATAATGATAAAAAGGTCAATCCAACAAGAAAATATAACCATTATAAATATCTATGCACCCAACACAGGAGCTCCTACATATGTGAAACAAATACTAACAGAATTAAAGGGGTAAACAGAATGCAATGCATTCATTCTAGGAGATTTCAACACACCACATAACCCTGAAGGACAGATCAACCAGACAGAAAATAAGGAGACAGAGGCATTGAGCAACACATTAGAACAGATGGACCTAACAGACATCTACAGAACTCTACACCCAAAAGCAGCAGAATACACATTTTTCTCAAGTGCACATGGAACATTTTCAAGAATAGATCATATACTAGGCCACATAAAGAACCTCAGTAAATTCAAAAAGATTGAAATTGTAACAACCTGTTTCTCAGACCACAAAGGAATGAAACTAGAAATGAATTATGCCAAGAGAATGAAAAATCCCACAAACACATGGAGGCTTAATAACATGGTCCTAAATAATCAATAGATCAATGACCAAATAAAAACAGAGATCAAGCAATATATGGAGACAAATGAGAACAATAATTCAACACCACAAAATTGGTGGGAGGCAGCGAAGGCCGTGCTAAGAGGAGAGTATATTGCAATACAGGCCTACCTCAGGAAAGAAGAACAATCCCATATGAACACTCTAAATGCACCAATAACAAAACTGGAAGAAGAAGAACAAATGAGACCCAAAGTCAGTAGAAGGAGGGACATAATAAAGATTAGAGCAAAAATAAATAAAATTGAGAAGAATAAAACAATAGAAAGGATCAACGAAAGCAAGAGTTGGTTCTTCGAGAAAATAAACAAAATACATAAACCTCTAGCCAGACTGATCAAGAAAAAAAGAGTCTACTCACATAAACATAATCAGAAATCAGAAAGGAAAAATCACTACTGACACCACAGTAATACAAAGAACTATTAGAGAATACTATGAAAAATTATATGCTGACAAACTGGAGAACCTAGAAGAAATGGACAACTTTCTAGAAAAATACAACCTTCCAAGGCTGACCCAGAAAGAAACAGAAAATCTCAACAGACCAATTATCAGCAACAAAATTGAACTGGTAATCAAAAACCTAACTAAGAACAAAACTTCTGGCCCAGATGCCTTCACCGCTGAATTTTATCAAACATTTAGTGAAGACCTAATACCCATCCTCCTAAAAGTTTTCCAAGGAGTAGAAGAAGAGGAAGTACTTCCAAACTCATTCTATGAGGCCAGCATCACTCTAACACCAAAACCAGGCAAAGACACTCAAAAAAATAAAACTACAGACCAATATCCCTGATGAATATAGATGCAAAAATACTCAATCAAATATTACAAAACTGAATTCAAAAATACGTCAAAAGGATCCTCCATCATGATCAAGTAGGATTTATTCCAGGGATGCAAGGATGGTTCAACATTCGAAAATATATCAACATCATCCACCACATCAACAAAAAGAAGGACAAATCCACATGATCATCTCCATAGAGCTGAAAAAGCATTTGACAAAATTCAACATCCATGCATAATAAAAACTCTCAACAAAATGGGTATAGAGGGCAAGTACCTCAACATAATAAAGGCTTATATGACAAACACACAGCCAACATTATACTTCACAGCGAGAAGCTGAAAGCTTTTCCTTTAAGATCGGGAACAACACAAGGATGCACACTCTCCCCACTTCTATTCAGCATAGTACTGGAGGTCCTAGCCATGGCAATCAGACAACACAAAGAAATAAAAGGCATCCAGATTGGCAGGGAAGAAGTTAAACTGTCCCTGTTTGCAGATGACATGATATTGCACATAAAAAACCCTACAGAATCTACTCCAAAACTACTAGATCTAATATCTGAATTCGGCAAAGTTGTTGGATACAAAATTAATGCACAGAAATCTATGGCATTCCTATACACTAACAATGACCTAGCAGAGAGAGAAACCAGGAAAACAATTCCATTCAAAGTTGCATCAAAAAGAATAAAATACCTAGGAGTAAACTTAACCAAGGAAGTGAAAGACCAATACTCTGAAAACTACAAGATGCTCATGAGAGAAATTAAAGAAGATACCAATAAATGGAAACACATCCCATGCTCATTGACAGGAAGAATTAATATTATCAAAATGGCCATCCTGCCTAAAGCAATCTACAGATTCAATGCAATTCCTATCAAAATACCCACAGCATTTTTCAACAATCTAGAGAAAATCATTCTAAAATTCATATGGAACCTCAAAGGACCCTGAATAGCCAAAGCAAACCTGAGAAGAAAGAATAAAGCCAGGGGGATTATGCTCCCCAACTTCAAGCTTTATTACAAAGCCACAGTACTCAAAACCATTTGGTACTGGCACAATAACAGACTCATAGACCAATGGAACAGACTAGAGAGCCCTGACATAACCCAGCCATATATGGTCAATTAATATATGATTAAGGAGCCATGGACTTACAATGGGAAATGACAGCCTCTTCAACAGCTGGTTTTGGCAAAACAGGACAGTTACATGGAAGAGAATGAAACTGGATTATTGTTTAACCTCATACACAATCGTAAACTTGAAATAGATCAAGGACCTGAATGTAAGTCATGAAAGCATAAAACTCTTAGAAGACAACATAGGCAAAAATCTCCTGAATATATAAGCATGAGCAACTTCTTCCTGATCGCATCTCCTTGAGCAAGGGAAACAAAAGCAAAAATGAACTCATGGGACTACATCAAACTAAAAGGCTTCCGTACAGCAAAGGGCACCATCAACAGAACAAAAAGGCATCCTACAGTGTGGGAAAATATATTTGTAAATGACATATCCAACAAGGGGCTAACATCCAAAATATATGAAGAACTTACAATAGACCAATGGAACATACTGGAGAGCCCAGATATAAACCCAACCACATATGGTCAATTAATATACGATAGAGGAGCCATGGATATACAATGGGGAAATGACAGCCTCTTCAATAGTTGGTATTGGCAAAATTGGACAGTTACATGCAAGAGAACTAAACTAGATTTTTGTCTAACCCCACACACAAAGTAAACTCAAAATGGATCAAAGACCTGAATGTAAGTTATGAAATCATAAAACTCGTAGAATAAAACATAGGCAAAAATTTCTTGAATATAAACATGAGCAACTTTCTCCTGAATGCAACTCCTTGGGCAAGGGAAACAAAATAAAAAATGAGCAAATGGAACTACATCAAGCTAAAAAGCTTCTGTACAGCAAAGGACACCATCAGCATAATAAAAATGCATCCTACAGTATGGGAAAATATAGTTGTAAATGACATATCCAACAAGGGGTTAACATCCAATATATATAAAGAACTCATATGCCTCTACACCCAAAAAGCAAATAACCCTATTAAAGAATGGGCAGAGGATATGGACAGACAATTCTCCAAAAAAGAAATTCAGATGGCCAACAGGTACATAAAAAGATGCTCCACATCGTTAATTATCAGGGAAATGCAAATTAATACCACAATGAGATATCACCTCACACCAGTTAGGATGGCCAACACAGAAAAGTATAGGAACAACAAATGCTGGCGAGGATGCGAAGAAAGGGGACCCTCCTACACTGCTGCTGGGAATGTAAGCTAATTCAGCCATTGTGGAAAGCAATACGGAGGTTCCTCAAAAAACTCAAAATAGAAGTACCATTTGACCCAGGAATTCCACTCCTAGGAGTTTACCCTAAGAATGCAGCAGTGCAGTTTGAAAAAGACATATGCACCCCTATTTTATCGCAGCACTATTTACAATAGCCAAGAAATGGAAGCAACCTAAGTGTCCATCAGTAGACGAATGGGTAAAGAAGAGGTGGTACATATACACAATGGAATACTCTTCAGCCATAAGAAAGAAACAAATCCTACCATTTGCAGCAACATGGATGGAGCTGGAGGGTATTATGCTCAGTGAAATAAGCCAGGTGGAAAAAAACAAGTACCAAATGATTTCACTCCTCTTTGGAGCATAAGAACAAAGCAAAAACTGAAGGAACACAACAGCAGCAGACTCACAGAACCAAGGAATGGACTAACAGTTGCCAAAGGGAAAGGGACTGGCTTTGGGGTGTGGGGGGGTGGGGAGGTGGGAACAGAGGGAGAAGGGGAATAAGGGTCATTATGATTACCATACATAATGTTGCAGAAGGGCACGGCGAAGGCAGTATAGCACAGAGAAGACAAGTAGTGATTCTATAGCATCTTACTATGCTGATGGACAGTGACTGTAATGGGGTATGTGGTGGGCACTTCATAATGGGGGGAATCTAGTAACCATAATGTTGCTTATGTAATTGTATATTAATGATACCAAAAAAAATGAAAAAAAAGTACATACTTATAATATGTATGTTAAAAGATATGTCGTAAAATGTGAATTGGGGGTTCAAGAAAGTTGTAGAACATGTAGCTGCAAAATCCAATTTTTTTGTATTTGATAAGAAATTGTTTCTGAGGCAATTCCTGTTATTTTCCTGATTAATGGGTATTTCTCTAGTCTACAGATATCCAGTTAGTTATAACTGTATTTGTAGATAAATAAATATATAGATGCTTGGTAGATTGATAATTGTAGAAAGATTCAGAGTTGAGGTTTTCTCTTTTGTTAAGCTTATCCTCATCTAGAGTGCTCTAGTTTTTTAGAATGATTTTAAAAATTATTTTCAAATGTACTATGTGGAACATATACTTTCATTTCTTTAAATATGTCCATTTTTACAAGGAAAACAATTGTCTGGTATATGATTCTTAGTTTGCAGTAGTGTGAAGATGCTATTAATTGTGTTCAAATTTTCCTGGTTTCAAATGTGAAGTCTGATGCCAGAACGAGGAAGTAAAAAAATGGTATCAATGTTTCTGGTTTAAACAATCAAGAGAGGAACAGAGTTGCCATGTATTGATATGAAGAAGAAATTCAGGAAGAGCAAGTCTCAGGGAGTGACTAAAGGTTTGTTCTGTTTCGGGATGTGGTAAATTTGAGATATCAGATTTTTACATGGAGATGTAAAGTCAACAGTTGGATATCTGAGCCCGGAATGCATTAGAGAGAATAAACAGAATATATTTGAGATTTATAAGCCTTCAGATAATATTTAAAGCTATAAGACTAGGTGATATTAGTTAATGAGTGAACAATGATGGATAAGATTTGAGTTTCAAAGACTGAATCCTGTGGCATTGTTGACCTGTGGATATTGGGACAGAGAAAATCAGAAGTCTTCTTCTGAAGGAAGGGGTATAAAGGAAACAGTGTAAAGAAGGAGGGTATGACAAGGAAAACCAGATTAGTGTTGTGTATCAAAAGACAATGAATAAAAATTTTCAAGAACTTCATCAAATGCTGTTTATAGATCAAAAATGATCAGGACAGGGAACTGATCACTGGATTTACCAACATAGAAATCATTAGCATCTTCATGAAGACCAATTTTGGTAAAGTGCTGGGTGGGGGGATGGGGGTGAAAGTCTAATTAGAATAGATTTAGGATAGACTGGTAGCAGGGAAACTGGAGAAACCCAGTGTTAGGTGGTTCTTTCAAGGGGTTTTAAAAGGGATCAGAAAAATGTGTCTCATCTATTCCTGTTTACCAAGCTTTTCCCATTCTCTACTTTCATATATAATCACACCTGACATTCACCCAGCCTACATGACAGTAAGTTGTTACAATTTCTATTGTTCTCCTAATCCCCATTTCATCATAACCAATATAAAGATCTCCCTTATATCTTGTTGGCCTGAAAAAATTTTAATTGAAAAATTTGAAGTATAAATCATGGCGTTTTTTTAGGAACAGAATTTATGTATCATTTTTTTTAAACCAGTGATTCTCAATATTTTTTTCTCTCAATGAACACATATATATGAAATAATTTGTACATCACATTTAGGAACAACCTTTATTTTCCTTCACTTATGGAAACACATAGGAAACCTGCTAAGTTATTTGAAAAATAAAAATAAATGATTTCTAAATATTAGTGCATTTTGACTAGAATTAACTTCCTTCCTACTTTATATTCAGTCATGACACTCTAAGTATGTGTTGACACAATATGAATAATGCCTTTATTAGTGATTACATTTAGAAGTTAGAAAAATACAATCTGAATGGATAAAGCAACCCACTAAAGCTGCTAATTCTGAAAGTGAACAGCTTAAACTAGGACTCAGTTCTCCTAGAGGACAGAGATAGCAGAAGTAGCTGGTAGGTAAATCTTGAAGGAAATGAAATACGCTTGGGAGTCATTTCCTGACTGAAAATTCTTTTTCTTGGAGGGAATTTCTGGGATTTTCAACCTTAATAAAATAAAGTAGCTAACAAAGAACTGCTACACCTGGGGAAGAAAACTGGGTCAAAGTTACATGCTGCAATGTGCTAGGGGCTGGAAATAACAGAAGCTAATATTAGTTCCATAGAATTTTTTAAGTCCCAAGGGAGGGTTCAATGTAAAATTATAATATTTTGCAGTTTAGTAATAGAGCTTTCTAACTTCCAAAGGCTTTCACTGAAACTATCTTATTTTATCCCCCTGGCAAACTATGAAACAGGCAAATTTTTATATTTCTATTTTACCAGTGAGGAAATGAGACACAGAATATACAACATTTACCCAACATTACAAAACCAGCAAACTGCAGACTGGGATTGAACCCAGGTTCCCTGTTGATAAGTATAGCACTGTTGTCCACTAAATAAAGTTCAAGTCAACACTGAGAAGTGGAAGACTGTTAAGAGATTACATGATGTATAAATTTTCAATTGGTAAATGATCTAGGCCCACTACTTATGTTGAAGTTTAATTGTGTTAAACTCATCGTTATTCATCTTACCAACAAACAAAAATGATATATCAATGTTAATTGAACATTTTTGTACTTTTTTATTTTCATTCTGGAAGATAGGCTATGACTGCCCAAGTAGTTAACAGGGTACTATGGATTTTGTGTATTAATAACATAGACTTAAAAGATATCTCCTACACCCATTTCCACAGTTTCACAACATCTTCATAACCTTGGTTGCATTAACTAATTGTGAATTCATTTTCTAATCTTTAAATAAGAGATAGTTTTATCTATCAGAAACCATGGATGCGAATAATAAATATTGAAAAGTACAATGTTTGCTATAAATGTGTTTCAGTTTGAATCCCCAAGCACACTATAGTGGCCATACTGGCTTAGCCTTAAGTAGCATATTATGAAAACGCTGTTCTAATTCAGGAACACAAATGGTGAATCAATTAGAAAGGATAATATTAAACAATGGA
Source organism: Smutsia gigantea (assembly GCA_032199065.1). Lineage (NCBI taxonomy): Eukaryota > Metazoa > Chordata > Mammalia > Pholidota > Manidae > Smutsia > Smutsia gigantea. Next base: position 142,739 of record JAVSCE010019299.1, on the reverse strand, counting down.
AAATTTAGGAGACTTCCGGGAAGATGGCGGTGTGAGCAGGGCGGCAGAAATCTCTTCCCAACACTATATTTATCTACGAAAACACAGCAAATACACCTATTCCTAAAAGAGAGACGAGAATACACAGGAAAGCGCACAGCGTGCAGCTACACCCGAGAGGACTCGGCACCCCAAGAGGTGGGTAAGATACCGAGCCACGACCCGGCGGGACCCAAGCACTCCCCCACCCAGCGCACCGGTGGGAGGAGAGGATTCAGAGCCGGGAGGGAGTGGAAGCACACCCCGTGAAGTAGCCAGCCCCGGCGATCTGCGCAGGGAGCGCTGACACACATTGCGCAGTGCAACGGAGATTGGAGAGACAGAGGGGCAGAATCTGAGCGGGGAACGCGCCAGGGTGCTTGCAGCCAGCTACCAGAAAGGAAGGAAAAAAAAAAAAAGGGCGCGCTTTCTTCAGCGGTCTTAAAGAGACAGGAGCCCAGCTGAGGAGCCAGATCGCCCCAGCACACTCAGCCCAGCAGGCTGGGAGTCCTGGGGAGTTTCAGACACCTTAGCTGGCAACTGAGGAAGTTTAGCCATACTTACACTTCTCACTGAGATCAGCAGCCTCCTATTCGTTCCCACCCCTGCCAGAGCAATAAAGGGCCCTGCGGAGCAGCACAGTCACAGCTGTGGAATAGTGGGGCAATAGCGCCACCTGGAGCATTCCCACAGAATCTACGTCCAGTGGGCATTTTTTTTGTATTGTTTTGTTTTGTTTTTTGTTTCGTTTTTGCTTTTTCTTTTCTTTCTTTTTTTCTTTTTTTCTTTCTTTCTTTCTTTCTTATTTTCTTTTTTTTTCTCTTTTTTTTTCTTCTCTTTTTAAAGACTTAAAGAGCCCAGCTGACATACGTGGCAACTATCAGTGACCAATTATATAGCCATGAAAAGACAGAGGAATATGGTTCAGACCAAAATCAACGAGACAAACCCAGAGAGGGAGTCTGAAGGGATGGAAATGGACAGTCTTCCTGAAAAAGAATTCAGAATAAAAGTCATAACCATGCTGATGGACCTACAGAGAAATGTGCAAGAGCTGAGGGAGGAAGTGAGGGAACTGAGGAAGATAACACAGAAATCAGACAAGCGATCGACGGGCTTAACAGCAGAATGGATGAGATGCAAGAGACTGTTAATGGAATAGAAAACAGAGAACAGGAGAACAGAGCAGCTGAGGCAGAGAGAGATAAAAGGATTTCTAGGAATGAAAGAATATTAAGAGAACTGTGTGACCAATCCAAACGGAACAATATTCGCATTATAGGAGTACCAGAGGAAGAAGAGAGAGAAAAAGGGATAGAAAGTGTCTTTGAAGAAATAATTGCTGAAAACTTTCCCTCGCTGGGGAAGGAAGTAGTCTCGCAGTCCACCGAAGCTCATAGATCTCCCAACACAAGGGACCCAAGGAAGACAACACCAAGACACATAATAATTAAGATGGCAAAGATCAAAGATAAAGACAGGGTATTAAAGGCAGCTAGAGAGAGAAAAAAGATCACCTACAAAGGAAAACCCATCAGACTATCATCAGACTTCTCAACAGAAACCTTACAGGCCAGAAGAGAAAGGCATGATATATTTAACGTTATGAAACAGAAGGGCCTCGAACCAAGAATATTGTATCCAGCACGATTATCATTTAAATATGATGGAGGGATTAAACAATTTCCAGACAAACAAAAGTTGAGAGAATTTGCGTCTCATAAACCAGCACTACAGGATATCTTAAATGGACTGCTCTAGTTGGAAGCACACTTAAGGCTAAAAAGATGTCACCAGAGAAAATAAAATCATAGCAAAGAAAGAAGACCATCCAAATACTAACTAAAGGCAAAGAATAAAACACCTAGTATAGAAAGAATGGAGGAGGACGAATAAGGAAGGAGAGAAATAAAGAAACATCAGACTGTGTTTACAATAACTTAACAAGAAAATTAAGTTAGATTGTTAGATAGTAAAGAAGCAACCCTTGAACCCTTGTTAATCACGAATCTAAAGCCAGCAATGGCAATAAGTACATACCTATCAATAACCACCCTAAATGTAAATGGACTGAATGCACCAATAAAAAAAGACACAGAGTAACAGAATGGATAAAAAAACAAGACCCATCTATATGCTGCCTACAAGAAACTCACCTCAAATCCAGATATACACCGACTAAAAGTGAAGGGATGGGAAAAGATATTTCATGCAAACAACAAAGAGAGAACAGCAGGTGTTGCAGTACTTGTATCAGACAAAATAGACTTCAAAACGAAGAAAGTAGCAAAAGATAAAGAAGGACATTACATAATGATAAAGGGGTCAGTCCAACAAGAAGATATAACCATTATGAATATATATGCACCCAACACAGGAGCGCCAGCATATGTGAGACAAATACTAACAGAATTAAAGGAGGAAATAGACAGCAATGCATTCAACTTAGGAGACTTCAACACACCACTCACTCCAGAGGACAGATCAACCAGACAGAAAATAAGTAAAGACACAGAGGCACTGAACAACACACTAGAACAGATGGACCTAACAGACATCTACAGAACTCTACACCCAAAAGCAACAGGATACACATTCTTCTCAAGTGCACATGGAACATTTTCCAGAATAGACCACATACTAGGCCACAAAAAGAACCTCAGTAATTTCAAAAATATTGAAATCCTACCAACCAACTTCTCAGATCACCAAGGTATAAAACTAGAAATAAATTTTAGAAAGAAATCAAAAAGGCTCACAAATACATGGAGACTTAACAACACTCTCCTAATTAATCAATGGGTTAACGACCAAATCAAAACAGAAATCAAAGAATATATGGAGACTAATGACAACAACAACACAAAGCCACAACTTCTGTGGGACGCAGCAAAGGCAGTTCTAAGAGGAAAGTATATTGCAATCCAGGCCTATTTAAAGAAGGAAGAACATTCCCAAATGAATAGTCTAAAGACACAATTACTGAAATTGGAAAAAGAAGAACAAATGAGGCCCAAAGTCACCAGAAGGAGGGACATAATAAAGATCAGAGAAGACATAAATAAAATTGAGAAGAATAAAACAATTTAAAAAATCAATGAAACCAAGAGCTGGTTCTTTGAAAAAAATAAACAAAATAGATAAACCCCTAGGCAGACTCATTAAGAGAAGAAGAGAATCTACACACATAAACACAATCAGAAATGAGAAAGGAAAAATCACGACGGACCTCACAGAAATACAAAGAATCATAAAAGAATATTATGAGAATCTATATGCTAACAAGCTGGAAAACATAGAAGAAATGGACAACTTCTTAGAAAAATACAACCTTCCAAGACTGACCAAGCAAGAAACAGAAAAACTAAACAGACCAATCACCAGTGACGAAATCGAATTGGTAATCAAAAAACTACCCAAGAACAAAACCCCCGGGCCTGATGGATTCACCTCTGAATTCTACCAGACATATAGAGAAGAAATAACACCGATTCTCCTTAAAGTTTTCCAAAAAATAGAAGAGGAGGGAATACTTCCAAACTCATTCTATGAAGCCAGCATCACTCTAATACCAAAACCAAGGCAAAGACCTCACCAAAAAAGAAAATTACAGACCAATATCCCTGATGAACGTAGATGCAAAAATACTCAACAAAATATTAGCAAACCGAATTCAAAAATACATCAAGAGGATCATACACCATGATCAAGTGGGATTCATCCCAGGGATGCAAGGATGGTACAACATTCGAAAATCCATCAACATCATCCACCACATCAACAAAAAGAAGAACAAAAACCACATGATCATCTCCATAGATGCTGAAAAAGCATTTGACAAAATTCAGCATCCATTCCTGATTAAAACTCTCAACAAAATGGGTATAGACGGCAAGAACCTCAACATCATAAAGGCTATATATGACAAACCCACAGGTAACCTCATACTTAACGGCGAGCGCTGAAAGCTTTTCATCTAAGATCGGGAACAAGACAGGGATGCCCACTCTCTGCACTGTTATTCAACATAGTACTGGAGGTCCTAGCCACAGCAATCAGACAAAACAAAGACATACAAGGCATCCAGATTGGTAAAGAAGAATTTAAATTGTCACTATTTGCAGATGACATGATACTGTACATTAAAAACCCTGAAGATTCCATTCCAAAACTACTAGAACTAATATCTGAATTCAGCAAAGTTGCAGGATACAAAATTAACACACAGAAATCTGTTGCTTTCCTATACACTAATGTGAACTAACAGAAAGAGAAATCAGAAGAAAATTCCATTCACAATTGCATCAAAAAGAATAAAATACCTGGGAATAAACCTAACGAAGGAAGTGAAAGACCTGTACCCTGAAAACTACAAGACACTCCTAAGAGAAATTAAAGAGGACACTAGCAAATGGAAATGCATCCCATGCTCTTGGCTAGGAAGAATAAATATTGTCAAAGTCGCTATACTATCTAAAGCAATCTACAGATTCAATGCAATCCCTATCAAACTACCAACAGCTTTCTTCAATGAACTGGAACAAATAATTCTAAAATTCATATGGAACCACAAAAGACCCAAATAGCCAAAGCAATCCTGAGAAGGAGGAATAAAACAGGGGGAATTACACTCCCTGACTTCAAGCTCTACTACAAAGCCACAGTAATCAAGACAATTTGGTATTGGCACAAAAACAGACCCACAGACCAGTGGAACAGAATAGAAAATCCAAACATTAACCCAAACATATACAGTCAATTAATATTTGATAAAAGTGGCTTGGATATACAATGGGGAGATAACAGCCTCTTTAGCAGCTGGTGTTGGAGAAACTGGACAGCTACATGTAAGAGAATGAAACTGGACTACTGTCTAGCTCCATACACAAAGGTAAACTCAAGGTGGATCAAAGACTTGAATGTAAGTCATGAAACCATAAAACTCTTAGAAAAAAACATAGGCAAAAATCTCTTGGACATAAACATGGGCGACTTCTTCATGAACATATCTCCCCGGGCAAGGGAAACAAAAGCAAAAATGAACAAGTTGGACTATATCAAGCTGAAAAGCTTCTGTACAGCAAAGGACACCATCAGTAGAACAAAAAGACATCCTACAGTATGGGAGAATATATTCATAATGACGTATCCGATAAGGGATTGACATCCAAAATATATAAAGAACTCATGCACCTTAACAAACAAAAAGGAAATAATCCAATTAAGAATTGGGCAGAGGACACGAATAGATAGTTCTCTAAAGAAGAAATTCAGATGGCCAACAGGCACATGAAAAGATGCTCCACATCGCTAATCATCAGAGAAATGCAGATTAAAACCACAATGAGATATCACCTCACAGCAGTGAGGATGGCCAACATCCAAAACACAAACAACAACGAATGTTGACGAGGATGTGGAGAAAAGGGAACCCTCCTACACTGCTGGTGGGACTGCAAATTAGTTCAACCATTTGGAAAGCAGTATGGAGGTTCCTCAAAAAACTCAAAATAGAAATACCATTTGACCCAGGAATTCCACTCCTAGGAATTTACCCTAAGAATGCAGCAGCCCAATTTGAAAAGGACAGATGCACCCCTATGTTTATTGCAGCACTATTTACAATAGCCAAGAAATGGAAGCAACCTAAGTGTCCATCAGTAGATGAATGGATAAAGAAGATGTGGTACATATACACAATGGAATATTATTCAGCCATAAGAAGAAAACAAATCCTACCATTTGCAACAACATGGATGAAGCTAGAGGGTATTATGCTCACTGAAATAAGCCAAACTGAAAAATGCAAGTATCAAATGATTTCACTCATATGTGGAGTATAAGAACAAAGAAAAAATACTGAAGGAACAAAACAGCAGCAGACTCACAGAACCCAAGAATGGACTAATAGTTACCAAAGGGAAAGGGACTTGGGAAAATGGGCGGGAAGGGAGGGATAAGAGGGAAAAAGGGGCATTACAATTAGCAGATGTAATGTTGGGGGGGCACGGGGAGGGCAGTACAACTCAGAGAAGACAAGTAGTGATTCTATAGCATCTCACTACACCGATGGACAGTGACTGTAACGGGGTTGGTGGGGGGGACCTGATGAAGGGGTAGTTTAATAATCGTAATATTGCACATGTAATTGTAAATTAATGATAATAAAATAAATTATATAAAAAAACAATGGAAATTTTAAATTGAGAAACTGGAAAATTAATATGGAAGAAACAAAATATAATATAGAAAAGACAAACCCAGTGACTGCAACATTAAAATACTTTGAATAATAAAGGGAAAAACCATATAATGTGAAAAAAGCTGTTTCATCTTATTAATACTTTTCTAACACCATCATTCAGAATTTTCAAAAATTCAATAAGGAGGTAATAAAAATATAAAGGGTTAGGCCTCAGTTGTATTTTAGTCATGAGTTATACAGATAAATAATCCAGGTACTGATTGTCATGGCTAGGCTTCCAGTACTCTGGAATAAAAGTGGCTAGAGTGAGCACCCTTGTCTTGACCTTAGAGGAAAAGCTTCCAGTTTTCACCTTTAGGTATAACATTAGTTGTGGGTTTGTCGTATATGGCCTTCATTATGTTCAGATACATTTGATTTATACCTACTTTGTTGAGACTTTTTATCATAAATAAATATTGAATTTTATCAAATGATTTCTCAGCATTATTGAGGTAGCCATTTGGTTTTCATCTTTCCTTTTGTTAATGTGCATCACATTGATTGATTTGTGGATATTAAACCATCCTTGCATCCTTGAAATAAATCCCACTTGAACATGGTGTATGATCCTTTCACTGTATTCTTGAATAATGTTTGTTAATATTTTGTTGAGGATTTTTATTTATGTTCATCAGGCATAGTGGCCAGTAATTTTCTTTCTTTGTGCGTGGTGTCAACAAACTGTCTTCATTTTCATTTGTATGGAATATGTTTTTCCATCCCTTCATTTTCAATCTGTGTTTGTCTTTGCTTCAAGTCAGTTTCTTGTTGCTAGTATACAGAGGTGTTCCTTCTTTGTTTTGTTTTGTTTTTCAATCCAGTCAGCCACAGTATGTCTTTTTTTTCCTTAATTTTTTTTATTAAGGTATTATTGATATACACTCTTATGAAGGTTTCACATGAAAAAGCAATGTGGTTCCTATATTTACCCATATTATCAAGTCCCCGCTCATACCCCAGTTCAGTCACTCTCCATCAGTATAGTAAGATGACACAGATTCACTGTTTGTCTTCTCTGTGCTACACTGTTTCCCCGTGACCCCCCACACCATGTATACTAAACATAATACATGACAATCCCCTTCTCCCACCCTCCCACACCATTCCCCTTTCGTAACCACTAGTTCCTTATTGGAGTCTCTGAGTCAGCTACTATTTTGTTCCTTCAGTTTTGCTTTATTATACTCCACAAATGAGGGAAATCATTTGGCACTTGTCTTTCTCCACCTGGCTTATTTCACTGAGAATAATATCCTCCAGCTCCATCCATGTGGTTGCAAATTGCAGGATTTGTTTCTTTCTTATGGCTGAATAGTATTCCATTGTGTATATATACCACCTCTTCTTTATCCATTCATCTACTGATGGACACTTAGGTTGCTTCCATATCTTGGCTATTGTAAAAAGTGCTGCAATAAACATAGGGGTGCGTATGTCCTTTTGAATCTGAGAAGTTGTATTCCTTGGGTAAATTCCAAGGAGTGGGATTCTCAGGGAAAATGGTATTTGTATATTTAGTTTTTTGAGGAAGCTCCATATTGCCTTCCACAATGGTTAGACTAGCTTACATTCCCACCAGCAGTGTAGGAGGGTTCCCCTTTCCCCACATCCTCACCAGCATTTGTTGTTCTTAGTCTTTTGGATGGTGGCCTTCCTTACTGGTGTGAGGGGATATCTCATTGTGGTTTGAATTAGCATTTCCCTGATGATTAGTGATGTGGAGCATCTTTTCATGTGTCTGTTGGCCATCTGAATTTATTCTTTGGAGACTGTCTCTTCATATCCTTTGCCCATTTTTTAATCGGGTTATTTGCTTTTTGGGTGTAGAGGCATGTAAGTTCTGTTTATATTTTGGATGGTAACGCCTTGTCAGATATATCATTTACAAATATATTCTCCCATACTGTAGGATGCCTTTTTGTTCTGTTGATGGTGTCCTTTGCCATACACAAACTTTTTAGTTTGATGTAGTCCCATGAGTTCATTTTTGCTTTTGTTTCCCTTGCTCGAGGCAATGCGTTTAGGAAGAAGTCTCTTATGCTTATATTCAGGAGATTTCTGCCTATGTTATCTTCTAAGAGTTTTATGGTTTCATGACTTATATTCAGGTCCTCGATCCATTTTGAGTTTACTTTTGTGTACGACATTAAACATTAATCCAGTTTCATTCTCTTGCATGTAACTGTCCAGTTTTGCCAACACCAGCTGTTGAAGAGGCTGTCATTTCCCCATTGTAAGTCCATGGCTCCTTTATCCTATATTAATTGACCATATATTGTTGCATTTATATCAGGGCTCTCTAGTCTGTTCCATTGGTCTATGGGTCTTTACATGTGCAAGTACCAAATTGCCTTGAGTACTGTGCCTTTGTAGTAAAGCTTGAAGTTGGGGAGCATAATCCCCCCAGCTTCATTCTTCCTTCTCACGATAGCTTTGGATATTTGGGGTCATTTTTGGTTCCATATGAATTTTAGAATGACTTTCTCTAGTTCGTTGAAAAATGCTGTTGGTATTTTGATAGGAATTGCATTGAATCTGTATATTGCTTTAGGCATGATGGCCATTTTGACAGTATTAATTTTCCTATCCATGAGCACGGGATGTGTTTCCATTTATTGATATCTTATTTAATTTCCCTCATGAGTGTCTTGTAGTTTTCAGAGTACAGGCCTTCCACTTCCTTGATTAGGTTTATTCCTAGGTATTTTATTCTTTTTGATGCAACTTTGAATGGAATTGTTTCCTGATTTCCCTCTCTGCTACATCATTGTTAGTGTATAGGAATGCCATTGATTTCTGCGGATTAATTTTGTATCCAGCAACTCTGCCGAATTCAGATATTAGATCTAGCAGTTTTGGAGTAGATTCTGTAGGGTTTTTTATGTACAAAATCATGTCATCTGCAAACAGGGACAGTTTAACTTCTTCCCTGCCAATCTGGATGCCTTTTATTTCTTTGTGTTGTCTGATTGCCATGGCTAGGACCTCCAGTACTATGCTGAATAGAAGTGGGGAGAGTGGGCATCCTTGTCTTGTTCCCGATCTTAAAGGAAAAGCTTTCAGCTTCTCTCTGTGAAGTATAATGTTGGCTGTGTGTTTGTCATATATAGCCTTTATTATGTTGAGGTACTTGCCCTCTATACCCATTTTGTTGAGAGTTTTTATCATGAATGGATGTTGAATTTTGTCAAATGCTTTTTCAGCTCTATGGAGATGATCATGTGGTTTTTGTCCTTCTTTTTGTTGATGTGGTGTATGATGTTGATATATATTCGAATGTTGAACCATCCTTACATCCCTGGAATAAATCCTACTTGATCATGATGGAGGATCCTTTTGACGTATTTTTGAATTCAGTTTTGTAATATTTGATTGAGTATTTTTGCATCTATATTCATCAGGGATATTGGTCTGTAGTTTTATTTTTTTGAGTGTCTTTGCCTGGTTTTGGTGTTAGAGTGACGCTGGCCTCATAGAATGAGTTTGGAAGTACTTCCTCTTCTTCTACTCCTTGGAAAACTTTTAGGAGGATGGGTATTAGGTCTTCACTAAATGTTTGATAAAATTCAGCGGTGAAGCCATCTGGTCCAGAAGTTTTGTTCTTAGGTAGATTTTTGATTATCAGTTCAATTTTGTTGCTGGTAATTGGTCTGTTGAGATTTTCTGTTTCTTTCTGGGTCAGCCTTGGAAGGTTGTATTTTTCTAGAAAGTTGTCCATTTCTTCTAGGTTCTCCAGTTTGTCAGCATATAATTTTTCATAGTATTCTCTAATAGTTCTTTGTATTACTGTGGTGTCAGTAGTGATTTTTCCTTTCTGATTTCTGATTATGTTTATGTGAGTAGACTCTTTTTTTCTTGATCAGTCTGGCTAGAGGTTTATGTATTTTGTTTATTTTCTCGAAGAACCAACTCTTGCTTTCGTTGATCCTTTCTATTGTTTATTCTTCTCGATTTTATTTATTTCTGCTCTGATCTTTATTATGTCCCTCCTTCTACTGACTTTGGATCTTATTTGTTCTTCTTTTTCTAGTTTCGTTAATTGTGAGTTTAAACTGCTCATATGGGAATGTTTTTCTCTCCTGAGGTAGGCCTGTATTGCCATATACTTTCCTCTTAGCCCTGCTTTTGCTGTGTCCCACCGATTTTGTGGTGTTGAATTATTGTTCTCATTTGTCTCCATATATTGCTTGATCTCTGTTTGTATTTGGTCATTGATCCATTGATTATTTAGGACCATGTTATTAAGCCTCCATGTGTTTGTGGGATTTTTCATTTTCTTGGCATAATTCATTTCTAGTTTCATTCCTTTGTGGTCTGAGAAGCTGGTTGGTACAATTTGAATCTTTTTGAATTTACCGAGGCTCTTTTTGTGGCCTAGTATATGATCTATTCTTGAAAATGTTCCATGTTCACTTGAGAAGAATGTGTATTCTGGTGCTTTGGGTGTAGAGTTCTGTAGATGTCTGTTATGTCCATCTGTTCTAATGTGTTGTTCAGTGCCTCTGTCACCTTACTTATTTTCTGTCTGGTTGATCTGTCCTTCAGAGTGAGTGGTGTGTTGAAATCTCCTAGAATGAATACATTGTATTCTATTTCCACCTTTAATTCTGGTAAGTATTTGTTTCACATATGTACGAGCTCCTATGTTGGGTGCATAGATATTTATAATGGTTGTATCTTCTTGTTGGATTGACCCTTTTTTCATTATGTAATGTCCTTCTTTGTTTCTGGCGACTTTCTTTGTTTTGAAGTCTATTTTGTCGATGTAAGTACTGCAACTCCTACTTTTTTCTCCCTATTAGTTGCATGAAATGTCTTTCTCCATCCCTTCACTTTTTGTCTGTGTATGTCTTTGGGTTTAAAGTGAGTCTCTTGAAGGCAGCATATAGATGGATTTTGTTTTTTTATCCATTCAGTGACTCTGTCGTTTGACTGGTGCACTTATTCTATTTACATTTAGGGTGTTGATGGAAAGGTATGTACTTATTGACATTGCAGGCTTCAGATACCTCGTTACCAAAGGTTCAAGGTTAACTTCCTTACTATCTAAGAGTTTAACGTAACTAACGTAATATGCTATTACAAACACTGTCTAAATGTTCTTTTTTTTCTCCACTTTTTTCTTCCTCCTCCATTCTTTGTATATTAGTTACCGTATTCTATACTGTTTGTCTATCCCTTGTTTGACTTTGGGGATAGTTAATTTAATTTTGGTTTTCTTGGTAATTAGCTGTTCAACTTTGTTTACTGTCATTTTATTACCTCTGGTGGCAGCTATTAAACCATAAGAACACTTCCATCTATAGCAGTCCCTCCAAAATACACTGTAGAGGTGGTTTGTGGGAGGTAAATTCTGTGAGCTTTTTTCCTTTTTAATTTATTTTGGTATCATTAATCTACAATTACATGTGCAATATTATGGTTATTAATCTATCCCCTTTCAACAGGTCTCCCCCAACTACCCCATTACAGTCACTGTCCATCAGCATAGTGAAATGCTATAGAATCACTACTTCTCTTCTCTGAGTTGTACAGCCTTCCCCATGCCCCTGCAACATTACATCTGCTAATTATAATGCCCCTTTTTCCCCCTTGTCCCTCCCTTCCCACCCTTCCTCCTCAGTTCCTTTCCCTTTGGTAACTATTTGTCCATTCTTGTGTCCTGTGAGTTGGCTGCTGTTTTGTTCCTTCAGTTTTTTTCTTTGTTCTTATACTCCACAGATGAGTCAAATCATTTGATACTTGTCCTTGTCCTTTTCCTCTTGGCTTATTTCACTGAGCATAATACCCTCTAGCTCCATCCATGTTGTTGCAAATGGTAGGATTTGTTTTCTTCTTACGGCTGAATAATATTCCATCGTGTATATGTACCACATCGTCTTTATCCATTCATCTACTGATGGACACTTAGGTTGCTTCCATTTCTTGGCTATTGTAAACAGTGCTGGGATAAACATAGGGAGGCATCTGTCTTTTTGAAACTGGGCTTCTGCATTCTCTGTAAATTCCTAGTAGTGGGATTCCTGGGTCAAAAGGTATTTCTATTTTGAGTTTTTTGAGGAACCTCCATACTGCTTTCCACAATGGTTGAACTAATTTTCATTCCCACCAGCAGTGTAGGAGGGTTCCCTTTTCTCCACATCCTCGACAACATTTGTTGTTGTTTGTATTTTGGATTTTGGCCATTCTCACTGGTGTGAGGTGGTATCTCACTATGGTTTTAGTATTCATTTCTCTGATGGTTAGCCATGTGGAGCATCTTTTCATGTGTCTGTTGGCCATCTGAATTTCTTCTTTGGGGAAGTGTCTATTCATGTCCTCTGCCTATTTCTTAATTGGATTATTTCCTTTTTGTTTGTTAAGGTGTGTGAGTTCTTTATATATTTTGGATGTTAACCCCTTATCAGATATGTCACTTATGAATATATTCTCCCATACTGTAGGATGTCTTTTTGTTCTACTTATGCTGTCCTTTGCTGTACAAAAGCTTTTCAGCTTGATATAGTCCCACTTGATCATTTTTGCCTTTGTTTCCCTTGCCCAGTGAGATATGTTCATGAAGAAGTCGCTCATGTTTATGTCCAAGAGATTTTTGGCTATATTTTTTTTCTAAGAGTTTTATGGTTTCATGACTTACATTCACGTCTTTGATCCATTTTGAATTTACTTTTGTGTACGGGGTTAGACAGTAGTCCAGTTTCATTCTCTTACATGTAGCTGTCCAGTTTTGCCAACACCAACTGCTGAAGACGCTGTCATGTCCCCATTGTATATCCAAGGCTCCTTTATCATATATTAATTAACCGTATATGTTTGGGTTAATGTTTGGATTTTCTATTGTGTTCCACTGGTCTGTGGGTCTGTTTTTGTGCCAATACCATATTGTCTTGATTACTATGGTTTTGTAGTAGAGCTTGAAGTCAGGGAGCATAATTTCCCCTTTTTTATTCCTCCTTCTCAGGATTGCTTTGGCTATTCAGGGTCTTTTTTGGTTCCATATGAATTTTAGAATTATTTGTTCCAGTTCATAGAAGAAAGCTGTTGGTATTTTGATAGGGATTGTGTTGAATGTGTAGACTTCTTCAGGTTGTATAGCCATTTTGACAATATTTATTCTTCCTAGCCAAGAGCATGGGATGTATTTCCATTTGTTAGTATCCTCTTTAATTTCTCTTAGGAGTGTCTTGTAGTTTTCAGGGTATAGGTCCTTCACTTCCTGGCTTGGTTTATTCCTAGGTATTTTATTCTTTTTGATGCAATTGTGAATGGAATTGTTTTCCTGATTTCTCTTTCTGTTAGTTCATCGTTAGTGTATAGGAGAGCAGCAGATTTCGGTATGTTAATTTTGTATCGTACAACTTTGCTGAATTCAGATATCTGTTCTAGTAGTTTTGGAGTGGAGTCTTTAGGGTTTTTTATGTACAGTACCATGTCATCTGCAAATAGTGACAATTTGACTTCCTCTTTACCAATCTGGATGCCTTGTATTTCTTTGTTTTGTCTGATTGCCGTGGCTAGGAACTCCAGTACTATATTGTATAACAGTGGAGAGAGTGGGAATCCCTGTCTTGCTCCCAATCTTACATGAAAAACTTTCAGCTTCTCGCTGTTAAGTATAATGTTGGCTGTGGGTTTGTCACATATGGCCTTTATGATATTGAGGTACTTGCCTTGTCTACCCTTTTTGTTGAGATTTTTTATCTGAATGGATGCTGAATTTTGTCAAATGCTTTTTCAGCATCTATGGAGATGATCATGTGGTTTTTGTTCTTCTTTTTATTGATGTGGTGGTTGATGTTGATGGATTTTCGAATGTTGTACCATCCTTGTGTTCCTCAGATGAATCCCACTTGATCATGGTGTATGATCCTCTTGATGTATTTTTGAATTCGGTTTGCTAATATTTTGTTGTGTATTTTTGCATTTACGTTCATCAGGGATATTGGTCTGTAATTTTCTTTTTTGGTGAGGTCTTTGCCCGGTTTTGGTATTAGAGTGATTCTGGCTTCATAGAATGAGTTTGGAAGTATTCCCTCCTCTTCTATTTTCTGGAAACCTTTAAGAAGAATGGGTGTTATTTCTTCTCTATATGTCTGGTAGAATTCAGAGGTGAATCCTTCTGGCCCGGGGATTTTGTTCTTGGGTAGTTTCTTGATTACCTCTTCAATTTCGTTGCCTGTGATTGGTCTGTTTTTTCCTTGGTCAGTCTTGGAAGTTTGTATTTGTCTAAGAAGGTGTACATTTCTTCTAGATTTTCCAGCTTGTTAGCATATAGATTCTCATATTCTCTTATAATTCTTTGTATTTCTGTGGTGTCCATCATTATTTTTCCTTTCTCATTTCTGATTCTGTTTACGTGTGTAAATTCTCTTTTTCTCTTAATGTGTCTGGCTAGGGGTTTATCTATTTTGTTTATTTTTTCAAAGAACCAGCTCTTGGTTTCATTGATTTTTTTCTGTTGTTTATTCTTCTCAATTTTATTTATTTCTTCTCTGATCTTTATTATGTCCCTCCTTCTGGTGACTTTGGGGTCATTTGTTCTTCTTTTTCCAATTTCACTAATTGTGTCTTTAGACTATTCATTTGGGAATGTTCTTCCTTCTTTAAATAGTCCTGGATTGCAATATACTTTCCTCTTAGAACTGCCTTTGCTGCGTCCCACAGAAGTTGTGGCTTTGTGTTGTTGTCACTAGTCTCCATATATTCTTTGATATCTGTCTTGATTTGGCCATTGACCCATTGATTATTTAGGAGAATGTTGTTTAGTCTCCATGTATTTGTGAGCCTTTCTGTTTTCTTTCTAAAATTTATTTCTAGTTTTATACCTTTGTGGTCTGAGATCTTGATTGGTAGAATTTCTATATTTTTGAATTTGCTGAGGTTCTTTTTGTGGCCTAGTGTATGGTCTATTCTGGAAAATGTTCCATGTGCCCTTGGGAAGAATGTGTATCCTGTTGCTTTTGGGTGTAGAGTTCTGTAGGTGACTGTTAGGTCCATCTGTTCTAGTGTGTTGTTCAGTGCCTCTGTGTCTTTACTTATTTTCTGTCTGGGTGATCTGTTCTTTGGAGTGAGTGGTGTATTGAAGTCTCCTAAAATGACTTCATTGCTTTCTATTTCCTCTTTTAATTCTATTAGTATTTGTTTCACATATGCTCGTGCTCCTGTGTTGAGGGCATATATATTTTAAATGGTTATATCCTCTTGTTGGACTGACCCCTTTGTCATTATGTAATCTCCTTCTTTATCTCTTGCTAGTTTCTTCATTTCTTTAAGACCCCTAAAAAACGAGCGCTTTTCTCTTGTCCCGGGGAGCCGCCTGAAAGTACCCGCTTGCAGTCTCCATCTCAGATCCTGCACTTCTGTTTTTCTAATCTCCAATACACCACGCGGTGTGTGTTAGTGCTCCTGGCGCAGATCACCAGGGCTGGATGTTTGGCGGGGCTGTGCTTTCACTCCCTCCCTGCTCTGAATTCTCTCCTCCTGCCAGTGCACTGGTGTGCGGGAGTGCTCGGGTTCCGCCAGGTCGCGGCTCCATATCTTAACCGCTTCGCAAGTTGCCGAGTCCTCTCTGGTGTAGCTGCAAGCTGCCTGTCATCCTGTATCTTCTGGTCTCTCTTTTAGGATTAGTTGTATTTGTTGTATTTTCATAAACATATATGGTTTTGGGAGGAGATTTCTGCTGCCCTGCACATGCTGCCATCTTCCTGGAACTCCTTATCTGGGAATTGTTTAATCCCTCCTTCAAATTTATATTATAATCTTGCTTGACAAAATAATCTTGGTTCAAGGTCCTTCTGATTCATTGCATTAAATACATCATGCCACTCCCTTCTGGCCTGTAAGGTTTCTGCTGAGAAGTCTGATGATAGCCTGATGGGCTTTCCTTCGTATGTGATCTTATTTCTCTCTCTGGCTGCTTTTAATAGTCTGTCCTTATCCTTGATATTTACCATTTTAATTACTATACGTCTTGATGTTGTCGTCCTTTGGTCCCTTGTGTTGGGAGATCTTCGCACCTCCATGGCCTGAGAGACTATCTCTTTCCCTGATTGGGGAAGATTTCAGCAATCACCTCCTCAAAGAAACTTTCTATCCCTTTTTCTCTCTCTTCTTCTTCTGGTACCCCTATAATGCGAATATTGTTGCGTTTGGATTGGTTACACAGTTCTCTCAATATTCTTTCATTCTTAGAGATCCTTTTTTCTCTGTTCCTCAGCTTCTTTGTATTCCTCTTCTCTAATTTCTATTTCATTTATCGTCTCCTCCACCATATCCTATCTGCTTTTAATAATGTCCATTGTGCTCTTCAATGATTGTATCTCTGACCATAATTCATTCCTGAGTTCTTGCATATCTTTCTGTACCTCCATGAGCATGTTAATAATTTTTATTTTGAACTCCCTTTCAGGGAGAGTCATGGGGTCAATATCATTTAAATCTTTCTCAGGAGTTGTATTAATAATTTTACTCTGGACCAGGTTCCTTTGGCATTTCATATTTGTGTATGGCACCCTCTTGTGCCCAGATACTCTACTCTCTGGAGCTGCTCAGCTCCTGAAGCAATGTTGGGGTTTGCCGGGGAGTGGTATTGGTGCCTTGGGGGAGGAAAGAGCTGTTTCCTGCTTCCCAGATCCTATGCCTGTCTCTACTGCCTGAACCAATGGGCCGAGCTCACAGGTATAAGCCTCTGTGCTTTGAGTTTTTAGTTGTTGTAGACAGATCTTCCCTCTGGCTGGCCTAATGTCATGGTAGGGTTTCCCAGTTTCCAAGCCCAGTGGAGCTGGCCAGGAGAGAGGCACAGTAGTCTGCTTATCACAGAAGGGGTTCTTGGAGCTGTGTAGGCAGCCAGGGAGCTGGAGCACCTGAAGATCGTGAAAGCCCCCAATCTGCTGGGCAGAATGCACCTGGACAACTTTGTCTACCTGTCCTTTCTCCTGAGCAGTAAGCTTTGTGAAATCCTTGTCCCTTCAGCAGCCCTATTGCTAAGAGCTTCTTTGTTAGGAAGTCTCTCAGATTGCCCGCCTTTCTTTTGTCCCAGAGCAGCTGGATATGGATCCCTGCTTTCCACAAGCAGCTGGAATCTTAGTCTCTCCAGGAATTCTATTTTTCCAACCCCCTAATTACGAGAGTATCATACAAGCACCATGAAATGTAGGTTTGTGCTCCCAGAGCAGATCTCCAGAGTTAGGTATTCAGCAGTCCCAGATATCCACTCCCTTCCTGCTCCATTCCTCTTCCTCCTGCCCATGAGCTGGGGTGGGAGAAGAGCTTGGATCCCGCAGGACCACAGCTTTAGTAGGTTACCCTTTTCTGTCAGGTCTCCTCTTGTCTCCAGGTGTATGCAGTTTGTTGCAGTCCTCTTTCCTGTTGCTCTTTCAAGAGTAGTTGTATTGTTATATTTTCACATTATATGCGGTTTTAGGAGGAAGCCTCTGTCTCACCTCTCACACCACCATCTTTAATTCTCTGTATCCACAGTATGTCTTTTAATTGGATAATTTAGTCCACTACATATAATTATTGATAGGTATGTACTTATTATCATTTTGTTATTTGTTTTCTTTCTGTAGCTCTTCTTTGTTCCTTCTCTTTCTTTACCCCATGTGGCTTGATGACTTGCCTTCATGTTTAGATGCTTTTCTCATTTTCTTTTGTGTATTTCCTATAAATTTTCACTTTATGGTTACTGTGTGTTTCATATATATCATCCTGTGTATATAATGGTCTAATTTAAGTGGATAGCAATTTACATTTCAACACATTCCAATACTGTTTTTCCTACCACCCCCCACATTTTGTTTTTGATACTGCTTTTTATACCTTTTTGTTTTATGTATCCCTTGTTATTTAACTTTTTTACTGAGCCAAATTACTGTAGGTTTAGTTAATTTTACTACTTAATACCTCTTAGTAGTTTTTAAGTGATTAATCTACTACCATAACTATATATTTGCCTTTTCCAGTGAGATTTTTACTTTCATATGTTTTCTTGTTATTAATTAGTGCCATTTCCTTTCAGTATGAAGAAGTCTCTTTGATACTACTTGTAAAGATGATTTTAGTAGTGATGAAATCCTTTAGTTTTTATTTATATGGAAATCTGTTTTTCTCTCCCTCAAATCTGAATGCAAACCTTGCCAGGTAGAGTATTCTTGGTTGGAATTTTTTTTTCTTTTCCTTTCTTTCAGCACTCTGCATAGGTCATGTCATTCGTTCTGGCTTGTACATTTTCTGGTGAGAAATCGCTCATGGCCTTATGAGATTTCCTTTGTATATAACAATTTGTTTTTTCCTTGCTGCCTTTAAGATTCACTTTTTATCTTCACATTTTGACATTTTAATTATAATGTGTCTTGGTATGTCTCTCATTGGTTCATCTTCTCTGGAATTTTCTGGATTTCATGGAATTGCATTTCCAGGTTAGGGAAGTTTTCAGCCATTATTTCTTCACATAAGATTTCTGCCTTTTTTTTATCTCTCTTTTCTTTCTGGGACCATTACAATGGAAATGTTGTTCAGCTTCATTTGTCTCAGAAGTCCCTTAAGCTATCTTCATTTAAAAAAAAATTTTTTTGCTGCTCTTCCTAGATGAGTTCCATTCCTTTATCTTCCAGCTCACTGATCCATTCTTCTACTCCATCTATTCTGCCATTGAACCCCTCTCTTGTGTTTTTCACTTCAAGTATCGTATTCTTCATGTGTATGACTTCTGTTTGGTACTGTCTTATTTTCTATCTCTCTTTTGAAGTTCACTATGTTCATCCATTCTTCTCCTAAGTTTGGTGAGCATCTTTATGACCTTTGTTTTGAATTCTTTATCAGATGGATTATTTACCTCTATGTCATTAAGGGGTTTTCCTGAGGTTTTGTTTTTTCTTTTGTTTGGAACATATTTCTCTGTTTCCTCATTATGTTTGACAGTCTGTGTTTGTTTCTGTGTATTAGGTGAAATATCTATTTTTCTTAGTCTTGATGGAGTGGCCTTGTGTAGGTGATGATCCTTCTCATTCAACTCTTCTCTAGCTCTTGGTTCTCTCTTGAATCTTTTTAATTATGTATATGTACGACCCCTGATTTATTCATGACATACCACCATAGCTGAGGGTGTTCTAAGACCTCTTAGGGATTGAAGGGGAGGAATCTCATCTAGTATCTATTTTCATGCTGATTGGAAGACAAACCCTCAGGCATCAGCTTTTAAAGTATGGAAATATGTACAGTTCTGAGATCAAAACCAAAATCCCTGCTGGCCTTCAGACCAGGAGATCTGGTGGTGTCCCTGGATGACAGTTGCAAAAATTGGGGCTTCAGACAACTGTATAAGCTCCCTTCTGGGAAGTTTCATCAAGTTGTAGCTAAGCCAAGGGTGTATACAATATAGTGTTTCACTCTTTACATTCCCTGGGGTTGCCTCCTTAGCCTCTAGACTTGTGGAAAACCTGAAGCCTGTCCCTCAGCCTGAAGCTCCGTACTAAGTCAACAGACCTTTATCATAGGAAGGGCTGAAACACTGAGGTTGTATTTCAGTCTGCTGTCTCTGAAGTGCCCTAGGGGTGATAGTCTGTCCAGAAATATCTTTTCTATTGTTACAGTTCCGTGGAGCACTGGAACACCAGCCCTCTTGGTCACCCAGGCCAGATGATCAATTGTTATCCCTTGTGTGGACTGTATATGCCCACTTGCTTTAACAAGGCAGCTGGGTAATTCAGGGGGTGAGGCATGTTCACTGGCTTCAGAAAGGCAGCAGTGGGAAAATGTCTTGACTTCACACACCCATGGGATTCAGTAATACAGTGGGCGGTGTCTTGTGTGGGCATACATGCCAGCTTTAAGCTGGGAGTAGTAGAATGCTACAACCACTTGTACTTGCCAGCCCAGCCGGGAAAAGGGGGAGTGTTACAACTTCCCTAGTTTGCAGACTTCAGCTAGGAAGTGGGAGAACTATGTGGCTCTCCCTTCTCACCACCCGAAGGAACAAGGAAGTGCTGCAACCATTTGTGCTGTCTGGCCTTAGCAAGGCCCATGACCATTCACCCCTGCCCATCTGAGCAAAGTGATGGGAGGGTGATGTGTCTAAGCTCACCCATCTGTGCAACCAAGCTAAGTGGAAAGTACAATAATGGCATCCACCAGTGCTCTGACTTCAGGGAGTATCTCAACTGTTGTGTTGATGCCCCAGATGAGTAAATTAATCTCTCTCAGAGATAGTTAAGGTGCTTTTCAAACTGCTGCTTTTTCACTGGGTCTTGGGACAATCAAGACTGTACCTGAGCTCTCCTAGAGGGGAGTGTTTCTCCATAGCATTTTGGGACTCTCAGACATTATCCCATTTGTTTTTCAAGCCAGACATTCTGGAGGTGCATCTTTCTGGTGCAGATCCAAGGGGCCAGCATGCTTGATGTGGGGCACCAGCCCCTCATTCCTCCAGGAGAAGTGAAATTCCTCCTTATTTGTGTCAATGCCAGGAGTAGGCTCTGTGTGAGGCCATGTCTCTGCCTCTCCTACACATGTCAATGTGGTCCTTTTTGCCTTTGTTGTATGGAGAAGTTCATCTAGTTTTCAGATATTTTTCAGATGGAGATGATCCATATGTAGCTGTAGATCTGGTGTATCTGTGGGAAGAGGTGAGTTCAGAATCTTTCAACACTGACATCTGGGAGCCCCTCCATCTTAATGATTACTTATTCAGTCACTACCCTAGTTCAATTCTGCTGCCTACTTACAAAATCAGCAGATTCCTAAGGAGATTCTCAGGCCTTGAGAACAAAAAGATGCTGTGATTGAATTATAAAGAGGTTGAAGGAGAAAAACAATTGCAAATTCAAGAGATTTATTTAAAACTTGAGAACAACCTGGATTCTGTTACTGGACTAATTACTCAATGACAAAAGTTTGATGGGGAAGATTGTTGGTTTTGACTGATGCCTCATTTTTATCTCTATATACATACTCCTGAAACAGAGATATTTTTCCTATAAGATCAAATTCAAAAGCCCTAGTGACATTACCTAATAACAATACCTAGTGACATTAACAGAAAATGGAGCAAGTAAAAAATGTTATACAACTGTTCCTGACATAAAGATCTGAAGTCTGTGGTTTTAAAGTATCCATAAACAGATATTGGGGTAGAATAAGTACCACTTCAAGTTCCTGTTTCAAATCCACTGTTAGTCTTAGGTAAGTCACTTAGAAATCTTAGCAGAGATAGCTTACCATTCTGCTTAATCATGAGAAAATGACTAGATAACACCTTAATGTCTTTACCAGAACTGTTATTTCTGTGAAGAAAAATTACACATATCAAATCAATTTTTAGGGTAATAATTAGCTCTTTATTATTATTCTAGTTTTTTACTTTGTAATAGAAAGGTTCCTTCCATGGTTCCAAGAAAAATCATACAACTGAATTTTCCATAAGTTCTTTGAAGACATTTATGTTTGGACAGTTAACAAGTCATCAGGGAGTTTATGTATGAGAAAATGCACAACCCTAACAGTAAGCCCATGTTTTTATAAAGAATGCCTGCTGTTTTAAGGTCATACGCTGTGAAACTGTGGTTAGTGAAGAAATTAGTCATGGAAACACAGCATGACACAGCAGGGATTTATTATACATGAACCAGTTCCATATTTTGTTTATTTGAAATAAGCTAGATTGTGAAGGTGTTGATATTTCTTCATGGAACATAACTTTAGGGGAGTGCCCCTCTTCTCAACACATAATGCTGATTGAGATTATTCAGAAGGTATGATCATTCTCTAGAACTAAACATAAAGCAAGGATTTCAAAACGTGGGAAATTCCAGATGTTGTAGATATGAAAGTTACCCAACCCATAACTAAATATTCAGCTTGTTTTTCCGAAAAATCAGCACAGCACACATTAACATCTGAGTTTTAAGATTAAAGTGGATATACCTCCCCAAACATGAATGACAAATGCTGAATTTGGTGCAAATAGAATTAATCAGAATTAAAATCTTAAATGGGGAAATTTGAAAACATGTTCTATTCTTCAGAGAAATAATTTTGAAGCTCATTAATACTTTTAACATACTAATAAGCTTTGGAGGAATTTGATGAGGGATTTAAATTTTTTAGAACAAGTTTCAAATATAACTGTCTTGATCTTGATGTGTTGTAACAGAGAGCATCCTTCCTCCAAATTAACCTTTAATCTAGGAGACATATTCTGTTAAAATACAGATTTATTCTAAAGGTTCCTTTTTAAGTTTAGAGAGCAAATCCTACAAAGATGGTGACATTAAATCAGGAACACCTTGTGAAAATTTTTCATGAATTTCTTTCTTTGAGTCAAGGCTAGGGCACTATAACCACATTGAAGACTAGAAGAGAAGGAAGACTGATGTGGGGAAAGGGTTTTGAAAAGGAATAGAGATATAATTTCAAATACAAACATAAATAAATAAAATAATGACTATAGAATAAATGAAGCTAGAAACAAAAGAGTACTTCTTGTTTGAGTTTACTCATATGGAGACCAAAAAGAGGTGAAAGAAGTCTATAGTGATAGAATTTTAAAAAAATGATTAACTTTGGCAAGGAAAATGATGACTGGAAGGAGGGGGTGCTGTTAACGTTCTATATTTATATGGAATGCTATCCTATATCATATTATACAGTTATAAATAACTGATTTGTCTTAAATGCTCTGAGAGCCAAGTATGGCAAACAGACTTTAATGGCCTCCTTTGTTCCCCATCTCTTGCTATTTATGTCCTTGTGTAATTCCCTCTCCTTGAGATGGATTAAACCTAGTGATTTGTTTTTAATGAATAAAATACATCAGCTCACTTCTTTGTTTAGGTTACATACATTATGACTCTTGTTTTGCTAGTAAACTTACTCTTTTGCTGATTGTAATAAAGCAAACTGCCATGTTGGAGAGGTCCACTGGCAAGAAACAGAGGGTGGCCTCCAATCTGAGGCATTCAGTCCAAAAGCTCTAAATTGTGTCATGTTCCTGAGCTTGAAGGAACTTAGATAATAAATGTATGTTGTCTTAAGATGGTGTTAGGGCAATTTGTTATATAGCAATAAATAACACATCAAGCAAAACATGTCTGCAACCCAAATTAGCCAATGAACTGACAGTTCTGGATAACCGAAAAATATAATGGTATAAAGCAGATTATTTGAACTTACTTGTTTTATACAATATGTTCTGACTATCAGTGGTAGATATGTAAATAGTCATACTATGGGTGTGCCATGGACTAAGGAGTTCCTTAGGATGTGGGTCTTTCAGTTTTAAAAGCAGGATAGTCTTGGGTGAACCAGAACAGTTGGTCACCGTATGTATTGACTTCAAAGTCATTTTAGCTGTGTGTTTTATTCTTAGAACATAATAGAGAATTAATATTTATTATTTGAATTTTCAAAATTATTACTTCTGAGCTAAACTGAAGAGTCAAGAAAGATGACTATAGAGATTTTTTCCTTTTTTCATCTCCTTTTTCTTTTCATTTTCTCTCCATCTCTCTGCATAAACCAAGATATGAGAAGTCAGGTATTATATTTCAATAAAATAAAGCTTTAGGACCCTATTTTAAAGGATCTATCTAAATACATTGCTGTTAATGATGACAAAACTTGCTGAGATGTCATGAATTAAGTCAGTAAAGGTCAGTTTTGAGATGTCATCACTACTCAGTCTCACTGCAATAATTTCCATTTCAAAGACACTTGCAGGAGGAAAAAGCAAATAATGAGCTCTCCAAACAGTTGATCTTATACAGGAAATTGCATATTCAACTGTAAAACTTGTAGAAAGACTAAGTCACTTCCTCAGATTCACCCCTTTAACATATAGTCTCTGTCTCTGTTTCTCTGACTCTGATTCTCTCTACCTCTCCCTTCTCTCTCATGCACCCACACACACACACACATACCCACACACACACTTCCCAAAAGCCTATTTTTAATTCCACAATACCTTTTTATTTCATGTTATAAATATTGTACATATACTCTTGAAATTGGTAGAAACCAAAGAATTGTTCAATGATGATTATATATCCTTATTTATGGCTAAAGAAATACAAAGTAAATCACAATTACTTTAAATTTATTTCAAACTGCCCTACATATATACAGTTTCATGTTTGTTTAAAGAGTAGTGTATATTATAAAATATATTGAAGTTGACTTTCTGGGAGAACTACTAATTAAATCTAATAATGACCACAAATGTCCAGTTGAAGTTCCCTTGTGTCAGATGATTTGGATGGTTCACAGTCTAATTTTCTGAAGTAATTTATCCCACTAACCTGAAGATTGTCTAAAATTACTATTGCTTTTATCTTAATGTCTTGGATTGTGACATTAGACACCCTGGAAAATTAGAAAGCCCTATTAAAATGCAGTAAGGAACATATATTTAGTTGTTAGTATCCATTCACCCATTAGTATAGACAAAATAATCATAAGTTTCTTATTTATATCTTAGAAACAACAAGCTGGAAGAAAATAAGACCAGTGCATTTTTCTAAGAAGAAAAATGTGAAATATAAGTGGCTTCTTTGTTGGAGCACTAGATAAGAAGCACCAGGAATAATCTGGAAACTTATATGGATGATTATCCCAAGGAAAGAACAATTTTGAATATTTAAAATAAGATTTTTGCATTACATTGTACCTGGTTTTTTAAATTCATTAATAACTTTCCTTAAATTAATTATTCTGTGATATGGGATTCATGTATGCACAAGTGGGAAAAAAGAAACATAGAATTAAATGCTTACACAGAAATTTCACCTGTAGGGGTTGGGATCTCCTCAAATATAATTACTAGTATAATACATCTTCATAACATCTTGTCAGTATGCATACAACCTCTACTTTTTCTTAACCAAGCAGCATATTCTCTGATCTTTATGGCAATCTGGAGAAAGGAAATCATTTCCCTATCTGAACTAAAATTCTAGAACACTGGAGTGCACAAGGTTTGCATTTTAAAAGCAGGTTTAAAATCCCTGGAGCTGAAGAAGTTTTTTAAAAATACAAATGACACATATTTCAGCAAGAGCATATCTAAAATAATTCATAATATGATGATCTCAAGTAAAATCTTTTGAGTAACTTCCTTGAGTAACTTCCTTGGAGAGTGGTGCTTAGCTGTACCAACTGTAAAGATGTCCACATAGCTCACATCTGTCCAGTTTTAAGAAAAGCAAATGAGCACCATCATCAAGAAAGCAGTAGAAGACTATGTTTGACTGTGCAGAGTACAGAGCCACTGCCTGAATTCAATGCCCAGATTCAGGACATTGTTACTTACCAGCTTTGTGATCCTGGGCAAATTACTTAACCTTTCAATTTTCTCAACTGTCAAAAGAAACATACTCATGGTTAAAGCTCTGAATAGACTAGGGTGACACCTAGTAGGAGCTGTCAACTGGACAAAATGCCTGGTGTATGTGTGTGAAAACTAAAAGCGTGTTCCTAAAACACCTGATAAGCACAAGCTTAAATGGAAAGATAGAGGATCTGAAGGAATGGACAAAGAAATATATCAGATTAGTGAATTTTATTATGAAAAGAGTAATATGTATAGTTATTGAATAAAGAACTGACAATTAAAGACATATGTACTAAATTTTCTAGAGAACTGTACTGCTAAAAGAACCACAAACAGAGACCATAAGAAATTATACCTTAAAATAACCACTATATCAAGCTTCTAAGTGCAGAAAGCCTAAGAAGTTAGCCTCCAAGGAATTTTTGTTACAGCATAGCCACTTCCCATGTGACTAAAGATGATAATGGCAAAGAAAAAATCTTTTAAAGAGAATGATGAACAAGGAAGCTACTCCAGGGAGCTGTATCAGAGGATTGTCAAGGGACATTGCCCATTGCAAGGATGGAATATCCTTAAAATATCTACCCGAAAAGATTTCAGAATTTTCAATGACCAGTTTCTGTTGTGTTTCTCTGTTTTTTTTTAACCATTCCCAGTAAAGTATTTGTTGAATTTTCCCTGTCCCTGTTTCAACATTATATATCAAGAGTGCTGAAGGCAGCACAACTCGTGTTTTCATAGTATGAAGTTCTCTGGTTCAAGAATTGCTGTTATGTGAACCTGATTTTGAGACTACTAGACATTATCCCTGCAAATGCAGACTGCTATAAATTACCCAAGGATCCTGGACTTTGATTCTTGATAATGTGACTGAATGGGGCCTTCTCTTTTTGAGGAGAGAATGTGTATTTGACACAAAAAATGAAAATAAAAAACATGATGCATTGATCAGTTGGAAAACGGTAGTTTACTGAGTTATGTATATCTTATAAAGAAGAATGTTGACATATTTCCTTATACAATATCATAAAATCACATTCTTAATATCTCCACCAATCTCATTAGATAAGTCTTCAAGTATGAGAAGCTATCAACCATGCAGTGGCAGAACAAATTTCCCCCAATTTTTTTGATTGGAAACTCAAATTTTATCATGGGCAACAATCATTGCCAATTGTTTCCCTTAAAATGACAGGATTGTATCATTTATTTGCAAGAAAATGTCTGCCAAATAGCCAAGTCTAAATAACCACAGTTTTGTCACTCATTCTTTCAGGAAAACGTGTTTTATGAAAAAAATATCTTTGAGCTTACAACTCAATCATTTAAATGCTTTTCTTCAAGATAACCTTTGAGGTTTAATATGCAGCAGAAATGATCTGTATTTTCTATTTCATGACACAGGATACTAAAAAAGATATAATCAAGGGTCAAGATTTAGTGAAACTTAAAAGTTTTGATGCTTCATCAAGGACATTCTGAATTGAAATTGGCTTGTTTATCTATTTGTTTGTTTTCCTGCTCACTTCATAATATGGACTTTATTTATTTGATCTGAACTGAGAACCCAAAGTATAATAGCCAGACAGACTGCTAAAGCCAGGCATTAACTTGCCTACTTCCTGAGAACAGAATGATTGGCGCATTAAGGACTGTCAGCCAAGACCAGAGGAGTCCAACAGTCCTTAAAAACAATACTATATGCAGTCTTCAGGTGACTGAAGCTATCCTTAATTACCAGAAGGAGCTGCTGTCAGGATAGCTGACTTGTTAGATCTGCATACCCTTTGGAAAATTATCTCGATTGTGAAATTATCCAATTAGAATATGTTATATAAAATTTGTCCCTGATTTTAGGTATTACAATCAATGACGTCACCTCAGACATGGAATACATACAGGTCAGCCTCAGCTCATGATCCACACTTGTTTTTGATGCAAGAATTCCTTTAAACTTCTTTATGGCTTAAGGTAGTTTTTTTGTAATCATTGAAACATCTTGCTATATCTGGATTAAGGCCTCTGGCCAAGTGGAAAGATTTGTACAAAAAATTAAACAGGAAGACATTGGGTTTCTAAGGTAAACTCTGAGGGTTTATGACATATACTCAGCTGATTGGATTGATGACCCTGGGGGCCTCACTGCGGTTAACACTGCAGGTTTGTCTCATCCTGCTCTTTGTAGTCATGTTGTTGGAAGCTTTAGTTAAATGATGTATGAAACATATTAAACAGACTTTGTCCCAGTCTCTTTGTTGATCAGATTAATTATTATGGCTGACATAGTAAGTTAATAAACTATACTTTTTTCTTTCTGTGGGGAAGGGAAGGTTTTGGGGGAGATAGAAGTGGGGGAGGAGGCAACTGCCCTAATATCCTGGGCAGGATGGTGGGTTGCAAGCAGATGTCTGATGTAGCTGTGGTAAGGGGTCAGATTCTGGTCACTTTAAAGGTGAAACAGCAGGACTTTTCACAAAACAAAAGGTGACTCAGGCAGGAGGATGAGTTCTATTATGGAGAGTTCCTGAGATACTTACTGGGGAGGTGGTAACCCAGGCTGGGATATGCCTGGACTGAAGGCATAGGGCACCCAGTGTTTGTGACTCCTAATGGGATACTGCCCCATAATGGTGGGAATAAGTAAGATACTGGCTGGGACTCCCAGGGTGCAGGAGCAAGAAGGAGCCCCAGTCTTAGCCTGTCCCTTCTGAGAAAAGCTGGGTCCACTTGCAGGACACAATGCTCTGAGGGCTGTATCCTCTGCCTTCTTCACAGGAAGTCTTTCACAAGCTGTGTTTCTGTGTTTGGAAGGTGGATATCTGAGATCTGGCAGCCAACATGCTAGGGGCCATTGAATACATCTTGTGTGCACTGAGGGAAAAGGTGCAAGATGGTTCTGTCTAAAAGGACAATATAGTCATGGGGAAATTCACCAGAAGGCAAGATGACACTACAGAAACAAGGGGAGTAGTTGCTGGGAGTAATTCTCTGTAAGTCTCTCACTGCTTTCACGTTTTCTGAGTGAGGCACTATTTCTCTTTGTTCCAGATTATCTTTTCAAGTATGTTTTTATGGTGAAAATCCTTGGAAGATACAAACAGTGATTCCCTCTGAACTTAAAAGAATTCAATGTGATAAACTCAGAATTCCTCTCCTGTTTGTAATGTAATTCTCTTTATATGCAGATATCATCTGGCCCTCTTTTCATTGCCTTGTGGGACTTGATATTGGAGGGACAAGTCTAAGCAAATGCTCATATTCTGCTTTCTATAGCTATTGCTCTGAGAAACAAACCACACTTTGTTTCTGACCCATGAGTCTTGTGTCTTCTACTACTTAAAACTGTGAATGGCTAACTTGCTAGCTTTCAAATAGGGTGAAAAATCCAAGACTGTCATAAATTGTGACTGTTATATGGTAGAGCATACCTGATGTCATTTGGTAGGGCAAAGCATAATCACCTCATAATATGTTCTGTAACATGAAATTGCATTTGCTGATTTTATCATTCTATTTACCTAGCTCATATGAATAAATTCATACAGGCAAGGCTGAAACAAAATAATTACATTACATATATATATGTATATATGTATATTAGCTCAAACTTTTTCAATTATTTTAATATTCTATATCTTTACAGATTTTTAAAAATCATCTATTCATTATTAGAAATGTTAAATTTACCAATAAGATGTATTTTCATAGTACTCTACAGTTTTGTTAGTCATTTGCTATATTTATATTCAGCCTGAATTAATTGATGTATAAAACTGACACATTTGTATTTCAATGGTGAATGGAGCCATTTAACATAATGTAGTGATCACCTTTGTTTCTGACTTTAAGTTTAAAATCAGTATGAAGTTAATATATCTATGCTATCTTTTAGTTAGTATTTAACTGGTAAATATAAAAATATGCATTTAAGTGTATAACTGTGTGTGTGTAATTATTTTATTCTCAAACTTGGTTATATACATATGTTTCTTGTAAGCACCATATTGCATTGGTTTTTGTTCTAATTAATTCTAGTCTAAAATACTTGTATTTTGAGACATTTATTTGATGTTATTACACATTAACTTAGATTTATTTCCAAAACCTGTTTTTTTGTTTTTTTTTTTTTAATAAACAACAGAATTTATTTCTCATAGTTCTGGAGGCTGAAAGTACAAAATGAAGGCACTGGCAGATCTGGTGTCTGGTGAGAGCCCACTACCGGGTTCATAGATGGCTGGGTGTCTTTTTTGCTGTATCAACACATAGTAAAGGATGAGGGGTCTCTCTGAGGTCTCTTTTATAAAGGCACTAATTCCACTTATGAGGGCTTCACCCTTATGATCTAATCACCTCCCAAGGCCATATCTACCTCTTTAATACCAGCACATTGGGCATTAGGATTTAGCATGTGAATGGGGGGGCACAAACATTCAGTCCATAGTAAGGAACACTCTTACACAATCTGAGAACTGTCATCAAAATCAGGAAATAAGCATTGATAAAATACTACTCTCTAGTCTGTGAAATGGTTGTTTCACTAATCCCTAGTTGATCCAAAGCCCAGTCTGGGATCACATATTGCAGTCAGTTGTCCTGTTTCTTTAATGTCCTTTAATTGGAAGAGTGCCGCAGCCTTGCTTTGTTTCTCATAACCATGCCATTTATATATATATACATATTTCTTTTTATTTTGGTATCATTAATATATAAGCACAAGAGGAACATTGTGGTTACTAGATACCCCCCATTGTCAAGTCCCAACCACATACCCCATTACAATCACTGTCCATCAGCGTAGTAAGATGATACAGAGTCACTACTTGTCTTCTCTGTGATATACTGTCTTCCATGTGCCCCGCCACCCCTATTTTATGTGTGCTAATAATAATGCCCCTTATTCCCCTTCTCCCTCTCTTCCCACCCGCCCACCCCAGTCCCTTTCCCTTTGGCAACTGTTACTCCATTCTTGGGTTCTGTGAGTCTGCTGCTGTTTTATTCCTTCAGTTTTTGTTTTGTTCTTATACTCCACAGATGAGTGAAATCATTTGGTACTTGTCTTTCTCCACCTGGCTTATTTCACTGAGCATAATACCCTCTAGCTCCATCCATGTTGTTGAAAATGGTAGGATTTGTTTTCTTCTTATGGCTGAATAATATTCCATTGTGTATATGTACCACATCTTGTTTACCCACTCATCTACTGATGGACACATAGGTTGCTTCCATTTCTTGCCTATTGTAAATAGTGCTGCAATAAACATAGGGGTGCATCTGTCTTTTTGAAACTGTGATCCTGCATTCTTAAGGTAAATTCCTAGGAGTGAAAATCTTGCATCAAATGGTACTTCTATTTTTAGTTTTTGAGGAACCTTCATACTGCTTTCCACAAAGGAAGAAGTATTTTACATTGCCACCAGCAGTGTAGGGGGGTGTCCCTTTCTCCACATCCTCCCCAGCATTTGTTGTTCTTAGTCTTTGGGATGCTGGCCATCCTTACTGGTGTGAGGTGATATCTCATTGTGGTTTTAATTTGCATTTCCCTGATGATTAGTGATGTGGAGCATCTGTTCATGTGCCTCTTGGCCATCTGAATTTCTTCTTTGGAGAACTGTCTCTTCATATCCTCTACCCATCTTTTAATCGGGTTATTTGCTTCTTGGGTGCTGAGGTGTGTGAGTTCTTTATAAATTTTGGATGTTAACCCCTTGTCAGATATGTCATATACAAATATATTCCCCAATACTGTAGAATGCCTTCTTGTCCTACTGATGGTAGACTTTTCTGTACAGAAGTTTTTAGCATGATGTAGTCCCTTTTGTTAGGCTTTATTTTGTTTCCCTTGCCTGAGGAGATATGTTCAGGAAAAAGTTTCTCATTTTTATGTTTAAAACATTTTTGCCTATATTTTCATCTAAGAGTTTTATGGTTTCAAGACTTACATTCAGGACTTTGATCCATTTTGAGTTTACTTTTGTATACGGGGTTAGACAATAATCCAGTTTCATTCTTGTGCATGTAGCTGTCCAGTTCTGCCACACCAGTTGTTGAAGAGGCTGTCATTTCCCCATTGTATATCCATGGCTCCTTTATAGTACATTAATGGACCATATATGCTTGGGTTTATATCTGGGTTCTCTAGTATGTTCCATTCAACTATAGATCTGTTCTTGTGCCAGTACCAAATAGTCTTGATGACTGTGGCTTTGTAGTAAAGCTTGAAGTTGGGAAGCAAGTCTCCCCTGCTTTATTCTTCCTTCTTAGGATTGCTTTGGCTATTCAGGATCTTTTGTGCTTCCATACGAATTTTAGAACTATTTGCTCTAGTTCGTTGAGGAATGCTGTTGGTATTTTGATAGGGATTGCATTGAATTTGTAGATTGCTTTAGGCAGGATGGCCAGTTTTACAATATTAATTCTTACTATCCATGAGCATGGGATGTGTTTCCATTTATTGGTATCTTTAATTTCTCTCATGAGTGTTTTATATTTTTCAGAATATAGGTATTTCACTTCCTTGGTTAGGTTTATTCCTAGGTATTTTATTGTTTTTGATGCAATTGTGAATAGAATTGTTTCCTGATTTCTCTTTCTGCTAGTTCACTGTTAGTGTATAGGAATGCAACAGATTTCTGTGTATTAATTTTGTATCTTGCAACTTTGCTGAATTCAGATATGAGATCTAGTAGTTTTGGAGTGGATTCTTTAGGGATTTTTATGTACAAAATATCATGTCATCTGAAAACAGGGACAGTTTAACTTCTTCTTGCTGATCTGGATGCCTTTTATTTCTTTGTGTTTTCTGATTGCTATGGCTAGGACCTCCAGAACTATGTTGATAAATAGTGGGGAGAGTGGGCATCTTTGTCTTGTTCCCGATCTTAAAGGAAAAGCTTTCAGCTTCTCGCTGTTAAGTATGATGTTGGCTGTGGGTTTGTCATATATGGTCTTTATTATGTTGAAGTGCTTTCCCTCTATACACATTTTGTTGAGAGTTTTTATGATAAACGGATGTTGAATTTTGTTGAATGCTTTTTCAGCATCTATGGAGATGATCATATGGTTTTTGTCATTCTTTTGGTTGATGTGGTGGATGATGCTGATGGAAAATTTTCGAATGTTCTTACATCCTTGCATCCCTGGAATAAATCCTACTTGATCATGATGGATGACCTTTTTGATATATTTTTTAATTCTGTTTGATAATATTTGTTGAATGTTTTTGCACCTATGTTCAGGGATATTGGTCTGTAGTTTTATTTTTTTGTGGTGTCTTTGCTTGGTTTTGGTATAGAGTGATGTTGGTCTCATACAGTGAGTTTGAGAGTATTCCCTCCTCTTCTATTTATGGAAAACTTTAAGGAGGATGGGTACTAGGGCTTCACTAAATGTTTGATAAAATTCAGCAGTGAAACCATCTGATCCAGGAATTTTGTTCATTGGTAGGTTTTTGATTACCAATTCAATTCATTGCTGTTACTTGGGCTATTCAGATTTTGTGTTTCTTCCCAGGTCAGCTGTGGAAGGTTGTGTTTTTCTAGGAATTGTCCAATTCTTCTAGGTTATCCAGTTTCTTAGCATAAAATTTTTCATAGTATTCTGTCATAATTCTTTGAATTTCTGTGGTATACATAATGATGTTTCCTTTCTCATTTCTGATTCTATTTATGTGCGCAGAAATTTTTTTTCTTGGTAAGTCTGGCTAGGGGTTTATCTATTTTGTTTATTTTCTTAAAGACTCTGCCTCTGCTCTCATTGATTCTTTCTATTGTTTTATTCTTCTCGATTTCGTTTATTTCAGCTCTTAACTTCATTATGACTCTCCTTCTACTGACTTTGGGACTTATTTGTTCTTCTTTTCCTAGTTTCATTAATTGTGAGTTTAGACTGTTCATTTGGGATTGTTCTTCTTTCCTGAGGTAGGCCTGTATTGCAATATACTTCCCTCTTAGCATAGCCTTTGTTGCATCCCACAGATTTTGCAGTGTTGAATTACTGTTGTCATTTGTCTCCATATATTGCTTGACCTATGTTTTTATTTGGTCATTGATCCATTGATTTTTTAGGAGCATGTTATTAAGCCTCCATGTATTTGTCGGCTTTTTCATTTTCTTTGTGTAATTTATTTCTAGTTTCATACCTTTGTGATCTGAGAAGCTGGTTGGTACAATTTCAGTCTTTTTGCATTTACTGAGGCTGTTTTTGTGGCCTAGTATATGATCTATTCTTGAAAATGTCCCATGTCCACTTGAGAAGAATGTGTATTCTGTTGCTTTTGGATAGAGCATTCTGTAGATGTCCATTAGGTCCATGTGTTCTAATACATTGTTCAGTGCCTCTGTCTCCTTATTTTCTCTCTGGTTGATCTGTCCTTTGGAGTGAGTGGTGTGTTAAAGTCTCCTAAAATGAATGCATTGCAATCTATTTCCCCCTTTAATTCTGTTCCTATATGTTTCACATATGTAGGTGATCTTGTGTTGGATGCATTGATATTTATAATGGCTATATATTCTTGTTGGACTGACCTCTTTATCATTATGTAATGTCCTTTTTGGCCTCTTTAATTTCTTTGTTTTGAAGTCTATTTTGTCTGATACAAGTACTGCAACTCCTGCTTTTTTCTCCCTATTAGTTGCATTAAATATATTTTTCCATCCCTTTACTTTCAGTCTGTATATGTCTTCAGGTTTGAAATGAGTCTATTGTAGGCAGCACATAGACTGGTCTTGTGTTTTTATCCATTCAGTGACTCTATGTCTTTTGATTGGTACATTCCGACCATTTACATCTAGCATGATTATCGATAAGTATGTACTTATTGTTATTGCAGTTTTTAGATTACCAAAGGTTCAAGGGTAATTCCATTACTATCTAACAGTCTAATTTAACTCACTTAATATGCTATTACAAACACAACCTAAAGGGTTTTTTTTCCTTTTTTCTTCCTCCTCCATTCTTTATGTATTAGGTATCATATTCTATACTCAATTTTCTATCCCTTGATTGTCTTTGGGAGTAGTTGATTTGATTTTGCATCTGCTTAGTCATTAATTTTTCTGCTTTGCTTTGGTTTTATATTTCCTGGTGACAGCTATTTAGCTTTAGGAACACTTCCATTTATAGCAGTCCCTCCAAAATGCACTATAAAGGTGGTTTGTGGGAGATAAATTCTCTCAGCTTTTGCTTATCTGGAAATTGATTAATCCCTCCTTCAAATTTAAATGATAATCTTGACGAATAAAGTATTCTTGGTTTGAAGACCTTCTGCTTCATTGCATTAAATATATTGTGCCACTGCCTTCTGGTCTGTAAGGTTGCTGCTGAGATGTCTGATGATAGCCTGATGGGCTTTCCTTTTTATGTGATCTTATTTCTCTCTCTGACTGCTTTTAATAGTCTGTCCTTATTGTTGATATTTGCCATTTTAATTATTCTATGTATTGGTGTTGTCTTCCTTGAGTGCCTTGTGTTGAGAGATCTGTGCACCTCCATGGTCTGAGAGACTGACTCCTTTTCCAGATTGGGGAAGTTTTCAGCAATCACCTCCTCAGTAACACTTTCTATCCCTTTTTCTCTCTCTTCCTCTTCTGGTACCCCTATAATACAAATATTGTTCCGTTTGGATTGGTCACACAGTTCTCTCAATATTCTTTCATTCGTAGAGATACCTTTTTCTCTCTGTGCCTCAGTTTCTTTGTATTCCTCTTCTGTAATTTCTATTTCATTTACCATTTCTTCTGCTACATCTAACCTGGTTTTAAATCCTTTCACTGTATGTTTCATTTCAGATATGGAATTTCTTAATGATTGAATCTCCATCCAAAATTCATCCCTGAGTTCTTCAATATTTTTCTGTACCTCCAGGAGCATGTTTATTATTTTTATTTTGAACTGTCTTTCAGGAAGATTGGTGAGTTTAGTTTCATTTTACTTTTTTCTCAAGTGTTTGTGAAATTTTTGCTTGAACCAGGTTCCTTTGACATTCCATATTTGTATGTTGCACCCTCTAGTGCATAGAAGCTCTAGGCTCTAGAGCTGCTCAGCCCCTGGAGTGATGGTGGGGTTCGCAGGGCAGCAGCACTGGTGTCTGAGGGGAGGACAGATGTTTCCTGCTTCCCCGCTGCAGTGCCTGTCTCTACTTTCAGAACCAGTGGGCTATCACACAGGTGTGAGCATGTTTGCTTTGCATCTTTAGCTGCCATAGGTGGGGGCACCCTCTGGCTGGCCTCATACCAGGGCAGGGACTGCCAGTTTGTGTACTGGTTCTGGCAGGCCAGGAGGAAGGTGCAGCAGTCTGTGTATCACAGTGAGGGGCCTCATAGCTGAGTAGTCAGCCAGGGGCATGAAGCACCTGAAGCTCCTTAAAGTTTCCAACCTGCTTGGCCACAGCGCACCCAGGCAACCTTGTCTACCTATCCCTTCTCCCGAGCAGCAAGCTCCATGTAAACCCTGCCACTTCAGCAGCCCTCTCACTGCTAGTAAGCTTCTCAGACTACCTGCCTTTCCTTTGTCCCAGAGCAGCTGGATGTGGATCCCTGTCCTCCACAAATGGCTAGAATCTCCCCAAGTATTCTGCCTGTCTTAGCTTTCCAGCTCCACTAATCTCTAGAGTATCGTGCAATGTAGGTTTGTGCTGCATAGCAGATCTCCAGGGCTGGGTGTTCAGCCGGCTTTCACCCCCTCCCCACTCCATTTCTCTTCCTCACTCTGGTGAGCAGGGGTGGGGGAAGGGCTTAGGTCCCGCCGGATCAAGGCTTTGGTATGTTACCCTGTTTCATGAGGTCTGCTCTGTTCTCTAGGTGTATGCAGTCTGGTGCAGCCTTCTTTCCTGTTGCTCTTTTAGGATTAATTGTTTAAACTATATTTTCGTAATATATGTGGTTTTAGGAGGAGTTTTCTGTTTCACCTCTCACACGGCCATCTTGAATCACTCCTGGTTTCATGTTTTTTTTTTATTTGCCGTTTTTCTCATTTTCATATTTTAAATTGCTCCTTATTGCTCAACATGGTTCCTCATATCACACAATTCCTTCTAGGATCCTTTTATTTTTCTGTTATTGAGGGTCTTTTAGTGGCAACCCATTTTTATATTTTAGTTGTTTTTTCTTCACATAGTTTTTTTTTCCTTGTCTTGGGAAGTAAATTTTACAATATATTCAATTTTAGGTAATGGGTGTTTAACCTTAGCACTTAGAAAATATTTTCCTTTTCATCTATATTCTATTTGTGTTGAAAAGTCAGTAATTTTCAGATTCTGGAAAAATAAAGATGGCACTGTAGGAAAACAAGGCAAAAACATCCTCCCCAAATCACATAGAGCACAAAAATAATGCAAATACAAGTAGGCCTGAAATCAACCTGAAGACTGCAATACTGACCACCCACATCTAGGGAAGAAGAGAAGACCTCACAGAAAAGGGTAAAGTGACAAAGTCACAATAAGTGGGACCCAAGCCCTTGCCCCACCCCAGCACACAGGTGGGAGGAAAAGGAATGGAGCAGGGAGGGAGTAGAAGCCCAGGACTCTGAACACCAGGCCCTATAGATCTGCATGGGGAACTCAAGCCCATATTGCATGGTGCCTTGATGATTGGTGGGTCTGGACAACAGATGGGCAAAACACTCGGTGAGGCAGAGATCCCAGACACCTACAGAAAACAGGAATGCTCTACTGGTACCCCTGAGAAAGAAAGAACACCAGACAGGTTGAAAGACATCCAGCAGTGAGAGGGGTGCCAGAGGGTTAAGGAGTGCACAGTGCTCTCTGCTTAGGAGAAATGTCAGGTGGACAATACCTCCCCAGCCCGTCCTCAGCCCAACAGGTTGGAAACCCTCAGGAGCTTCAGACCCTCCATTCCCCTTGCTGGCAACACATCCAGGAGACTCCTTGCAGTGGCGGGTGGCTTTCCAGGTGGCAGTGTCATCAAACTTTACTCCCAGTTAGTCAGGGGAAGAACCCACAGCCTGTTCATCCCTGTTTTGAGCCAGCCAGGGAGCTGCATACAAGAGCCAGCCTTGTGAGCTCTTTCTTCCAAGCAGGCTGCAGTCCTATTTGCCAGCAAATATGCCATCACAGCAGACAGGGCAGAGGGCACCTCCAGCCCTGCAGCCTGGTCCATGGGTGCAGCACAGCTCCAAGAGCTCTTTATTCCTTGCAGGCACTGTTCCCACTTGCCTGAATCCCCACCAATGTGGTAGGCTGGTGGGAAGACAGCTCCACCGACTGGAAGATACAGAAAGTATTCTCCTAGATCCCATGATCAGCTGATGGCTCACTCAGCATACCTGAAATCAGAACACCATAAGCAAGGCAACCTGGTGCCACACCCACTTCATGCCAAAAGCTGGGGCTTCCACATAGGAAACTGAGCTTCTGGGCACTAGTAGGAGCCTCCTACACCAATCTATTATCACATAAGAAACACTAAAAAAATGAAGTGACAGAAGAATTTGGTCCAACCAACAATTCAAGAAAAAATGCCAGAAAGAGGACTTAATAAACTTATATCACAAATCTTCCTGATGAAGATTTCAAAATAAAACTCATAAACACGCTCACAGAGATAAAGAAAAATATTCAAGATCTCAGGGAGGACTTCAACAAAGAGAAAGAAATTTTGCAAAACACAGCATCTAAAATGAAACATACAATGGAGAAATTAAGGAATAGATTAGATGAGGTAGAGGAGATGGTCAATGAAATAAAAGTTAGAGGACAGAAAAACAAAGAAGCTGAGTAACAGAGTGAAAAAAAGATCTCTAGGAATGAAAAAGTAATAATAGCTGTACAACCAATCCAAAGGAAACAATAATTTAATTATAGGGGTACAAGAAGAAGAAGAGAGAGACAAAGGGATAGAAAGTCTCTTTGAGGAAATAATTGTTGAAAACTTCCCCAGTCTGGGGGAAGGAAATAGTAACTCAGGTTATGGAATTGCAGAGATATCCCAACACAATGGACCCTAGGAAGACAACAAGACATATAATAACTAAAATGGCAAACTAAATAATAACTAAAATCAAAGACAAAGAGAGAGTATCAAAAGCAGCCAGAGGAAAAAAAGAAAGATTACTTCTAAAGGAAACCCCATCAGGCTATCATCACACTTCCCAGCAGAAACTTTACAGGCCAGAAGGGAGTGACATGATATATTTAATGAAATGAAACAGAAGTGCCTCCAACCAAGAGTACTCTACTAAGCAAGATCATTATTTAAATTTGAAGCAGGTATTAAAGAAATTAAAGATAAGCAGAAGTCTAGGGAATTCACCACCACCAAACAATTTCTACAAGATATTTTAAAGGAACTGCTCTAGAGGGAAATTCCCTAGGACTAAATAGCTACAACAAGAGAAAATAAACCCACAGTAAAGTTAGTAGACCAGTTAAATAATAAGTAAATACAAAATTAAATCAACTACTTA
The DNA here is from genome assembly GCA_032199065.1 of Smutsia gigantea. Classification (NCBI taxonomy): domain Eukaryota; kingdom Metazoa; phylum Chordata; class Mammalia; order Pholidota; family Manidae; genus Smutsia; species Smutsia gigantea. The sequence goes on along the minus strand of JAVSCE010019299.1, from coordinate 103,725 downwards.
CCAAGTAGTCAAGGGATACACAAAGCATACAGAATATGACACCTAACATAAAAGAGTAAAGGAGGAAGAAGAAGAAGATGGGGAGAAAAAAAAGAACCTTTCAATTGTGCTTGATATACAGTGATAAGCAATATAAGGGACAAAGTAAGCTAGTAAGAAAGCTGTCCTTGAACCTTTGGTAAGAAAAAAGTCTAAAGCTTACAATGGCAATAAGTACATATCTATCAACAATTACCCTAAATGTAAATGGACTGAATGTACCAATTAAAGACACAGAGTTACAGAATAGATTAAAAAAAGCCAGACCCATCTGTATACTGCCTACAAGAGAATTATTTCAAATCCAAAGACTTATACAGATTAAAAGCAAAGGGATGGAAAAAAGCATTTCAAGTAAATAATAGGGAAAAAGAGTAGGAGTAACAGTACTTGTATCTAACAAAATAGGTTTTTAAACAAGGAAGGTAACAAGAGACAAAGAAGAACATAACATAATGATAAAGGGGTCAATCAAACGAGAGGATATAACTATTGTAAAGATCTATGCATCCAAAATAGGAGAACACAAATATGTGAAATAAATATTAACAGAATTAAAGGGGAAACAGAATGCAATGCATTCATTTTAGGAGAATTCAACAAAGCCTGACACTAAAAGACAGAATAACGAGACAGAAAATAAGTGAGGAGAAGAGGCACTGAACAACACATTAGAAAAGATAGACCTAACAGACATCAACAGAACACTCCACCCAAAACAGCAGAATACACATTCTTCTTAAGTGTAAATGGAACATTTCTCAGACTAGATCACACAGTAGGCCACAGAAAGAGCCTCAGTAAATTTAAAAAGATTGAAATTGTGCCAATGAGCTTCTCAAACCACAAAGGCATGAAACCAGAAATAAATTATGCAAAGAAAATTAAAAAGCCCACAAATACATAGAGGCTTAACAACATGCTCCTAAATAATCAATGTATCAATGACCAAATAAAAACAGAGATCAAGCAATACATGGAGACAAATGAAAACAACTCAACAGCTCAAAACCTGTGAGATGCATCAAAGGCAGCTCTAAGAGGAAAGTATACAGCAGTAAAAGCATGCTTCAAGAATCAAGAACAATCCCAATGAACAATCTAAACTCACAATTAATAAAACTAGTAAAAGAAGAATAAATGAGGCCCAAAGTCAGTAGAAGGAGGGACATAATAAAGATCAGAACAGAAATAAATAAAATTGAGAAGAATAAAACAATAGAAAGAATCAATGAGAAAAGGAGCTGGTTCTTTGACAAAAAAACAAAACACATAAACCCCTAGCCAGACTTATCAAAAAAAAAGAGAGAGCACACACATAAACAGGATCAGAAACGGGAAAGGAACAATCACAACAGATACCATGGAAATACAAAGAATTATTAGAAAATACTATGAAAAGTGATATACCAACAAATTGGAAAATCTGGAAGAAACAGACTTCCTGTAAAAAGACAACATTCCAAGATTTACCAGGAAGAAAAAAAAATCAGAACAGAATAAATAACATCAAAGAAATTGAATTGGTAATCAAAAAACTACCTAAGAACAACATCCCTGGATCAGATGGCTTTATGGTTGGATTTAATCAAACATTTGTAGAAGAGCTAATACCCACCTTCTTTAAAGTATTCCAAAAAGTAGAAAATGAGGAAATATTTCCAAATTCATTCTATGAGGCCAGCATCACACTAATACCAAAACCAGACAAAAACACCACAAACACAAAAATTATAGACCAATACCCCTGCTGAACATAGATGCAAATACCTAAACAAAAATATTAGCAAATCAAATTCAAAAATACATAACAAGTATCATCTATCATGACCAAGTGGGATTTATTCCAGGGATGCCACAATGGTAAAATATTAAAAAATCAGTCAATATTATACACCACATCAACAAAAAGAAGGACAAAAGTCAAATAATTATCTCAATAGATGCTGAAAAAGCATTTGACAAAATTCAACACCTATTCATGATAAAAATTCTCAACAAAACGTGTACAGAGGGCAAGTACCACAACATAATAAAGGTCATATATGACAAACCCACAGCCAACATCATACTTAACAGTGCAAAGCAGAAGGCTTTTCCTCTAAGATTGGGAACAAGACAAGGATGGCTACTCTCACCACTTTTATTCAACATAGTCTTGGAGGTCCTAGTTGTAGCAATCAGACAACACAAAAGGCACTCAAATTGGTAAGGAATAATTCAAGCTGTCATTGTTTGCAGACAATACGATATACACAGAAAACCCTTAAGACTCCACCAAAAAACATTAGAATTAATAACTGAATTCAGCAAACTTGCAGGACACAAAATTACTATAAAGAAATCTGTTGCATTCCTATATACTAACAACAAATGAGGGAAAAAAAGAAATCAGTAAATCAACTCCAAATACAATTGGATCAAAAAGAATAAAATGCCTAGGAAAACCTAACCAAGGAGGTGAAACACCTATACCCTGAAAACTACAGGACACTCACGAGAGAATTAAAGAAGATACCAATAAATGAAAATACATTCCATGCTCATGGGTAGGCAGAATTAATATTGTGAAAAATGGCCAACCTGTCTAAAGCAATCTACAGATTCAATGCAATACCTATCAAAATGTCAATGGTATTCTTGAACGAACTAAAGCAAATAGTTGAAAATTCATTTGGAACCACAAAAGATACTGAATAGAAAAAGCAATCCTGAGAAAGAAGAAAAAATCTGGGGGGATTACACTCCCCGATTTTAGCTTTACTAGAAGGCCACAGTAATCAAGACAATTTGGTATTGGCACAAGAACAGACCCATAGATCAATGGAACAGAATAGAGAGCCCAGATATAAATCCACACATATATGGCCAATTAATATATGATAAAGGAACCATGGATAAACAGTAGGGAAATGACAGCCTTTTCAATAACTGGTGTTGGCAAAACTGGACAGCTACATGCAAGAGAATGAAACTGGATTATTGTCTAACCCCATACACAAAAGTAAACACAAAATGGATCAAAGACCTGAATGTAAGTCTTGAAACCATAAAACTCATAGAAGAAAACACAGGCAATAATCTCTTGACTATAAACATGAGCAACTTCTTTCTGAATGCATCTCCCTGAGCCAGGGAAACAAAAGCAAAAATGAACTCATGGGACTACATCAAACTAAAAAGCTTCTGTACAGCAAAGGACACCATCAACAGAACAAAAAGACATCCTACAGCATGGGAGAATATATTTTTAAACAACATATCCAACAAGGGGTTAAAAATCCAAAATATAAAAAGAACTCACATGTCTCAACACCCAAAAAGCAAATAAACCAAATAAAAAATGGGTGGAGGATATGAACAGACACTTCTCCAAAGAAGAAATTCAGATGGCCAACAGGCACATGAAAAGATGCTCCACATCACTAATCATCAGAGAAATGAAAGTTAAAACCACAATGAGATAACACCTCACACCAGTAAGAATAGCCAATATCAAAAGACTAGGAACAACAAATGCTGGTGAGGATGCAGAGAAAGGGGCACCTTCCTACTCTGCTGGTGGAAATGTCAAATAGTTCAAACATGGTGGAAAGCAATATGCAGATTCTTGAAAAAACAAAATAGAAATACAATTTGACCCAGGAATTCCACCTCTAGGAATTTACCTAAAGAAAACAAGTTCTCAGATCCAAAAACACATATGCACACCTATGTTTATTGCAGTACCATTTACAATAGCCAAGATATTGAAGCAACCTAAGTATCCATCAGTAAATGAATGGATAAAGAAGAGGTGGTACATATACACAATGGATAACTATTCAACCATAAGAAGAAAACAAATCCTACCATTTGAAACAACATGGATGACACTAGAGGGTATTATGCTCATTGAAATAAGCCAGGCAGAGAAAGACAACTACCAATTGATTTTCCTCATTTGTGGATTATAACAACAAAGCAAAACTGAAGGAACAAAACAGCAGGAGACACACAGACTCCAAGAAGTGACCAGACGTTATCAAAGGGGAAGGGTAGGGAAGAGTGACTGCAGAGGGTGGGAGAAGGGGATTTACGGGCATTATGATTGGTGCACATGGTGTGTGGGGGAACACAGGGAAGACAGTGTAGTACAGGAATGACAAGTAGTGACTCTGTGGCATCTTACTACACTCATGGACAATGACTTCAATGGGGTATGCGGGAGGGACTTGATAATATGCATGAATGTAGTAACCACAACATTTTTCATGTGAAACCTTCAGAAGGGTGTATATCAATCAAATCATCATAATAAATAAATAAATAAATAAATAAAAATAAAAACAGTTAACAGTAAAAAAGAACAATAAAAAAACAGATGGAGGTTCTGAACAGAACAGACACTTCTCCAAATAAGAAATTCAGATAACCAACAGGCACATGAAAAGATGCTCCACATCGTTAGTCATCAGGGAAATGCAGATTAAAACCACAGTGGGATATAACCTCATACCAGTAAGGATGGCCAACATTGAAAAGACTAGGAACAACAAATGCTGGTGAGGATGCAGAGAAAGAGGAACACCCTACACTGTTAGTGGGAATGTAAATTAGTTCAATCATGGTGGAAAGCAATATGGAGGTTCTTGTAAAAACAAAAAATAGAAATACCATTTCACCTAGGAATTCCACTCCTAGGAATTTACCATAAGAAAACAGGATCCCAGTTTCAAAAAGACATGCACCCCTATGTTTACTGCAGCACTATTTACAATAGCCAAGAAATGGAAGTAACCTAAGCGTCCATCAGTAGATGAATGGATATAGAAGATGTGGTACATAGACTCAATGGAATACTATTCAGCCATAATATAGAAACAAATCCTACCATTTGCAACAACATTGATTGAGCTAGAGGGTATTATGCTCAGTGAAATAAGCCAGGTGGAGAAAGACAAGTACCAAATGACTTCACTCATTTGTGGAGTATAACAACAAAACTGAAGGAACAACTAGCAGCAGACTTAAAAGACTCTGAGGAGGGACTAATGGTTACTATCAGGAAGGGGTTTGGAAGCATGTGAGGGGAGGGAGGGAAAAGGGGATTAAGGTGTACTACAATTCACAGTCACAATATAGGTAGGTCATGTAGAGGGCAGTATAGCACAGAGAAGACAAGTAATGACTCTACAGTATCTTACTATGCTGATAGAGTGACTGCAATGGAGGAGTGAAGACTTGATAATATGGGTGAATGCAGAAACCATGATGCTGTTCATGTAAAACCTTTGTAAAATTGTATATCAATGATACTTTAATAAAAAAAGGTCAGTAATTGTTATTCATTTCTTTTTATCTAATTTTTTCTTTTTGATAGTTTAACCTCTTAAGATATTGTCTTTTCCTTTGAGATTTGGTACAAACGATTTCCCTATGGTTGCTTATGTATGTATGTGTTATTATCTTGCTTAGGCATTTGACCTTTTATGTCAGAATACTGGCATATTTCTTTGATTCGTAAAATATATCAACCTATACCTCTTTAAATTTTGCCTTGCCACCATTTTCTCTATCCAGGATTTGGAAAACTGATTAAAGATTAATATTTGTCACTCTATTCTCCATGTAATTTAATATATCTGGAAGGCAGAATTCTATGAAAGCCCCAAAATCTTTGTCCCTGGAAATTATACACATTCTATATAATTCCACAGGATAATCACTGGCATGAGTAGGTTATATTGTATGGTAAAGGGACTTCAGGAAGAAAGATTAACCTGAATGAAAATGACCTAATAAAATAAGCCCTTAAAATTGAATGGGCTTCTTGAAGAAGAGATATAAAGCTTAGAGATGTTTATATTCAAGAAGAGTTTTGCCTATGTTTTCTTCTAAGAGTTTTGTGGTTTCATAACTTACATTCAGGTCTTTGATTCATTTTGAGTTTACTTTTGTGCATGTAGTTAACAGTAAATCAGTTTCATTCTCTTACATGTAGCTATCCAGTTTTGCCAACACCAGCTGTTGAAGCAGCTGTCATTTCCCCATTGTATATCCATGGCTCCTTTATCGTATATTTATTGACCATATGTGCTTGGGTTAATATCTGGATTCTCTATTCTGTTCTACTGGCCTATGGGTCTGTTCTTGTTCTAGTACCAAATTGTCTTGATTACTGTCACTTTGTAGTACACCTTGAAGTTGGGAAGCAAGATACCCCCTACTTTATTCTTCCTTCTCAGCATTGCTTTGGCTATTCGGAGTCTTTTGTGGTTCCATATGAATTTTACTCTTGGGAATTTACCCTAAGAATGCAGGAGCCCAGTTTGAAAAAGTCATATGCACCCCTATGTTTATTGCAGCACTATTTACAATAGCCAAGAAATGGAAGGAATCTAAGAGTCCACCAGTAGATGAATAGATAAAGATGTGGTACACATACACAATGGAATATTATTCAGCCATAAGAAGTAAACAAATCCTACCATTTGCAACAACATGGATGGAGCTAGAGGATATTATGCTCAGTGAAATAAGCCAGGTGGAGAAAGACAACTATCAATGATTTCACTTTGTGCATATGTCTTTTTCAAACTGGGCTCCTGCATTCTTAGGGTAAATTCCCAAGAGTAAAATTCATATGGAACCACAAAAGACTCCGAATAACCAAAGCAATCCTGAGAAGGAAGAATAAAGTAGGGGGTATCTTGCTTCCCAACTTCAAGGTGTACTACAAAGGTGGAGTATAAGAACAAAGCAAAAACATCAGCAGACTCACAGAACCCAACACTGGACCAACAGTTACCAAAGGTAAAGGGACTGGGGAGGATGAGAGGAAATGGAGGGAAGGGGAAAAAGGGGCATTATGATTATCACACATAATGTAGGAGTTGGGCATGGGGAAGGCAGAATAGCACAGAGAAGACAAGTAGTGATTCTATAGCATCTTACTATGCTGGTGGACAGTGACTGTAATGGGGTATGTGGTGGGGACTTGATAATGGGAAGAATCTAGTAACCACAATGTTGCTCATGTAAGTGTATATTAATGATACCAAAATAGATAAATAAATAAATAAAGCTTTAGAGACATTGGACATAAGGGAGATTCTCTGTTGCCAGATTTGAAAATGGAAGATGCCATGGTACAAGGTATGTAGGCAGCTCTTAGGACCTGGGAGAAGTCTAGGGTCAGAAACCAGCAAGAAAATGGGTGCTTCAATTTTTATTTCTGCTAACAACTTAGGTGAGCTTTGAAGAAGAACTCACACTGCAGATTAGAAAACAACCAACATACCGATTTCAGCCTTGTGAAACCTGAGCAGAGTATGTAGTTATGCCATGAATGGACATGGCATATAGGCTGCACACTAATAAATGTGTGTTATTTTTGAGCCATTAAATTCTTTATATAGCAACAGAAATCTAACACTCTTCCTCTTTATATATATTTTTTCAGGATAATTCCTTCATAGTTATGCTCTACCTAACTAATCATCTCATTTTTGTCTAATTCCCTGCTAAGGATGAATGTTGAATTCTTACTATTAATTATTGTATATTTTTCATTTTTTTTGTTTTTCTTTTTCTATTTCATTTATTGTTTATTTACTTATTCATTTCAAATTATGTGGTCTCTTACACATTACATGTTTTCGATTCCTTTAAAACTTTATTTTTAAACACTGAACTTTATTTATGGAAATGTTGAGACCTGGATTGAAGATCAGTTCTTTAGAGAAGAATTGCTTGTTTTTCTGGCTGTAATGGGGAATTACCAGAGTAAGAATGATTTCAACCGAATTTTTAGGTAAAAAAAGTTGAAAGACTAGGTGCTGTTGATTCAGACTAAAATCCTGGTGAAGATTGGCAAATGGTTACAAATTCTTGGGGGTCTCTATTTCCTCTCTGGGCAATATAAATATTTAAAAAAAGGGAATCTTCACACTGTCTTGATGGCAGGATAGGAAGAAAGGTGAGACAGATGTAATCCCAGTTTATCCTTAAAAAGAGGATACAGCATTTTAGGCTCCAAGCATTATGGAATAAGTTCTCCTGTTTGATTCCTCACTAGGATTTACTTCCTGCCCTCTTTAGTCTAACTTGTTAGTTTTGAAAACACAAGCTTTAGCCAACAACCTTGGGAAGCTAAGAAAATACAAAATCAGTTGCATGGGCAATTACCATGAATAAATTCAGATTTTTGGCTCCGTTTATCACAATAGATTCTATTTCGTCTAAGTTGGAGGTTTTTGTGGATTCCTCACTTTATTTAAATGAAAACCACATTATTTTGAATTTTGTTACTATGTTTATAGGTTTTAGAAAATTCATAAGAGGATCATCTTCAAGCTTTCTATTTCATTCTAGCATATCTTAAAACATGAATACCAAACACTGATTACATAATATTGTAATGTCTTGAAAAATGATATTGTTTCTACAAAGAAACATTACTTAAAAGCAGTATGTATATAAAGTATACAACTAAAAATGGTGACATTAAACCATTAAAATAAACAGTCACTGGCGAAGGACATTCTTCTATCTAAATGCTATAGGATACTACATGCCAAGCAGTGTTGCTGTATTTTTTTTTATAATTTATTTTGGTATCATTAATCTACAATTACATGTGCAATATTATGGTTATTAAACTACCCCTTCATCAGGTACCCCGCACCAAACCCATTACAGTCACTGTCCATCAGCATAGTGAGATGCTATAGAATCACTAAAAGCCTTCTCTGAGCTGTACAGCCCCCCCGTACCCCCCCAACATTACGTCTGCTAATCGTAATGCCCCTTTTTCCCTCTTATCCCTCCCTTCCCACCCATCTTCCCCAGTCCCTTTCCCTTTGGTAACTATTAGTCCGTTCTTGGGTTCTGTGTCTGCTGCTGTTTTGTTCCTTCAGTTTTTTTTCTTAGTTCTTATACTCCACATATGAGTGAAATCATTTGATACTTGTCTTTTTCAGCTTGGCTTATTTCACTGAGCATAATACCTTCTAGCTTCATCCATGTTGTTGCAAATGGTAAGATTTGTTTGCTTCTTATGGCTGAATAATATTCCATTGTGTATATGTACCCCTTCTTCTTTATTCATTCATCTACTGATGGACACTTAGGTTGCTTCCATTTCTTGGCTACTGTAAATAGTGTTGCAATAAACATAGGAGTGCATATGCCGTTTTCAAACTGGGCTCCTGCAGTCCTACGGTAAATTCCTAGGAGTGGAATTCCTGGGTCAAATGGTATGTCTATTTTGAGTTTTTTGAGGACCCTCCATACTGCTTTTCACAATGGTTGAACTAATTTGCATACCCACCAGCACTGTAGGAGGGTTCCCTTTAGTCCACATCCTAGCCAACATTAGTTGTTGTTTGTGTTTTGGATGTTGGCCATCCTCACTGGTGTGAGGTGATATCTCATTGTGGTTTTAATCTGTATTTCTCTGATGATTAGCGATTTGGAGCATCTTTTCATGTGCTTGCTGGCCATCTGAATTTCTTCTATAGAGAACTATCTATTCATGTCCTCTGCCCATTTCATAATTGGATTATTTGCTTTTTGTTAAGGTGCGTGAGTTCTTTATATATTTTGGATGTCAACCCCTTATCAGATACGTCATTTATGAATATACTCTCCAATACTGTAGGATGTATTGTTCTTCTACTGATGGTATCCTGTGCTGTACAGAAACTTTTAAGGTTGATATAGTCCCATTTGTTCATTTTTGCTTTTGTTTCCCTTGCCTGGGGAGATATGTTCATGAAGAAGTTGCTCATGTTAATGTCCAAGAGATTTTTGCCTATGTTTTTTTCTAAGAGTTTTATGGCTTCATGACTTACATTCAGGTCTATGATTCACCTTGAGTTTACCTTTGTGTATGGGGCTAGACAGTAGTCCAGTTTCATTCTCTTACATGTAGCTGTCCAGTTTTGCCAACACCAGCTGCTGAAGAGGCTGTCATCTCCTCATTGTATATCAAAGGCTACTTTATCAAATATTAATTGACTGTATATGTTTGGGTTAATGTTTGGATTTTCAATTCTGTCCCACTGGTCTGTGGGTCTGTTTTTGTGCCAATACCAAATTGTCTTGATTACTGTGGCTTTGTAGTGGAGCTTGAAGTCAGGGAGCGTAATTCCCCCTGTTTTATTCCTCCATCTCAGGATTCCTTTGGCTATTCGGGGTCTTTTGTGGTTCCATATGAATTTTAGAATTATTTGTTCGAGTACATTGAAGAAAGCTGTTTGTAGTTTGATAGGGATTGCGTTGAATCTGTAGATTGTTTTAGGTAGTAGAGCCATTTTGACAATACCTTTTCTTCCTAGCCAAGAGCATGGGATGCATTTCCATTTGTTAGTGTCCTCTTTAATTTCTCTTAGGAATGACTTGTAGTTTTCAGAGCACATGTCTTTCACTTCCTTCGTTAGGTTTATTCCTAGGTTTTTTATTCTATTTGATGCAATTGTGAATGGAATTCTTTTCTGATTTATTTTTCTGTTAGTTCATCAGTAGTGTATAGGAAAACAACAGATTTCTGTGTTTCAATTTTGTACCTGCAACTTTGCTGAACTCAGATATTAGTTCTAATAGTTTTGGAGTGGAGGCTTTAGGGTTTTTTATGTACAGTATCATGTCATCTGCAAATAGTGACACTTTGACTTCTTCTTTACCAATCTGGATGCCTTGTATGTCTTCGGTTTGTCTGATTGCCTTGGCTAGGACCTCCAGTACTATGTTGAATAACAGCTGAGAGAGTGGGCATCCCTGTCTTGTTCCCGATCTTAGATGAAAAGCTTTCAGCTTCTCGCTGTTAAGTATGATGTTAGCCGTGGGTTTGTCATATATGGCCTTTATGATGTTGAGGTACTCGCCGTCTATACCCATTTTGTTGAGAGTTTTAATCATGAATGAATGCTGAAAATTGTTAAATGCTTTTTCAGCATCTATGGAGATGATCATGTGGTTTTTGTTGTTCTTTTTGTTGATGTGGTGGATGATGTTGATGGATTTTCGAATGTTGTACCATCCTTGCATACCTGGGATGAATCCCACTTGATCATGGTGTATGATCCTCTTGATGTATTTTTGAATTCGGTTTGCTAGTATTTTGTTGAGTATTTTTGCATCTATGTTCATCAGGGATATTGGTCTGTAATTTTCTTTTTTGGTGAGGTCATTGCCCAGTTTTGGTATTAGAGTGATGCTGGCTTCACAGAATGAGTTTGGAAGTATTCCCTCCTCTTCTATTTTTTGGAAAACTTTAAGGAAAATGGGTGTTATTTCTTCTCTATATGTCTGGTAGAATTCAGAGGTGAATCCGTCTGGTCCGGGGTTTTGTTCTTGGGTAATTTTTTGATTACCCCTTCAATTTCGTTGCTGGTAATTTGTCTGTTTAGTTTTTCTGTTTCTTGCTCGTCAGTCTTGAGAGGTTGTATTTTTCTAAGAAGTTGTCATTTCTTCTATGTTTTCCAGCTTGTTAGCGTATAGATTCTCATAATATTCTCTTATAATTCTTTGTATTTCTGTGGGGTCCATCATTATTTTTCCTGTCTCATTTCTGATTCTGTTTATATGTGTAGATTCTCTTTTTCTCTTAATGAGTCTGGCTAGGGGGTTATCAATTTTGTTTATTTTTTCAAAGAACCAGTTCTTCGTTTCATTGATTTTTTCTATTGTTTTATTCTTCTCCATTTTATTTATTTCTTCTCTGATCTTTATTATGTCCCTCCTTCTGGTGACTTTGGGCCTCATTTGTTCTTCTTTTTCCAACTTCAGTAATTATGTCTTTACACTATTCATTTGGGAATGTTCTTCCTTTAAAGAGGCCTGGATTGCAATATACTTTCCTCTTAGAACTGCCTTTGCTGCGTCCCACCGAAGTTGTGGCTTTGTGTTGTTGTTGTCATTAGTCTCCATGTATTCTTTGATTTCTGTTTTAATTTGGTCATTAAGCCATTGATTAATTAGGAGAATGTTGTTAATTCTCCATGTATTTGTGAGCCTTTTTATTTCTTTCTAATATTTATTTCTAGTTTTATACCTTTGTGATCTGAGAAGTTGGTTGGTAGGATTTCAATATTTTTGAATTTACTGAGGTTCTTTTTGTGGCCTAGTATGTGGTCTATTCTGGAAAATGTTCCATGTGCACTTGAGAAGAATGTGTATCCTGTTACTTTTGGGTGCAGAGTTCTGTAAATATCTGTTAGGTGCATCTGTTCTAGTGTGTTGTTCAGTGCCTCTGTGTCTTTACTTATTCTCTGTCTGGTTGATCTGTCCTTTGGAGTGAGTGGTGTGTTGAAGTCTCCTAAAATGAATGCATTGCTGTCTATTTCCTCCTTTAATTCTGTTAGTGTTTGTTTCACATATGCTGGTGCTCCTGTGTTGCGTGCATATATATTTATAATGGTTATATCTTCTTGTTGTACTGACCCCTTTATCATTATATAATGTCCTTCTTTATCCCTTGCTACTTAATCCATTTTGAAGTCTGTTTTGTATGATACAAGTAGTGCAACACCTGCTTTTTTCTCTTTGTTGTTTGCATGGAATATCTTTTTCCATCCATTCACTTTTAGTCTGTGTATATCTTTGGGTTTGAGGTGAGTCTCTTGTAAGCAGCATATAGGTGGGTCTTGCTTTTTTATACATTCTGTTACTCTGTGTCTTTTGATTGGTGCACTCACTCCATTTACATTTAGGGTGATTATTGATAGGTATGTACTTATTGGAATTGCTGGCTTTAGATTCATGGTTACCAAAGGTTCAAGGGTTGCTTCTTTACTATCTAACAATCTAACTTAACTTTCTTGTTAAGTTATTGTAAACACCGTCTGATGTTTTTTTATTTCTCTCCCTTCTTTCCTTCCTCCGCCATTCTTTATATAGTAGGTGTTTTATTCTTTGCCTTTAGTTACTATTTGGATGGTCTGCTTTCTTTGCTATGATTTTATTTTCTCTGGTGACATCTTTTTAGCCTTAGGGGTGCTTCCCTCTAGAACAGTCCGATTAAGATATCCTGTAGTGGTGGTTTATGAGAGGCAAACTCTCTCAACTTTCGTTTGTCTGGAAATTGTTTAATCCCTCTTTCATATTTAAATGTTAATCGTGCTGGATACAATATTCTTGGTTCGAGGCCCTTCTGTTTCATAATGTTAAATATATCATGCCATTCTCTTCTGGCCTGTAAGGTTTCTATTGAGAAATCTCATGATAGTCTGATGGGTTCTCCTTTGTAGGTGATCTTTTTTCTCTCTCTAGCTGCCTTTAATATTCTGTCTTTATCTTTGATCTTTATCATCTTAATTATTATGTGTCTTGGTGTTGTCTTCCTTGGGTCCCTTGTGTTGGGAGATCTATCCTCTTCCGTGGACTACAAGGCTATTTCCTTCCCCAACGAGGGAACGTTGTAAGTAATTATTTATTCAAAGACACTTTCTATCCCTTTTTCTCTCTCTTGTCCTTCTGGTACTCCTATAATGTGAATATTGTTCCGTTTGGACTGGTCACACAGTTCTCTTAATATTCTTTCATTCCTAGAAATCCTTTTATCTCTCTCTGCCTCAGCTTTTCTGTATTCCTGTTCTCTGATTTCCATTCCATTAACAGTCTCTTGCATCTCATCCAGTCTGCTGTTAAGCCCGTCGATCACTTGTCTGATTTTTGCATTGTCTTTCCTCACTTCCCTCACTTCCTCCCTCAGCTCTTGCACATTTCCCTGTAGATCCAACAGCATGGTTATGAATTTTATTCTGAATTCTTTTTCAGGAAGACTGTGCATTTCCATCCCTTCAGGCTCCCTCTCTGGTGTTCTCTGGTTGATTTTAGTCTGTACCATATTCCTCTGTCTTTTCATGGCTATAGAAGTGGTTGCTGGTAGTTGCCACATATGTCAGGTGAGCTCTTTAAGTCTTTAAAAAGAGAAAGAAAGAAAAAAACGAAAAAAAGAAAGAAGCGACAAAACAAAGAAGAAAACTAACAAGCAAAAAACAAAACAAAACAAAGCAAAACAAAAATACCACCCACTTGGAGTAGATTCTCTGGGATGCTGTAGGTGGCGCTGTTGCCCCACTATTCCGCAGCCATGGCCCTGCCACTCCACAGGGCCCTTTATAGCTCTGGCCGGGGTGGGAATGAATGGGAGGCTGTTGATCTGTGTGGGAAGTCAATGTGCGGCCACCCTTTCCCAGTCACCAGCTAAGGGGTCTGAAACTCCCCAGGACTCCCAGCCTGCTGGGCTGAGTGTGCCGGGCCAGTCCACCTCCACTGCTGGGCTCCTGTCTGGTTAAGACCCCTGAAGAAAGCGCGCGCTTTTCTTTTTGTTTTTTTCCTTTCCAGGAGCCAGCTGCAAGTGCTGTGGTGCGTTCTCTGCTCAGATCCTGCCCCTCTGTCTCTCCCATCTCCGCCACACAGATCACCTGGGCTGGTTATTTCACAGGGGGTACTTCCACTTCCTCCTGGCTCTGAATCCTCTCCTCCTGCCATTGCACTGGGGTTGGTGAATGCTCAGGTCCTGCCGGGTCACAGCTCCATATCTTACCTGCCTCTTGGGGTGCCAAGTCCTCTCGGCTGTAGCTGCATGCTGTGCGCTTTTCTGTGTATTCTGGTCTCTCTTTTAGGAATAGTTGTATTTGCTGTATTTTCGTAGATAAGTATAGTGTTGGGAGGAGATTTCTGCCGCCCTGCTCACGCCGCCATCTTCCCGGAAGTCCAGTGTTGCTGTATTTTAAAGGGGAAAATGTAAAGTAACAACTGTGATAATGAAATTGAATTTAAATATGATAGTTATAAGTAAAATGAAACTGATTATTTTTAATATTAAAGTCCTTCAGAAATGATTGCCCAATCACACAGCATAGACATTTGAAATCCAGAATGTGGGGAAATGTAAGCAATGTGTTAATATATGGTTTTAAGGCATTCATTCAGTTAAGCATAGCTTAGCATTTTTTGCCTATTCTAGAATATTCCTAAAGTAATTAATTCATTATGTGTAAGATAATAGCCTTTTTCTTTTTAGGGGGTGGTCTCTAATTTTTAGGTAATAAATGAACTTTACACTATTTTAAAAATCAGTAATTAAAATACTGAACAGACTGGTGGCTGCCATCAGGAAGAAGGTGTGGGATGGGCAAAATAGGTGAGGAAGATAAGGAGTTACAAACTTGCAATTATGAAATTAACTAGTCATAGAGATGAAAGTACAGCATAAAGAATATAGTCAATAATATTGTAATATATTTTAATGTAGACAGACGGTAACTACACTTATGGTGGTGAACATTTAGTAATGTATGATTGTTGAATCACTATATTATACATTTGAAACCAATATAATATTGTATATCAACTATATTTCAATAAAAAATTAAAAATATTTAAAATAATTGCTAAAACCAATTATAAGCAATAAAAACTATAGTTAAAATATGATGGGCCCTATTCCTACAGAACTTTGGAAAAATACTATTTGAATGTTCTTCATATATGGATTAGTAAGTTAATGGTATTACTTCTAGATGCCAACTTTATTGATGGAGTGTTGCCAATTTACAGAAAAGTTGGAAAAAATAGATAATTACCATCTTTAATGAGTAATATATAAAAGTATAGTTTAAATATAATGGGTCCTGTTACTGAATATTTGTAAAAATTATTTTTTGTATATTTCTTGCAGCAATGTTTTCTACTGTGACTATGTTTTTTATTATTAATTAATCTTACAAGCAAATTTTCATTACCCTAAGGATGAAAAAAGGAAACAACATCAAAACTTTTATTTTTTGTCTTTTGAAAAAAGACAAAGAGTAAATCAGTCTCACCTTCGACCAGATTAGTTAAAAGATCAGTCTCTCTGTATTTGCAAGAGCATGGCAATTAAGGAACAGAAATACTGCTATTAGAATATAGTCAAGGTCTTGAAACAATACACTTTCTCTTCAGTGAGAAATAAGAACCTGAAAGTAAACAGTCCATGAATGAGGAACTGAGTTATACGTTGAGCATGCTGCAGCAGAGTGGTCCAAAGAGAAGACCTGTAAAGATCTACCATCATTAAGAGTATTGTTCAGAGAAATAAAATTAAAAAAATTAAATTAAATTAAGAGTATTGTTCAGAATTTTAGAACTGAAGAATGATGAAAAGATCATAGCTACTCTTAATCATCATGATATCCTTAAGACATGAGACTGCCTAAAATGTCCTTTCTGGAATAGCTCAGCCTCTGTTGATAAACCTCTAAGGCTGGAAGAAAGAAGAGTTGCAAGATTGCCCCTGTGATTAATCTGCTGAGATGAAAACAAAGGGAAGGAATGAAAAAAAAAAAAGAGAGAAAGATCCTTCTCAAGATAGGGAAAATTAAATGAAGAATTAAACAGCTGTTTAGAATTGACTGCTTTAATCAGGAGGTCACAGTTTAAAATGAATATTTTATTTCTGCCTCATAATTATAGAAGTAACTTTTAAATTATTTTCATTCTGATTATTTTTATATTCTACTTCAATTTATTTTGGGTGCATAGCCTGGGAGGTAGGTAGGAAGACATATATATGTATACACACACACACACACACACACACACAGACCTATATTTATACATACATACATAATACAAATGCATACATACACATATAGAAAGAGTACAAAAATTTAAAGACTAAAAAGAGATATGACTATTCTATGATGGAGCTTTAAAATCTCTAAAGGAAATGAAATAAAAGACTAAATATTTAGCTTTTCCAAGTTGTAGAATAAGTTTCATTCCTAATATTAAATACCATCTGTCTCTTTTCCATCCCATTCCCTCTTTGGGAGATAGTCTGAGAATATTCAAAAGGTGGATTTGGACAGCATACCTGCATTTTATTTCCTCAAAATCTAGTAGATTGAATTTGCTCTGATAACCTGCATTTGACTTTCATAACAGAGAATAAATCTATTTCCTGGATTATTTACCCACAATTCTTTAATACCATTCAATTTGTAGATAGTTAAGAGGTTTAAATCACAAACTTAAAAATAAAATGTTTTAAAGTAAATGAAACCACTCTTCTCATCACATATAATACAGTCTAGTTGACGTATAGAAAGTAATAATATGGGATGATAAATATCAAAATAGTTTAATATTTTGGAAATGTCAGTGCATTATTATCATTAGCATTCTAAAGTTGCATATCGAAGGAAAAGCATCAACTACCCAAGGGCATTTAAATACCTAACCACACAGCTAAAGTTATAATATTTTATCCACATGTTACATTCCTTTGTCTTCTGGCTTTATCTATTGTTAAAAATGTTTTCCAGATGCCATCATTATTGTTAGAGATCCATTTCACATTTTAGACTACCTAAGATAAAAGAGAAAAATATTTTAAAATCAAAAGTTTAAGGTATGAGCAAATCCTTTATGGAGAAAATTTAAGAGATTGCCTTGCATTCATTTTCAGTTTTATACTGATATATAAAATACAAACGTATTGGCTGCTTTTTGAATTCTTATGAGGCTGTGATATACGTTTTTGCTTTTTTTACCACTGAAAATAATTTTACCAGTAAAATTATGTTTTTAAAATTTTATTTTATTTATACCATCTAGATGAAGAATAATAAAATATCCTGTTCCTATAAAGTTGAAAATAAAGGAGACATTAAATTGGCACTACACAAAATAGAATGTCAAAGATTTACTATTATTTCATCTTTTCAACTATAAACAATGGCTGAATTTATTAGCATTTACTCATAATAATTTTTACAGTTTGATACTATAATCTTGGTATTAGATGACAAGAAAATTCTTATTTTACCTGTAAAGACAATGTTATATGTTGCAGTTATAAAAATACAGTAATAGCTCTTAGACTTGAATTAAACTTTTTTACTTGACTTTTCCTCATATACGTTTTGGCATATAACAATTCTAATACAAAGGAAAATGAGTCAAAATTACTTTTTATTAATTAGGACTTATTCTTTTTAAATGGTGATTTAAAATATTCAAAATTAAACACAAACATGGTAATTTTATTTTTTAAATGTTTAATTCAAAGAAGTTTTGTTCTGTATCTACAAAGTACTCAGTACTATATTTTCTGAATAAATTCAAAAATTATTTGAATAATAATAATTAAACAAGTTCACCTTTAATCAATACTTAATCTTCCAGGTGCTGTTCTAAGTCCTTTAGATATAGTACTCACTTAATCATCATAACTCTATGAGAAAATTTCTTCCATTTTACAGATAAAAAATTAATAAACTTTTTGTAATTGTTTATTAAGTAAACTAAGTGAATTTACCCTCATATTGTACTTATTTTGTGCTTTGCTGTAAAATGGCATTTCAATCCTATCTCAAGTAGGAAAAGGTCATTAAATTTGAGCTGTTGAAGATTTGGATGAGAACACGAGATTGTAACTGCTATTTTTTCTACAATCAGGCAATACATTTTTCTATACTGCAACATTATACAAATCAAAGTAATTCTTTTTTTGTACAAAACATATGCTAATATTTTATATCACAGTATGGGAAACCAAAGAAACATAGAAAACACATTTCCTGCTCTCGGTGATAATGAAAAGAAGCTCAAAACAAACAAATGGAACAGTTACATGTGTGTGATAGTGTTATCTGTCACATGTGATGGTGTAATGAATTAGCAGACTTGTTCAGAACATAGTAATGTCTGGGTATCTCTGCAAGTGAATTGTGACTAAAGGAAGTGATGGGAAGTCCATGAAGAGATCATATGTGTGACACAGAAAAATAATCAGTATGCATTATAAAGAAGAGGTAGCCTAGAAGTACTGTGATTTCAATCCCTTGGAGCTCTAGGAAAAATAAGACAAGGCCCGTTTTGGAGGCACCAAGGCAAAAGGTCAGTTACTAAGGCAGGAAGTAAAGCTTCAGTAAATGGCTAAGTATCTAAGATCCAGATATTAAGGGAAGGGATTGCATCACCAGAAAATCAAACTAAACTAAAAGCTCAGAATTGGACTGAATATATACTGGATTTAATTCTAGGTCACCTAATATTGTGAAATTAGAGCTCCTTAAATACCCAGGGTGAGGAGGAGGATGATAGCATGGAGCCTACTGAGGTGTTCAGGTGTTCTCAGCTGTGGTAAATGCAGGGAGTGAAATGTGCATTTATTATTTGGGTGTTAAGGAACTCTAAAATTCAGACTGGCACAGAAATGTAGGTTTTCAATGAAAGCTTTCTTTCATATAATCTGATAAAAGACAAAATTATGTACTAATATACAAAACAGCTATCATGCATGGAAATTAAAAGATACAGTTAAGGTAAAAGAGGGTTCATGTATACCTAATGAAATTGCCCTCTTAATTTTTTAGATGGTCTTCCACAGATTTACAGTTTTAATTAGAGGGAATGGGGTGGGTAGGTTATAAGGGTTATTGAAGCTGCCATTCTTTCTATCTACTTTCATTCTCACACTGATATTGTTAATTCAGCTGAGTGGTAATTTAGTAATTTCCAAATACACTTTCAGGATACAAAGTGAATAACAGTAGAAAGAGCATGGTGTTTAGGGTCAGAGAGAAATGGGACTGAATCCTGATTTGGACACTTAGTAACTAACTAGATAACCAGTTAGTACCAAGTTTAACAAGTTACATGACATTTGACATTTGTAAGACCCAGGTTCTTATCTAATTAATATTAATACTAATATTTCACTCAGTGTTATTTTCTGAGGATTGAACAAGATGTTGCATGCCAAGCAAAACGCAGGCTCTTTATTAATGAATGGTAGTCATTAATATTACAGAGGGCTGAATTTGAGTTTTCAACTCATCAAATCTAAGTTTGTTTTCTGATTTATATTAAATTTTTTTCCTCTCACATTTCTTGGAGTAAACCATATTAATAAATTATATTATTTAAAACATATACTCCAGAGATCAGATTAAAGATGGCAGTGTGAGAGGTGAGACAGAGGCTTCCCCATAAAACTGCACACAATACAAACATATAATTAATAAAACTAATCCTGAAAGAGCAACAGGAAAGAGGGCTGTGCCAGACTGCATACACCTAGAGAAAAGAATAAAACTCATGGAACAGGGTAACATACCAAAGCCATTGTCTGGCGGGACCCAGCCCCTTCCTCCAACCCAGCTCACCAGGCGGGAGGAAGAGAAACAGAGCGGGGAAGGAGTGGAGGCCTCAGAATGCTGAACATCTAGCTCTGGAGATCTTCTCTGAGAGTACAAACCTACATTACATAGTGCTCTCATGATTATGGGGGTTCGAAAGCTAAGACAGGCAGAATACCTGGAGAGACTGAGATTCCAGCCGCTTGTGGAAAACAGGGATCTATATCCGGCTGATCTGGGACAAAAAAAAGGCGGGCAGTCTGAGAAACTTGCAAACACCAAGAGGGGTACAAAAGGGGCAAGGATTGCACAAAACTTACTGCTCAGGAGAAAGGACAGGTAGACAAAATTGTCTGGGTGCACTCTGCCCAGCAGGTTGGGAAATTTTATGATCTCAGGTGCTCCAGCACCCTGGCTGGCTATGCAGCTCCAAGGACCCCTCCATGATACACAGCCTGCTGTGCCTTCCTCCTGGAAAGCCCACACCTGGCTTGCAAACCAGCAAAACATTCCCTGGCATTAGACCAGCCAGAGGGATGGAAGCCCTGCCTACAGCAGCTACAAACACAAAGCACAGAGGCTTATACCTGTGTGCTCGGCCCACTGGTTCTGGCAGTGGAGAGAGGCATAGCAGCCAGAAAGCAGGAAACAGCTCTTTCCTACCCTCAGGCATGAACACCGCTCTCCTGTAAACCCCAATATTGCTCCAGGGGCTGAGCAGCTCCAGAGAGTAGAGCTTTTGGGCACTAGAGTGTGCCACATATAAATATGAAATATCACAGAAACAATGTTCAAAGAAAAATTATAAATACACCAGAGAAAGTGACAAATGAAACTGATCTCATGAATCTTCCTGAAAATAGATTTCAAAATAAGAATCATAAACATGCTCCAGAGGTACAGAAAAAAATTCAAGAACTCAGGAATGAATTCCGGTTGGAGATCCAATCATTAAGGAACACAGTATCAGAAGTGAAAAATACAATGGCAGCAGATTAGATGTAGTGGAGGAGATGATAAATGAAATATAAATAGGAGAAAAGGAATACAAAGAAGCTGAGGTACAGAGAGAAAAAAGGATCTCTAAGAATGAAAGAATATTGAGAGAATTGTATGACCAATCCAAATGGACTTGGAATAATATTCGTATTATAGGGGTACCACAAGAAGAAGAGAGAGAAAAAGGGATAGGAAGTGTCTTTGAGGAGGCGATTGCTGAAAACTTCCCCAATCTAGGGAAAGAAATAGTCTCTCAGGCCATGGAGGTGAACAGATCTCCCAGCCCAAGGGACTCAAGGAGGACAACACCAAGACATATAATAATTAAAATGGCAAATATCAAGGATAAAGACAGACTATTAAAAGCAGCTAGAGAGAGAAATAACATCACATACAAAGGAAAGCCCATCAGGCTTCACCAGACTTCTCAGCAGAAACCTTACAGGCCAGAAGGGAGTGGTATAATATATTTAATGCAATGAAGCAGAAGGGCCTCAAACCAAGAATACTTTATCTGGCAAGATTATCATTTAAATTTGAGGAAGGGATTAAACTATTTCCAGATAAGCAAAAGCTGAGAGAATTTATCTCCCACAAGCCACCTCTACAGTGCATTTTGGAGGGACTGCTATAAATGGAAATGTTCCTAATGTTTAATATCTGCCACCAGGGGTAATAAGACCACAGTAAAGAAAGTAAAACAGTTAATTACTAAGCAAAATGCAAAATTAAATCAACTACCCCCAAAGGCAATGAAGCGATAGACAAAGAGTACAGAATATGATACCTAATATATAAAGAATGAAGGAGGAAGAAAAAGGAGGAAAAAAAAAGAACCTTTAGATTGTGTTTCTAACAGCATATAAGTGAGTTAAGTTAGACTCTTAGATAGTAAGGAAGTTATCCCTGAACCTTTGTTAACTACAAATATAAAGCTTGCAATGGCAATAAGTACATACCTATTGATAATCACCCTAAATGTAAATGGTCTGAATGCACCAATCAAAACACATAGAGACACTGAATGGATAAAAAAACAAGACCCAACTATATGCTGCCTACAAGAGACTCACTTTAACTCAAAGACAAACACAGACTAAAAGTGAAGGGATGAAAAAAGATATTTCATGCAACTAATAGGGAGAAAAAAGCAGGAGTTGCAGTACTTGTATCAGACAAAATAGACTTCAAAACAAAGAAAGTCACAAGACACAAAGAAGGACATTACATAATGATAAAGGGGTCAATTCAAAGGAAGGTATAACCATTATAAATATCTATGCACCCAACACAGGAGCACCTACATGTGTGAAACAAATACTAACAGAATTAAAAGGGGAAATAGAATGCAATGCAGTCATTCTAGGAGACTTCAACACTCCACTCACTCTGAAGGACAGATCAACCAGACAGAAAAATAGCAAGAAGACACAGGCACTGAACAACACATTAGAACAGATGGACCTAACAGACATCTACAGAATTCTACACCTAAAAGCAGCAAAATACACATTCTTCTCAAGTGCACGTGGAACTTTTTCAAGAATAGATCATATACTAGGCCACAAAAAGAACCTCAGTAAATTCAAAAAGATTCAAATTGTACCAACGAGTTTCTCAGACCACAAAGTTATGAAACTAGAAATAAATTACACAAAGAAAGTGAAAAATCCCACAAACACATGGAGGCTTCACAACATGCTCCTAAATAACCAATGGATCAATGACCAAATTAAAACAGAGATCAAGCCATTTATGGAGACAAATTACAATAATTCAACACCACCAAATCTGTGGGACACAGTGAATGCCATGCTAAGAGGAAAGTGTATTGCAATACAGGCCTACCTCAGGAAAGAAGAACATATGGAAATATGAAGAGTCTAAACTCACAATTCACAAAACTAGAAGAAGAACAAATAAGGCCCAAAGTCAGTAGAAGGAAGGACATAAAGATTAGAGTGGAAATAAATAAAATCGAGAAAAATAAAACAATAGAAAGAATCAATGAAAGCCAGAGCTGCTTCTTCGAGAAAATAAACAAAATAGCTAACCCCTTAGCCAGACTTATCAAGAATAAAAGAGTCCACACATATAAACAGAATCATAAATGAGAAAGAAAAATCACTATGGACACCACAGAAATACAAAGAATTATTAGAGAATATTATAAAAAATTACATGCAAACACACTGGATAACCTAGAAGAAATGAAAAACTTTCTAGAAAAATACAACCTTCCACGGCTGACCACTGAAAGAAACAGAAAATCTGAACTGACCAATTACCAGCAATGAAATAGAATTGATAATCAAAAACTACCTAAAAACTACCATGGACCAGATAGATGACTTCACTGCTGAATTTTATCAAACAGTTAGTGAAGACCTAATACACACCCTCCTTAACGTTTTCCAGAAAGCAAAAGAGGTGGGAATACTTCCAAATTCATTCTATGCGGCCAGCATCACCCTAATACCAAAGCAGGCAAAGACACCACAAAAAAGAAAATTACAGACCAATATCCCTGATGAACATAGATGCAAAAATACTCAACAAAATATTAGCAAACCGAATTCAAAAATATATCAAAAAACTCATGCACCATGATAAAGTAGAATTTATTCCAGGGATTCAAGGATGTTAACAATAGAAAATCCATCAATATCATCCACCACATCAACAAAAATAAGGACAAAAACCACATGGTCATCTCCATAGATGCTGAAAATAGCATTTGACAAAAGTCAACGTCCATTCATGATAAAAAATCTCAACAAAATGGGTATAGAGGGCATGAACCTCAACATAATAAAGGCTATACATGACAAACTCATAGTCAACATCATACTTAACAGCGAGAAGTCTGAAAGCTTTTCCTTTAAGATTGGGAACAAGACAAGGATGCTCACTCCCCCCACTTTTATTCAACATAGTTCTGGAGGTCCTAGTAACAGCAATCAAACAACACAAAGAAACAAAGGGCATCCAGATTTGTAAGGAAAAAGTTAAACTGTCACTGTTTGTCGATGACATGATATTGTACATAAAAAACCCTAAAGAATCCACTCCAAAACTACTACATCTAATATCTGAATTCAGGAAAGTTTCAGGATACAAAATTAATACACAGAAATCTGTTTTATTCCTATACACTAATGATGAACTAGCAGAGGGAGAAATCACAAAAAAAAAATCCATTCACAATTGCATCAAAACAATAAAATACCTATGAATAAACCTAACCCAGGATGTGAAAGACCTATACTTTGAAAACTACAAGACACCCATGAGAGAAATTAAAGATACCAATAAATGGAAACACATCCTGTTAGGATAGGAAGCATTAATATTGTTAAAATGGCCATCCTGCCTAAAGCAATTTATAGATTCAACATAATTCCTATCAAAATATAAATACCATTCTTCAATGAACTACAGAAAATCATTCTAAAATTCATATGGAACCACAAAAGACCCTGAATAGTCAAGGCAATCCTGAGAGAGAAGAATAAAGCAGGGGGGCTTACACTCATCAACTTCAAGCTCTACTACAAAGCCACAGTAATTAAGACAATTTGGTATTGGCAAAAGAATAGAACAATAGACCAATGGAACAGACTAGAGAGCCCAGATATAAACCCAACCATACATGGTCAATTAATATATGATAAAGGAGCAGACATATAATGGGGAAATGACAGCCTCTTCAACAACTGGTGTTGGCAAAACTGTACAGTTACATGCAAGAGAAGGAAACTGGATTACTGTTTAACCCCATACACAAAAGTAAACTCATAATGGATCAAAGACCTGAATGTAAGTCATGAAACCATAAAACTCTTACAGGACAACATAGGCAAAATTCTCCTGAATATAAACATGAGCAACTTCTTCCTGAACACATCTCCTTGAGCAAGGGAAACAAAAGCAAAAATGAACACATGGGACTACATCAAACTAAAAAGCTTCTGTATGACAAAGGACACCATCAATAGAACAAAAAGGCAATCTACAGTATGGGAGAATATATTTGTAAATGACATATATGACAAGGGGTTAACATCCAAAACATATAAAGAACTCACATGCCTCAACACCCAAAAATCAAATAACCCGATTAAAAAATGGGTGGAGGGTATGAAGAAACAATTCTCCAAAGAAGAAATTCAGATGGCCAACAGACACATGAAAAGATGCTCCACATCAGTAATCATCAGGGAAATGCAAATTCAAACCACAATGAGATATCACCTCACACCAGTGAGGATGGCCACCATCCAAAAGACTAAGAACAACAAATGCTGGCGAGGATGCGGAGGAAGGGGAACCCTCCTACACTGCTGGTGGGAATGTAAATTAGTTCAACCATTGTGTAAAGCAGTATGGAGGTTCCTCAAAAAACTCAAAATAGAAATACCATTTGACCTGGGAATCCCACTCCTTGGAATTTACCCAAAGAATACAAGTTCTCAGATTCAAGGAGACACATGCACCCCTATGTTTATCATAGCACCATTTACAATAGCCAAGATATGGAAGCAACCTAAGTGTCCATCAATATATGAGTGGATAAGGAAGAGGTGGTACATACACACAATGGAATACTATTCAGCCATAAGAAAGAAACAAATTCTACCATTTGCAATCACATGGATGGAGCTGGAGGATTTTATGCTCAGTGAAATAAACCAGGTGGAGAAAGACAAGTGCCAAATTATTTCCCTCATTTGTGGAGTATTAGAATGAAGCAAAACTGAAGGAACAAAACAGCAGCAGACTCACAGACTCCAAGAAGGGACTAGCAGTTACCAAAGGGGAGGGATATGGTAGGGCAGGTGGAGAGGGAGGGATAAGGGTATTCAGGGGTATTATGTTTAGTACACATGGTGTAAGGGGTCATGGGGAAAACAGTGTAGCACAGAGAAGGCAAATAGTGAATCTGTGGCATCCTACTACACTGATGGATAGTGACTGAGGTGGGGTACTTGATAATATGGGTAAGTGTAGTAACCACATTGTTTTTCCACGTGAAACCTTCATAAGAGTGTATATCAATAATACCTTAATAAAAATTTTTAAAAATTAATAAATAAAATAAAACATATACTCCATCTCTTAAAAACATTCCATTTACACCCACTGCCAAGATAATAAATTGCAGAATCTTTTACATGGGCTTTATGAATGTTCAAATTATCTTTTGACTTTAATTTTTCCTTATTCTCTTATTAACCTATATTTCCTAAAGTGCCCCAGTGACTCTGTGACTCTAAATATACTTAAGTATTTTTATGACTGTATTGCCATTATCTATCATCTATTTCCAACCTAAATAACAACATAACTTTGAAGCTTTCACTGATCTCAGAGTCAGTGTTAATTTATTCTCCTTCTATATATTCAAGCATAAAATTATTTAAATGAAAAGGCTACTTTATGTCTTAAATGTATTTATAATATGTTCTGCGTTCCATAGTATACAGTATACTTCTTGAGAAGAGGAAGAATCAGAGCAAAGTTTCAATTTTTAAATTCTTCCTTCAACTTGCACAACAAGTTTCCAATAAACATTTAAAAAATGGAATGGTATAGGTGAAATCAGATGCTTATGCATATAATCTCACAGGTCTTGCAACAGTATTCTGGATCAATTCTATTGTTAATAAAATTAATGAAAAATATTGATTATCTTTATGAACTTGATTAGGTAAAGAATTCTTAAGGATAAAATAAATAACCTACTGTAAAAGAAATGATTGATAATGCAATATTATTCAGACATAAGAAGAAAACAAATCCTACCATTTTCGACAACATGGATAGAGATAGAGGGTATTATGCTCAGTGAAATAAGCCAGGCGGATAAAGAAAAGTACCAAATAATTTCACTCACCTGTGGAGTATAACAACAAAGCAAAAACTGAAGGAATAAAACAGCAGCAGACTCACAGAACCCAAGAAAGGACTAATGGTTACTAAAGGGGAAGGGTTTGGGGAGGGTGGGTGGAAAGGGAGGAATAAGGGGATTAAGGGGTATTATGATTAGCACCCATAATATAGGGGAGTATGGGGAAGGCAGTATAGCACAGAGAAGACAAGTAGTGACTCTATAGCATCTTACTGTGCTGATGGACAGTGACTGTAATGGGGTGTGTGGGGGGGACTTGATAATACAGGGGAATGTAGTAACCACAATGTTGCTCATGCAAAAACTGAGCATGAGGTTGTGTATCAATGATACCTTAATAAAAAAAAAATGATTGATAAATTCTACTTCATTAAAATTTAGAATTTCTGTTCATCAAAAGACACAAATAAGATAGTGAAATAACTGAGACTTGAAGAGTGTATTTAATATAATATAAATTTACTTATATTTATAAAATGTTCAGTAAAGGACTCACATCCAGAGTATATAAGATACTTCTACAAATCAGTAATAAAAGAAAACCCACTTTTTTAAATGTGCAAAAGACTCAGAAACTATATAAAAGATGATATCCAAATGGATAATCAATATATAAACAATTGTTTACCATTTATTATTTCAAAAAATTAAAAATTAAAAATCATTATGGTATCATTCTGTATACAACAGGCAACATAAAACATAGACTTATAATATCAAGTTTTGATGAGGATGTGGAATACTAGAATGTTCAGACATTGCTGGATAATATAACATGGTGCAGACACTTTGGAAAACTTGTTAGGCTGTACACACTAAACTTGACATGTGACCTGGCAATGGCACTCCTGTTTATTTCAAATATAAATGAGCAAATATACCTACCAATATACAGATAGATGTAAGAAGGCTCCTATCAGTTTCATTCATAGTAGCCCAAACCTAGAAATAATTCAAGTGCTTTTCAACAATCATGATTTCCAACAGTCTATTTCTATAAAGTTCAAGAACAGGCAACACCAATACATTGGTGATGGAATTAAGAACTAAGACTAAGTATATCTCTTAGGAAAGGTTGAGATGCTGGAAATATCCCATGAAGATCTAGCTGTTAATTACACAGGTGTACACACATTAAAATTCACCAAACTATATGTTTAAGAAATGTGCACATTACTGTGTGTACATTATGCCTGAATTTTACAGAAAGACTCCATATGTGAAGTACATTTTAACTTTCCACTGTTATTCCAGCCTTTTGTTTTCGTGACAAAAAATTACTATCTATTATGAGATTTTTAGATAATACACTGTTGCTCCAGGAGGAGGGGTTCCCCACCTGGAGCAAGTTCCCTATGAGTTCGCAAAGACCAAATTAAGGCAGGGGCAAGAAGTTGGGGGTTTTCAAAGGCGCACCATGTTTATTCTCACGGCAGTAGGTCTCAGTCCCTCCTGGCTCTGGTGTGCTCTCTTGCTTCCCAGCACGGGCTTAAACTTCTCCTAGAGCTGGGGCTCTACTTTCTTCACCAGCCTACATTCTCTCCTAGTTCTCCCTCCAGGCTTTCGTTCTCCATTCTCCAAGCTCTCTGCACCCACTCCCAAACTGCTCTCACCACACTTTACTTATCCGCCCCTCATACCAGGAGGAACTCTGTGAGCGGGCCTCTACGGTGACTGGCAGACAGACGCCCAGCCAATTACATACCAGGAACTGAGGAGAGGAGAGAATGTGTGCTTCCTCTCCACCCCTCCTCTGGGCCCAGTATGTCCATGACTGACCAGCTGCTCTGTCCCCAGTAAACATCCCATCAATGTGCAAACGGGCTCTTATATATATGCAATAGGCACTATTAAGTCCAGGTGGGAATTCTAGTCAGAAATTTCCATTTTCTCCACATATACTAAACACAAATTTTCAAAAAAATGTTACCTTAATATAAAAAAGAAAAGAAAATTAAGAAATTACAAAATGTTAGTGTTTAGGGACAATTAATTGCAAGACATATTGCAGTAATTACATGTTTGAACTTTTATGTCTAATCACCATGAGTGCAAACATTATCAGTACCAACTGATTAAGCTATGTAGACAGGCAAAGACCATGTATGGCATTGTCTTTAGTGATGTGCTCATGAAATGGTAAACCCCGGCAAAGTTCAAAAAAAAAAGAGGACAATATTCCTTTCATTACATGATACTGGAAATTTTAGTATATATAAAAACTGCAAAACCTATTTTTTGTTTAAGTGGCAAAGAAAAAAGGGCCCAGGTTCATGTAAGTAAATGATTTGCCTATATAAATATTACAGTGACAATTTAAAAGTAATGTGAAGCTAGCTATGCCAAGCATTTATAACAATTCTTGCCTATCTAATCTTTAAATGTCACAATGACCCTGTTCATGCAACCACCCAAAACTACCTATATATATTAAAAAGCCTTCTTTGGGATGATGCAACCTACTGAGAATGACTGCTTTTCTAGTCAGATACCATGAGTGTCTGGACATTTAAATTACTGACAAGAGAAAGATTACAAAAAATTTGTTAGCTTCTCAATACCATGTGAAGTACCACACAATAGAGACTTAACATTCTAATAATTCTTAATAAAAATTAAAAGCCCATAGTCCTCCCAAGAGTTCATACATTCTCCCGAGTAAATTCACTGACATATATAGCATACAAAAAAGAAATTTCCTGAGAGTAGAATGGTTTAAATAATGTTTTAAATAATCTGTAGGCTGATGATAAGTAAATAAAAAATATAAATACACTAAATGGAAAAAAGTGAAAGTATTATGACAAGTGAAAATGTATTTCAAGTTTTTGTCCTTAAAATTGGTACTTGAAAATTCTTTTGGTTAAATATTTTTATATCACAAAGTTTATTAATAAGAAACAGTCAAATTAGATGATGCTATTCTTCACATTTTATATGAAAGATTTATATTTTACAATGTTGATATATTTTAATGCTTAAAAATATTCTACAGATATTTTACTTATATTTTTCTTATAAACATTTTAACATTTTTTTCAAATGACTAATGTTGAGCATCTACATGACATATTTTTTAAGTCATTTAACTCAACAATGCAATGTCAAAATCTATTCTGACAAACCCATTTTGATATGTGGCTATATATTACAGTAAATATAACTGCAAAAGATATGTGAAAGACGGTCAAAGGGCTACTGTATGTCAAACTATGGTATTATAAAGAAGAAATCCATTACATACTATGTTTAAAATTCCTTCAAAAACCAATATCTCTTTGAATAGAATCTAAAGGTATAACTTTAACCCCACATGTGCACAACACATGGGCTAGTAGGTGAAAGAGTGAATGGGGAAATGTGATGACATTTCTATGCCCCAAATCAAATCACTCCTATATGTATTTCTGCAACTGTTATAAATCTAACATTTTATTTTAACTAGTACATTCAAGATATTTAAGCAAATCAACTTATGCATCTAAAAGAAATGCAATCTATTTTATTTCAGCATACCTTTTTGATATACCACACAAAGCTGCATGAAAATACACTTTTGCATAACTTTTCATCTATGCAACCCAAATAACTTAAAAATATATTAATTAAGACCATAGATGGTGGGAATATTAGAAACAATGTATAAGCGTGTGCCAATTCTATATCACTGTCTCTAGTGCTGTTAACTACCTTTACTTTATTTGCAGGTAGCCATAACATTAAACATACACTTATTTCAATACATCACACAACTTGATTCTAAACCCATTCAAATAATTAAGTTACTCAATCATACAGTTTTATTTCTTATAACTGAAAAGGTTTATTTCTGCCTTGCAATCTGCTGGTGAAGATTTGCTTAGCTTATCCAGTCAAATTAATCATGTGAAAAGCTGCCTTGGTTTTTTTCAGTAAAAAAAAAAAAAAAAGCAGTGCCAGCTTCTTTTTTTCTTGAACGAAAAGGTCTTTAATTGTTTAGTAGATCTTTTAAAAATCTATGTTATGAACTCAGATTATAGAATATTCAATGTTTTAAAAAGCTGAGTTACCCTTGAGTTTAATAAATCTTGTTAGTTGTAACATAGAACATCTAGTTATTGAATTAGAGGCAGCTCTCATTTATTTTTATGAGGTAAATTGTGAAATTGGTGAGCTGTTTTCTGTAAAATAATTTGGCATACTATAAAGGAAAATAGAGCTGATTATGTCTATGAAACATTTTAATATTTTTCTCACATCATTTAAAAAACGACCCATTTCTTATAGATGCCATTGGAAATGACCCTAATGATATGAATATTCCCTGTAGTATTGTCCATTTGAATAAGGCAAAGAATGAACTTGAACTATATTAATTGAACTGTGAATGTATACAAAATCACTCACCAAGTAGACCTCCTTAAAACTGAATGAAATGTCAGAGATTTCACTGGCTTCTTATAAAAAATAATGGTACTTTAAAAAAAAGCTATTACCAATTATAATCAATACAAAACATGAACTCTGTGACTAAAATAATTCAAATGCATAATATCCTCAATATGTTAGGCATGGAAAAATACTAATTACTTTGGACAGTATATAATCAATGCAGTTGTTTAGCCTGAATTCATAGTTGTCTGATAACATACAGCTAATATGCAAATCTTTCAAATAGGTAAACCTTTCTCTCCCTCTCCTTTCTTATAGATAAATACAAAAACAGATGTACATACACACAAAAAAAATGCACATATTCTAGTGTATATATATTGGTATAAACATATATACTTATATAAAATATGTATATTTTAGATATTCTGGAACAAAAATTAAAAAGCTCTTTTTTAAGTTAAGCTGTTTTCCTTATGATATTAATAATTAATTATCTTGTTATTATTAAAGACTCCATGAAATTATTTTCAATGTATTTCTGGGAACCAGCCCACATCAAATTTTATAATAGGTGTTGAGAGAGGAATGCTTTTGAAAACAATATAAAAAAAAAGGAAGTAACGAAATTGACAGTATAATTTAAAAATCAAAAGACTTTTTGAAGGAACCATATTTATTACTAATTTACTTTATAAACTTGGATCTGTCAGTCAATATGCTTTAATACATTGGTTAAAATCTAAAGAAGATACCTATGGCTTGGAAGTGGTAGCTGTATATCCTGAAAAATTATGTGGAGAGACCACTTTGACTGAAACAGAGAGAGTCTCTATTCTCTATTATAGAGCTACATTGATCATGGTTGGAAACTGGTGACAACTGTAAAACACTGATTAAAAAATAAATGCAAATAAGCATATTGGTTGCAAAAGAGTGTGGTTCTATCAAACTCAAAATCAATGTATGCAATACACAAATACATTTGCTTTACTGATGTGCTTCACTAAATAAAATCAGGAAGGACCAGAAATAACTAGTTCCTGCTGCTCTGTTGTGTCTCTTGGCTAATTCACAAAGGAGTGATAACATACTTGAACATATTTATACCTGGGAAATACACAGTGGAAAATGAATCATTAAAGCAAAGTGTCCCAATTTCTGCCATTGTAACCAATGAAATTCAAGCCAACTTGGAGCTAGGTATACTTGTTTTTTCAGACCCTACAGAAAACCAAAGGTAGAGCTTCTGGTCCTTTTTGAGTAGTAAATAGATTTCACAAGGGACAGGTGGAAAACTCAGGACAATCTGATTTAATGATAGTATTTATGAAATATGTGCTTACTTTAAAATTTTAAATTGTGTTAAAGAAGAAACTAGGTCATTTTCACAATCTCCTCCCCCTTCAGAACACAGCCTAGTAAATATTTGTTGAATAAATGAATAAATAATAGAAGGAACCAAACAAGTCAAGAAAAACCACTTTTCTCTCACTATTTCTTCATTCAGTCTTTCCTGCAAATGTCTCCAGAGTTCTATTGTCAGGTCTTTTCTCTTTCAGTTCTCTCCATTAGGGACTTATTTTATTTCCATTACTTCAACTTTTTTTTATATGGTGATTTCTCCCAAGTTTATTTATCAACTTTGGCATATCTCTTATGTGTCAAATTCATTCGAATGTTTCTGCTATAACACAATATACATATGACTGAACACACTTCGCATGTACAAATTCATGTACTAAAAATAATGGGGCTTAGGGGAAAATTATGGCTTGAGTGTTCCACTAAAACATTATGTTACTTTGTACTAGAGCACTAATAAAACAATAATAATTTCAATAAAAAGCCAGCAGTTTTTTAAAAAGATGTAAAATTCCTCCCAAATAGAGAGATATCCCAGAAAATACAGAATTTGGCTTTAAAAATGGTAAAGGTTATTTTATAGTAGTTTAAGAAGGGTTGAGTCTGCTGAATTATTCAGACATGTCAAAATAAACAAAAGGAGGAGAGAAGTATTTCTAAGGAAAAGCATGTGACTCAAAGGAGCATGGAATAAATGAACAGCATACATAACAATGCATTTAGCTGAGTTCATGCAAATAGTATTCAGGTGTACGTGTGTGTGTGTGTGTGTGTGTTGGAAAACATTAATATGCTGGGACAAGTTGCTTATGAGCTGAAGCAAATTTGCATTAGTACCCCATAAATCCTACTAAACAATAGAGTGAAAGCTAATTTGCCTTCAAGAAACAGTTGTTGTAACAGAACAGATAGGATTTCTTACTGTTTATGAGAAAAAATTCTAACTAGATAGTGTGTACACTCCTTAAACTCAAATGAGCCCAAGGTAAAACATACCCATCCCCCTTAGACATGCTATTCTTCATTTACCACTGCCTGAGATAATGGCATTACTACCATTTAGGCTTTAAATAGTGCACTGGCCGAATAGTAACTATTTGAGAATCTTTGGAGTTAAACCACGGTTGACTCCCAACAATACCACTGTTCAGTCACTAGGAAATCATATAATTCTCAATCAAAATCCACGTCTACTAAAACGGAATGATAAGATTTGTATTTTGTTGTTGTTGTTAGCCTTAAGTACAATGGTGTTTGAAAACATTTTGGCACAATGCCTAACACTTATGCTCAATAAACAGTAACCATTATTAGGACTATCTTCAGTTTCACTTAATTGTTTCTGTCATTTGAAGTGCAATGTATCTTTCACTCTAGTTCTATTATCACAACTATAATACATTCCTCATTATCTGTCTTCTAAAAAAATCATTAAAATAGGTTACTAAATTTTCTTGCCATACTAATTTCTACCATTCCAACACATAGTTTCAATATTTTTTTATTATCCTTTAAAAAAAACCCAACCAAACCAAGACATTCTGTTGCTGATATTATTTTACACAATATTAAGGTCATATTCTTGATAACAAACATCAGGACTAAATTGCAAATGTTTTATCTCGATTATGATATTTATTTGCATCATTTTTTACTTTGTAAGTCACTGGAAAAAATGGTAGCTTTTCAAGTATTCTTTCATGCTTTTAAAATCAGAGTAAAACTAATTTCTTCTAAGAGTAAGTTATTAAAATTTAATTAAAATTTCCAGAAGTCTATTGAAATTTAAATCAGATGGTTTTGAAACATGTGCAACTATAATTAGTTTCAAATTTCTCTTTTATTGTTTCATTAGTACTATCCATGAGGAGATCCAATGTTTGAAAACATAGAATCAACAGGGTATTGAAATTGACGCATGACAATGTGTTCCACTTTCTTCTCTTTATCTTTCAATTTTGATTCCTTCCAACATATTCATATGTAAGTTGGTATTCACACATTAGTCATACATACATTGTTTCCATCTGGAAAAAAATAACTGATTATAAAAGACCTGCAAGTATTTGCTCTCTAGAGCACAGAATGAACCAGGTAAAGTCTAGTAAATTACAGTGTGGGAGATACTATCCATGAGCATAATGAGATAAAGTGGCCTATCTTCTATTCATCCCTAAGGATCAATAGGACTTTCAGAAATAATGTTAACCTTTGCTCATTAAGTTATGTTTTAGTAAGCATTTAAGTAAAATTGGAAAGAATCAAGTGAAAAGAAACTTCTTTTAAAGTTGAAATATGTATTTATGAGTGAACTTTTATGATAAGATAGACAATATGGTTTAAATTAAATTTAGGTATTAATGTTTGTTTTTCATATGTGGTTCTTGCAAATATTTGCTTTGTTAGTAGACAGATCTAATGTAGAATTTGCCATTATGTATTATATTAATTTCTTAGTATGTGCATCTCTATTAGTAGACTTTGATTTCTTCAACAGTAACGAGTATGTTTTAACTATCATTATGGCTAAAACACAACCTGGAGTAAAGCTGCCATTTAGAAGTGCTTACTGAGTAAATGAGTAAATGGAAAAACAAAATCATCTGCTATCCTAAATGGGTGTATCACAGATTTCTGTATATGTGAAACTTTGGCAGAGTTTTTATTTCATATATCCAAATATAATTTGTTTTCTAATGCAAGTAGGTCTGTCTCTACTTTTGGGATTACTCAGAGTTTAAAGTAGAAGAGGAAATGGAAATATAGATAAGCAATTTGTTAACTAAAGAAAGTGTGGGCTTAAAACCCAAATACTCCAGATACAAAATAAAGGCTTTCCACAGTATCTCTATTATGTTCTACCTAGAAGTAGAACATAATGGGAGGTTATATTTAAAAATGGCTACTAAATTATGTACAATCAAGGGTATCTGCTGTTATGATTCTTTTTTAGAGCCCTGTCAGACAAACAAGACCAAGCAGTAAAAATTATAGGGGTGCAGTACCTGATTTTAGTCCAATTTTGTTCAAGATTGCACAGCCTAGAATAGTATCTAGTAGAATAGAATATAGTAGGTGTTTAAAAAATGCTTTTATATTCTGCAGGATCCTCAATGCTGAAGAGAAGTAAAAACCTCATTAGGAAATTCTAGTTTCAGCTGGGACATATAAGGAGTTTAGAAGTCATCATTCCTATTCATACAAGTAAAAACTGGGAGAGACCCCACACCCATCAGACACCCCACAATTGGAAGACAGAGACAAATTCAGAAAGTCACAGATCTACTTATCATGGGCAGAAGACACTATACACTGGCAGGAACACTTAACGGTAATTTTGATGACTTGCTGAAAATTGAGTTGGACTACTATGAGAATGAGAAAGTCCTGGGGAATATGCCTTGAAAGGGTGTCCTCACACTTTCATAAGCTTTCTTTTCAGGAATTTGATCATGTTCTCACAATGAGTATCTAAAAAAGATCCCCTGGTAGGTTTGGTAGGTGACAGGGGAAAAGAAATCCTTGTGGAGGAGGAGGAAACGCTTAAAAACACCAATGATGATCACAACCCAAGATCGCAGGTCACTAAAAGGCTGAAATTTAATCATAATCATATTAATGCTTCCGCTCCCTACACCTTACCACCACACCAATAAGGGTACAGTACAATAATAGATATACTGTTATTACAGATGAAAGAGATGCAGGTCACAAACTTTCTTTCAGAAGGCAGACCTATGAAAAACCGAAATCACCAAGGAAGGAAAAACAAGAATAGCAGGGAGACATTGAAGCCTCTGGAAATAGCTACAGGAAACATTAAACACAGTCCAACTGCTAGCATTAACATAAGACCTCACACCAAGACCTATTTACCTCAGTTCTTATTACTCAATACACTGTATATGACTTTCAACAAAATAGTACAAGGTATGCTAAAAGACAAAAGAAAAAGCATGGTCTCAAGAAACAAAGCAAACGTATGAACAAGAGTTAGATATAAAGACATATATAATTTTCATTTGTCAATTGTACCTCAATATAAGGGAGAAAAAGATATGCAAATGGCAAATGAACACATTAAAAGATGTTCAACATTTTACATCATTAAGGAATTGCTAATTAAAACAACAAGGAGATACTGCTACACACCTATTAGAATGACCAAAATGCAAAATTTTAACAATACCTAATGCCAGCCGGAATGAGGAAAAAACAGAAACTCCCAATCATTGCTAGTTGGAATACAAAATGATATAACCACTTTGGAGGATACAGTTTGCTCTTTGGTATTTGCTCAAAGGAGTTGAAAACTATGTTCACACAAAAACCTGTACACAGTTGTTCATACAGCTTTATTCATAATAGCTAAACATGGAATCAGCCAAGTTGTACTTCAGCAGATGAATAGAAAAATAAACTGCGGCACATATAGACAATGGAATATTATTATCAAGCCATGAAAAGACATGGGAGAAATTTAAATGTATATCACTAAGTGGAAAAAACTAATCTGAGAAGGCTAAATGCTATATGATTCCAACTATATGACATTCTAGAAAAGACAAAACTACAGAGAGAGTAAAATGATCAATATTACCAGGGATTAGGCAGTAGGAAGGGATAAACAGTCAGAAGACAGAGATTTTAGGGCAGTTAAACTAGGACATGAGCCAACAGGAACTCTCATTGCTGATGGGAATGCAAAATGTTACAGCCGCTTTGAAAGACTTGACACTTTCTTACAAGTCTTGTCATACAATCCAGTAGTTACTCTCCTAGGTGTTTACCCAACTGATTTGAAAATTTATGTCTATACAAAGCCTGCACATTAATGTTTCTAACAATTTTATTTATAATAACCAAAAACAAAGCAATTAATATGTCCTCAACAGGTGAATGAATAAACAAACTGTAGTACATCCATACAGTGCAGTATTATTTGGCAATAAAAAGAAATAAGCTACCAAGCTACAAAAAAAGACATGGATAAATATTAAACAAATATTGCTATGTAAGAGAAGCCATACAGCCACGTTTTCTTTTAATTGGTGTTTACATGGTTTAACTTTTCTCTCCTTTTACTTTCAACCTTAATGTATCATACATTAAAGTTGGCATGTATTTTTAATATAAGTAGCACATTTTTAATCAAGTGTGAAATACTTTATTTGAAACAGTTCTTCTATATTGAATGTAATTACTGTGTATTTAATTTAAATATAACACCTTATATGTGCACTGCATTTTCTCACCCTATATGTTCTGTTTTTCTTTTTAATTAATGAGGTACTTTTTTATCATTCTATTCTCTTTCCTTTTTTGTTTAGAAGTTATAAGCACTTCTCTTTTAGCAATAATCTTAGTTATCATAGCACATATAAGTATTGTCAACTTATAGAGATCTTTACTTTGTTTTCCTTTTTCCAGGAAAATGTAAGATCATTAGAAATACTTTCATTCAATTCATCTCTTTACTAATAGAGATGGCATGATTGTAGGTATTTTATTTGACATAGTTTAATCACCACATTAACATTACTGCTTTATATAGTCAAGGTTTGTTTGTATTTACACATATTTACAATTTTCTTTGCTGCCTTTTTCCTTGATACAACTCTGTTCTCCCATTCTGTATAGTTTGCTTATTTCTAAGAACACCATTCAGAATTCCTGTAATGACGATTTGCTACTTGTAAAATCTCTCAGCTTTTGTCTTATTTTACTTTGGTTTCATTTTTAAAGAATATTTTTGTGATTTTAAATTACAGGATGGCTATTTCTTCCTTTCTGTAACTTGAAGCTCTTTTCTACTATTTTTGTTTTCCATTATTACTTTGAAAACTGTCTGCCAGCCTATCCTCCTCTGAATTTTTTTTTTCTGGCCCTCTTAAGATATTTTCCTTGTGTTACTTTTCTGTAACTTGATTATGATATTTGTAGACCTGGATTTCTCTTCTATATCCTACTCAGGGATTTTTTTGGCTTCCTGAATATTTATGGGCATGATTTTTTAATCAGTTTGGGAATTAATTAAATAAACCATTATGCCTGCAAATATTGACTCTGCCTTCATTTTCTTTCTTTTCTCTATAATCCATTAATTATATATTCTATATCCTCAGTGTATCATTGATGTCTCTTATCCTCTTTTGCATATTCTACATAATTTTGTCTTCACACATCTTTTGACATATTTTACAATTCACTAATTCTCTATTTAGCTGGGATAATGATTTAACACTCTTGTTATTGTATTTTTCAATATAATTTCATTTGCTATTCATTCAAATATGCAATATTTCTTTCTAAAATTTTCACCTAAAAATTTAAATTTGCCTTTCACCTCTATGAACACAAAACGTTAGTTTAAACAATCTGTGCCTAATGAAATAATCTGACATTATTAGAGGTTTATTTCTGTTGTCTTGTATTTGTACTAAGCCTGAATTATGTCTTTTCTTTGCCTCATGGATATCATATTTGTTTGCTATAGTGTTTGAAGAATTACTTTGAGGCATAATTTG
This sequence comes from Smutsia gigantea, assembly GCA_032199065.1. Classification (NCBI taxonomy): domain Eukaryota; kingdom Metazoa; phylum Chordata; class Mammalia; order Pholidota; family Manidae; genus Smutsia; species Smutsia gigantea. The sequence continues at coordinate 64,393 of JAVSCE010019299.1, read as the reverse complement.
AGAACTAAGATGTTTTCTTTCTGAGAGGACTTTTGCTTTGTCAGGTGCCAGAGGGCCCTAACAGTCCAGAACAAAGGCTGGACTTTGATTCCTGAATTCAGACTTAACCAGGTCACACTTTCAGAATGTAAAAAACTGTTTTACTAGGAACCTTCTCACTGGCAGCAGGTGATTTGAGTTCATGTCCTTCCAGCTTGTTAGGAGCTCCACCTCTATATTGGCAAAGACTCATGGGATGAAAAAAAAGCTATTCAGGGGTTGAAGGTGGGAGGGGACCTCTTAGGAATACCTGGCCAGAATGGGAAGAAAAAGGGTTGGATCCTGACCTGTCATGGCATTGAACTCCATCTGATCTCAGTACAGTAGCTCTCTACAGTCTGATTAACTCTTCCATATCATCAAGAAAAGTTTAAAAGAGAGAAGCGTTGATGGGATTACTTAGTCTGAAGCTGGTAGTCTAATCAGAGTTGCTCTTCAAATGACTATTTAATCCCTCATTTTAGACCGCCACACTACTGAATCCATTTGGAATTGGTCCTTGGCCCTCCTTCACATAAGAGTTCCTGTGGACAGGAAGTTTCCCTCATTATCAGTCCCACCACTGTGGGCTGAGTGAAGACGAAGGTTGCCAAGTACAATACAGAATAGGTCTAGTTAAATTTGATTTTCGTACAATGAATACATTTTTAAATGTATTAAGTCTGACCCAAATACCGTGCAGAACATACTTATATTTAAAATTTTTTCATTGTTTATGTGAAATTAAAATTTAATTGGGTGATAGATTCTTTTTTTTAATAATTTATTTTGGTATCATTATTCTACAATTACATGTGCAATATTATGGTTATTATACTATCCCCTTCATCAATATAGATTTTAAATCTAATAAATCCTTTATTTTTATTTGCTAAACCTGGCAACCTTAGTAATGGCTGACAGGATAAAAGTTTGTTTCAGTGAGAAGCGTTTCTAGGAAACAACAGAAGTTAAACACTTCTTTAAATTTAATACAGCAGTTAGAGTTAGATCTTCATATAACATATGTTTAGGTCCCTCAGGTTTGTTTCAAGTGGAATTAAAGAATCACAGCATATGAGCTTTGGAAATAAAACTAATACAAACTATTTATTCATGTTCTAAATAAACCATTTTAACAACCAAACCCAAGGAGTTCTGGATAGAGGTAAAAATGCAGATATGAAAAAACTGATACTATTTTCTAAATGCTAAAATAATTCTAAAGCATTCCTTGTTATTTTTGGAAAAATAATATTGAACCACATTGTGAAGTAAAGTGCATCAAAGGGACTTTAAGAAAATCACGGTAAGAATCAATCATAAGAACCCAAATCATCCTCCTCCAAACCTCTTACCATTCAGGACTAACTGAAAAAGAATGCTTTCTGATACATGTAATGTTTGGAATTTTCTAATTTTGCTTATTGCCTTCTATCAACCTTATTGAAAAACATATCCTTTTTTATACATAGTCATACATATAATGATTATATCTATTAGTGAAATTATCTTAGATATCAGTATAACATCTGCTAAAGGATTATATTCTCAAGGAGATATGTACATGTAGAAATAATAATTTAGGTTATTAATTCTATTAGGGCAGTTTAACTTTATAATTAGCCAATATAATTTCAATATAGTCAGGATTTAAAGGTGATACTTTGATCTTTTTGAAATGTGTTTTCATTTGTATTTTAAATCTGAGTTTATTTCAAATCTTGTATTCTTTTGTTTAGTCTCTCTTTTGCCACATGATGATGTAATTTCTCTACCAAGAAGATTCTAACCTTTCATTCACTTTGCCTTACATTCACTTCAGCCTTGATCTTTGTGTATCATCGAATTAAACATATTCACAGCTGGTCTCCATGTCTAGATCACTTATGCAGATTAGAAACAAACGAAGAGCCAAAACCCAGAAACCTTTTCAATATTTTCTAAAAGTCTGACATGCTTCCTTTGAAATGTATTCTGCTTTATGTTTTAGAAAGTTCTTTTTCTGTTGCCATGTTTGCCTTTAACAATTCAATTACCCACCTCCCATTTCTTTGTTTAAAATCAGTTGTTATAACAAAGACTGAAGCCATAATTGAAATGTTGTCCAACATACAGGAAAAGAGCTCAAACGGAACAAGGTTCAATTTCAGTCCACTTCTTGATTAAAGTTTTTTCCAGGTGATAAAATTTCTAAATATTCTTCAGTGAATGATGAAGAAAAGTTTGTTTTTTGTTCTCACGTACAAGAACTTTATTATCATTAAATAATTGCAATGTCCTTAGATCCTTTCAAGATGACACTATCTGAAACTGTAACAGATTACAGGCTTTAGCTTCTGTAACAAAAATGAAAATATTCAATATTTAAGACATTTATTTTTCTCTCATGTCAAAATCTGAGGTAAGTAGGCCATGCCTAATATTTAACTCCACAATATTAGGAAACCTAGTTTGTTTAACTTTTTGCTCTACTCTCCTCAAAAGGTGGCTTTCATTTTCTGTTTCAGGAGGTCTGTGCCACTGACAAGGGAAGTATATTGCCTTTCCTTTTAAGGGCTCAACCTAGAAGTTATAGATCTACTGCTCACAGGTCATTTTGGCCAGAAGTTAGTCATGTGGACAAACCTAGTTATAAAGGAGTCTGGGAATGTCTTTACTTGACAGCCATGTGCACACCAAAATTAAAAGATTCCTACACTAAAGAATGAGGGGGGAAGAGGATATTGGGAGACAAGAAACAATCTCTAGTATAGTCATCATACATCTTTTTATTTGCTTAAATTTGTCAAATATTTATTATTTTATCTTATGTGCTTGGCACTGCAGCAGATAGCTAAAAAGCAGGATCACAAAATAAGGTTCCTATTCCCAAATGGATGTTGTTTCTATCTAGTCAGTGAAACAAACATTAATTAAATAAAAAAGCAAGTAAATTGTGCTGTAGACTAAAGTGTATAGGTAAAGATTATAAGGGGGGTATTTCATAGAGTCTTAAAGAGTTAGCTTGGCCAAAGAGGGGGAAAACATTCCCAATTAATTAATTAATTATTATTTGCTTTGGCTAGTTGGGGTATTTTGTGATTCTCTATGAATTTTAGGATTATTTTTTCTATTTTTGTAAATATGTCACTAGAATTTTAACAGGGATTTCACTGAATTGGTAGGCTGGGGAGTATGGACAATTTTAACAATATTAACTCTCCCAATTCATGAACATAGGCTATCTATTTATCTGTGTCTTCAATTTTTTTTGAGGTACATATAATAAATTGCACAAATAGTGTATAGCTCAATTAATTTTGACATGTGCATACACTATGTAACTCATGCCGAAACATTATAAAAATCTCTACCTCATTTTGTTACTTAAATACATAAGTTTTTAAATCATTTACTCATCCTTGGACTTTGCTTTTCCATCTTTTACAAATATTCTTTCAAAATATGGTTGTACTTACCTTTAGATGTGCCCTTCCTTTCAATTAGCAGCATTTTTTTATTATTATCAGAATACAATTTTTGAGTAGTTGTGTCTTGATCTTTTCATTAACACATCTGTCTGAATTCTTCTAAGTTTTGGGACTAAATCTGACTGTATTTAGAAATTCTTGATTATAATAGTGTGACTTTTTCCCAATGTTAATTTTATAAAATGCATTTAACTTTCTGGAATATTGGAAATTTTGGAACTGAGTAGTTATGTCTGAAAATGAAATGCAAATACAGTGACTTCAGTAACTAAAGTTAAGATAACATTCATTTTCTAGGATATGGCTTTGATTTTTTCAGTAATAATAAGGATCTGCACTAAGTTGTAAATCCTAATATTATATATATAAGTAATAGTAAAGATCAGTGATCCATTGCTCTCATTTCAAAATTGAGAAGATTGAGGTCAGTTGATATGTGTCATTTCTAATGTTCATAAATGATAAAAGTTAAGACTTAAGTCACAATGCAGCTCTCCTGAATTTCAGACCAATGTTCCTTCCCTACATCTCTAAAGCTGTCACTCACTTTTTGTCCTGCCTCTATCTAGTGAATAACAGTCTGAAATGATGGGTAGATTAAGGAATGAGGTAAAGTTTAAAACATTTCTAGTGGTTTCATTTGCTACACAAATTAATCAAGTGCGTTAAGTGTGTTAAGCCATGGATTAAAGCAAGGAGTTTAAAGACCAAATTGAAATAGTCTATCCTCCTCTTTGACACACTATGTCACCAAATAATCCAAGTTATGCCCTATGGTAATATATACATCAGTTACATACATGCATCAATATATATGTATATATAATGATGTATATATGTATACATATAATGTACATGAAACCTTGAACAGATTGTAACTTAAATACATTTTAAAAGATGTGTGATTTAAAAATTAGCTCTATTTGTAATTATAAAAATTAAGTTGATAATTTGACCATTGAAAATTAGAACAATTATATGATTATATCATGCTATAGTTTAGTTAAAATCATTTTTTTTATGGAGAAACACTAGAGAACACTTGTTGGACCCAATGACATTATAGGCAGCGGTAAGGTTAAGCAAATACAGAGGTTCTTATTAATCCTTTGGGATGTACTAGAAAACTTGGCCATCACTTAAGCATCTTGAAGAGGTGATTTACTAGTTTACCCAAGCTACCAAGAAAGGATATAAAATCCAACCCTAAGGACTTAAGGGAAGATGGCGGTGTGACTAGGGTGGCAGAATTCGCCCAAAACTATATAAATCTACGAAAATACAGCAAATACAACTATTCCTAAAAGAGAGACCAGAGCACACAGGAAAGTGCACAGCATGCAGCCACACCTGGGAGGACTCAGCACCCTGTGAGGTGGCTAAGATATGGAGCCACGACCCAGCGGCACCCGAGCACTCACCCAGCAGAGCACACGGGCAGGAGGAGAGGATTCGGAACTGGGAGGGAGTGGAAGAGCAGGTCAGCGAAATAACCAGCCACGGTGGTCTGCACCAGGAGCGCTGACACACATCACGCAGTGCATCGGACATTGGAGAGGCAGAAGGTGCAGGTTTTGAGCCGGGAACGCGCTGGGACCATGCAGCCAGCGCCTGGGACAAGAGAAAAGCATGCGCCATTTGTAGTAGTCTCGGAGAGGGGGGGGGCCAGCAAGGGAACACCATCACGCCGGCGGGCTCAGCCCTGAAGGCTGGAAGTCTGTGGAACTTCGGTCCCCTTTGCTGGTGATGGAGAGAACGGAGCAGACACGCTGGAACTTTATACAGAAAACAAAAGCTTCCCATTCATTCCCGCCCCGGCCACAGACCTACAAAAAAGCAGAGCAGCCGCAGTTGTGGATTAGTGGAGCAACAGCGACAACTACAGCACGCTTAGAGAATCAACACCAGATGGCCTTTTTTTCTTCCTTTCTTTTTTCTCCTTTCTTTTCTTTTTCTTTTTCCCTTTCCTTTTCCTTTCTTTTTTCTTTCTTCTTTCTCTCTTTTGTTTCTCTTCCTTCTTCTTTTTTGCTTATTTGCTTTATTGCTTGCCTTTTTTTTCTTTTTCAGTTTCCTTTTTCTTTCTTTTCTTTCTTTGGTCTTTCTCTCTTTTCTTTCTCTTCCTTCCTTTTTTGCTTGTTTGTTTTTTTTCTGGTCTGGCTTTTTTTTTTAAGCCTTAAAGAGCCCAGCTGACATATCTGGCACCTACCAGCGACCACTCCTAGAAACGTGACAAGAGAGGAACATGATACAGACAAAAATCACCAAGACCCGGACAACCTCAGAAGGAAGCTGAAGGGATGGAAATGCAGAATCTTCCTAAAAATGAATTCAGAATAAAAGTCATAACCATGCTGATGGATCTACAGAGAAATATGCAAGAGCTAAGGGAGGAAGTGAGAGAAGTGAGGAAGGATAATGCAGAAATGAGACAAGCCATCGACGGGCTCAGTAGCAGATTGGACGAGATGCAAGACACTGTTAATGCAGTAGAAATCAGAGAGCAGGAACACAGAGCAGCTGAGGCAGAGAGACATAAAAGGATCTCTAGGAAAGAAAGAATATATTTTTTTCTTTTTTCTTTATTTAAATATAATTTATTTTATTATCATTAATCTACAATTACATGTGCAATATTATGGTTATTAAACTACCTCTTCATCAGATCCCCCACACCAAGCCCATTACAATCACTGTCCATCAGTGTAGTGAGATGCTATAGAATCACTATTGTCTTCTCTGAGTTCTACTGCCCTGCCCGTGCCCCCAGAACATTATATCTGCTAATCATAATGCCCCTTTTTCCCTCTTATCCCTCCCTTCCCGCCCATTTTCCCCAGTCCCTATCCCTTTGGTAATTATTAGTCCGTTCTTGGGTTCTGTGAGTCTGCTGCTGTTTTGTTCCTTCAGTATTTTTTCTTTCTTCTTATACTCCACATATGGGTGAAATCATCTGATACTTGTATTTTTCGGCTTGGCTTATTTCACTGAGCATAATACCCTCTAGCTCCATCCATGTTGTTGCAAATGGTAGGATTTGTTTTCTTCTTATGGCTGAATAATATTCCATTGTGTATATGTACCACATCTTCTTTATCCATTCATCTACTGATGGACACTTAGGTTGCTTCCATTTCTTGGCTATTGTAAATAGTGCTGCAATAAACATAGGGCTGCATCTGTTCTTTTCAAATTGGGCTGCTGCATTCTTACGGCAAATTCCTAGGAATGAAATTCCTGGGTCAAATGATATTTCTATTTTGAGTTTTTTTAAGGAACATCCATACTGCTTTCCACAATGGTTGAACTAATTTGCAGTCCCACCAGCAGTGTGGGAGGGTTCCTTTTCTCCACATCCTCACCAACATTTGATGTTGTTTGTGTTTTGGATGTTGGCCATCCTCACTGGTGTGAGGTGATATCTCATTGTGGTTTCAATCTGCATTTCTCTGATGATTAGCGATGTGGAGCACCTTTTCATGTGCCTGTCGGCCATCTGAATTTCTTCTTTGGAGAAGTGTCTATTCATGTCCTCTGCCCATTTCTTAATTGGATTATTTGCTTTCTGTTTGTTAAGGTGCATGAGTTCTTTATATATTTTGGATGTCAACCCTTTATCAGATACGTTTTTTATGAATATATTCTCCCATACTGTAGGATGACTATTTGTTCTACTGATGGTGTCCTTTGCTGTACAGAAGCTTCTCAGCTTGATATAGTCCCACTTGTTCATTTTTGCTTTTGTTTCCCTTGCCCGGGGAGATATGTTCATGAAGAAGTCGCTCATGTTTATGTCCAAGAGATTTTTGCCTATGTTTTTTCTAAGAGTTTTATGGTTTCATGACTTACATTCAGGTCTTTGATACACCTTGAGTTTACCTTTGTGTATGGGGCTAGACAGTAGTCCAGTTTCATTCTCTTACATGTAGCTGTCCAGTTTTTCCAACACCAGCTGCTGAGGAGGCTGTCATCTCCCCATTGTTTATCCAAGGCACTTTTATCAAATATTAATTGACTGTATATGTTAGGGTTAATGTTTGGATTTTCCATTCTGTTCCACTGGTCTGTGGGTTTGTTCTTGTGCCAATACCAAATTGTCTTGATTACTGTGGCTTTGTTGTACAGCTTGAAGTGAGGGAGTGTAATACCCCCTGTTTTATTCCTCCTTCTCAGGATTGATTTGGCTATTCGGGATCTTTGTGGTTCCATATGAATTTTAGAATTATTTGTTCCAGTTCATTGAAGAAAGCTGTTGGTAGTTTGATAGAGATTGCATTGAATCTGTATATTGCTTTAAGTTGTATAGCCATTTTGCTAATATTTATTCTTCCTAGACAAGAGCATGGGATGCATTTCCATTTGTTAGTGTCGTCTTTAATTTCTCTTAGGTGTGTCTTGTAGTTTTCAGAGTACAGGTCTTTCACTTCCTTCGTTAGGTTTATTCCTAGGTATTTTATTCTTTTGATGCAATTGGGAATGGAATTGTTCTTCTGATTTCTCTTTCTGTTAGCTCATCATTAGTGTATAGAAAAGCAACAGATTTCTTTGTGTTAATTTCGTATCCTGCAACTTTGCTGAATTCAGATATTAGTTCTAGTAGTTTTGGAATGGAATCTTTAGGGTTTTTTACGTACAGTATCATGTTATATGCAAATAGTGACAATTTGACTTCTTCTTTACCAATCTGGATGCCTTGTATGTCTTTGTTTTGTCTTATTGCTGTGGCTAGGACCTCCAGTACTATGATGAATAACAGTGGAGAGAGTGGGCATCCCTGTCTTGTTCCCAATCTTAGACGAAAAGTTTTCAGCGTCTCGCCATTAAGAATGATGTTAGCTGTGGGTTTGTCATATATAGCCTTTATGATGTGGAGGTACGTGCCGTCTATACCCGTTTTGTTGAGAGTTTTAATCAGGAATGGATGCTGAATTTTGTCAAATGCTTTTTCAGCATCTATGGCGATAATCATGTGGTTTTTGTTGTTCTTTTTGTTGATGTGGTGGATGACGTTGATGGATTTTCAAATGTTGTACCATCCTTGCATCCCTGGGATGAATCCCACTTGATCACGTTGTATGATCCTCTTGATGTATTTTTGAATTTGGTTTGCTAATATTTTGTTGAGTATTTTTGCATCTACGTTCATCAGGGATATTGGTCTGTAATTTTCTTTTTTGGTGCGGTCTTTGCCAGGTTTTGGTATTAGAGTGATGCTGGCTTCATAGAATGAGTTTGGAAGTATTCCCTCCTCTTCTATTTTTTGGAAAACTTTAAGGAGAATCGGTGTTATTTCTTCTCTATATGTCTGGTAGAATTCAGAGGTGAATCCATCAGGCCCAGGGGTTTTGTTCTTGGGTAGTTTTTTGATTACCAATTCAATTTCGTCGCTGGTGATTGGTGTGTTTCATTTCTCTGTTTCCTGCTTGGTTAATCTTGGAAGGTTGTATTTTTCCACAAAGTTGTCCATTTCTTCTATGTTTTCCAGCTTGTTAGCATATATATTCTCATAATATTCTCTTATGATTCTTTGTATTTCTGTGGGGTCCGTCATGATTTTTCCGTTCTCATTTCTGAATCTGTTTATGTGTGTAGATTCTCTTTTTCTCTTAATGAGTCTGGCTAGGAGTTTATCTATTTTGTTTATTTTTTCAAAGAACCAGCTCTTGGTTTTATTGATTTTTTCTATTCTTTTATTCTTCTTAATTTCATTTATTTTTCTGTAACCTTTATTATGTCCCTCCTTCTGGTGACTTTGGGCCTCATTTGTTCTTTTTTTCCAATTTCAGTAATTGTGTCTTTAGACTATTCATTTGGGAATGTTCTTCTTTCTTTAGATAGGCCTGGATTGCAATATACTTTCCTCTTAGAACTGCCTTTGCTGCGTCCCACAGAAGTTGTGGCTTTGTGTTGTTGTTGTCATTAGTCTCCATATATTCTTTGATTTCTGTTTTGATTTGGTCGTTAACCCATTGATTAATTAGGAGAGTGTTGTTAAGTCTCCATGTATTTGTGAGCCTTTTTGATTTCTTTCTAAAATTTATTTCTAGTTTTATACCTTTATGATCTGAGAAGTTGGTTGGTAGGATTTCAATATTTTTGAATTTACTGAGGTTCTTTTTGTGGCCTAGTATGTGGTCTATTCTGGAAAATGTTCCATGTGCACTTGAGAAGAATGTGTATCTTGCTGCTTTTGGGTGTAGAGTTCTGTAGATGTCTGTTAGGTCCATCTGTTCTAGTGTGTTGTTCAGTGCCTCTGTGTGTTTACTTATTTTCTCTCTGGTTGATTTGTCCTTTGGAGTGAGTGGTGTGTTGAAGTCTCCTAAAATGAATGCATTGCTCTCTATTTCCTCCTTTAATTCTGTTAGTATTTGTTTCACATATGCTGGCACTCCTGTGTTGGGTGCATATATATTTATAATGGTTAAATCTTCTTGTTGGATTGACCCCTTTATCATTATGTAATGTCCTTCTTTATCTCTTGCTACTTTCTTCGTTTTGAAGTCTATTTTGTCTGATACAAGTACTGCAACACCTGCTTTTTTCTCTTTGTTGTTTGCATGAAATATCTTTTTCCATCCCTTCACTTTTAGTCTGTGTATATCTTTGGATCTGAGGTGAGTTTCTTGTAGGCAGCATATAGATGGGTCTTGCTTTTTTATCCATTCTGTTACTCTGTGTCTTTTGATTGGTGCATTCAGTCCATTTACATTTAGGGTGATTATTGATAGATATGTACTTATTGCCATTGCTGGCTTTAGATTCCTGGTTAACCAGGGTTCAAGAGTTGCTTATTTAGTATCTAACAATCTAACTTAACTTTCTTGTTAAGTTATTGTAAACACAGTCTGATGTTTCTTTATTTCTCAACCTTCTTATTCCTCCTCCTCCATTCTTTCTATAATAGGTGTTTATTCTTTGCCTTTAGTTAGTATTTGGATGGTCTGCTTTCTTTGCTATGATTTTATTTTCTCTGGTGACATCTTTTTAGCCTTAGGTGTGCTTCCATCTAGAGCAGTCCATTTAAGATATCCTGTAGTGGTGGTTTATGAGAGGCAAACTCTCTCAACTTTCGTTTGTCTGGAAATTGTTTAATCCTTCCATCATATTTAAGTGATAATTCTGCTGGATACAATATTCTTGGTTCGAGGCCCTTCTGTTTCATAATGTTAAATATATCATGCCATTCTCTTCTGGCCTGTATAGTTTCTGTTGAGAAGTCTGATGATAGTCTGATAGGTTTTCCTTTGTAGGTGATCTTTGTTCTCTCTCTAGCTGCCTTTAATACCCTGTCTTTATCTTTGATCTTTGCCATCTTAATTATTATGTGTCTTGGTGTTGTCTTCCTTCTGTCCCTTGTGTTGAGAGACCTATGAGCTTCGGTGGACTGCGAGACTACTTCCTTCCCCAGCGAGGGAAAGTTTTCAGCAATTATTTCTTCAAAGACACTTTCTATCCCTTTTTCTCTCTCTTCTTCCTCTGGTACTCCTATAATGCGAATATTGTTCCGTTTGGATTGGTCACACAGTTCTCTTAATATTCTTTCATTCCTAGAAATCCTTTTATCTCTCTCTGCCTCAGCTGCTCTGTACTCCTGTTCTCTGTTTTCTATTCCATTAACAGTCTCTTGCATCTCATCCATTCTGCTGTTAAGCCCGTCGATCGCTTGTCTGATTTCTGCATTGTCTTTCCTCAGTTCCCTCACTTCCTCCCTCAGCTCTTGCACATTTCTCTGTAGGTCCATCAGCATGGTTATGACTTTTATTCTGAATTCTTTTTCAGGGAGGCTGTGCATTTCCATCCCTTCAGACTCCCTCTCTGGGGTTGTCTGGTTGATTTTGGTCTGAACCATATTCCTCTGTCTTTTCATGGCTATAGAATTGGTCACTGATAGTTGCCACGTATGTCAGCTGGGCTATTTAAGACTTTAAAAAGAGAAGAAAAAAAAAGAGAAAAAAAAGGAAAAAGAGGAAAGAAAGAAAGAAAAAACGAAGAAAAGAAAAAACAAAAACAAAACAGAAAACAAAAGAGAACAAAAAAACAAAAAAAAAATGCCCACCGGACGTAGATTCTGTGGGAATGCTGTAGGTGGCGCTATTGCCCCACTATTCCACAGCTGTGACTGCGCCGCTCTGCAGGGCCCTTTATCGCTCTGGCAGGGGTGGGAACGAATAGGAGGCTGTTGATCTCAGTGAGAAGTGTTAAGTATGGCTACACTTCCTCAGTCGCCAGCTAAGGCGTCTGAAACTCCCCGGACTCCCAGCCTGCTGGGCTGAGTGTGCTGGGGCGATCCAGCTCCTCCGCTGGGCTCCTGTCTCTTTAAGACCGCTGAAGAAAGCGCGCGCTTTTTTTTTTTCCTTCCCGGGAGCCGGCTGCAAGCACCCTGGCACGTTCCCTGCTCAGATTCTGCCCCTCTGTCTCTCCAACCTCTGCTGCACTGCGCAATGTGAGTCAGCACTCCAGCACAGATGACCGGGGCTAGCGACTTCACGGGGTGTACTTCCACTCCCTCCCGGCTCTGAATCCTCTCCTCCTGCCACTGCGCTAGGTTGGGGGAGTGCTCGGGTCCTGCCGCGTCGCGGCTCCGTATCTTACCCGCCTCTTGCGGTGCCAAGTGCTCTTGGGTGTAGCTGCACGCTGTGCACTTTCCTGTGTATTCTCGTCTCTCTTTTAGGAATAGATGTATTTGCTGTGTTTTCGTAGATAAATATAGTGTTGGGAGGAGATTTCTGCCACCCTGCTCACACCACCATCTTCCCGGAAGTCCTCAGAAAGAAGGAATATTAAGAGAACTGTGTGACCAATCCAAACGGAACAATATTCGCATTATACGAGTACCAGAGGAAGAAGAGGGAGAAAAAGGGACAGAAAGTGTCTTTGAAGAAATAATTGCTGAAAACTTCCCCATGCTGGGGAAGGAAATAGTCTCGCAGTCCATGGAAGCCTACAGATCTGCCAACACAAGGGACCCAAGGAAGACAACACCAAGACACATAACAATTAAAATGTCAAAGATCAAAGATAAGGACAGAGTATTAAAGGCAGCTAGAGAAAGAAAAAAGATCACCTTCAAAGGAAAACCCATCAGACTAACATCAGACTTCTTAACAGAAACCTTAAAGGCTAGAAGAGAATGGCATGATATATTTAATGCAATGAAACAGAAGGGCCTTGTAGAAGAATACTGTATCCAGCACGATTATCATTTAAATATGATGGAGGGATTAAACAATTTCCAGACAAGCAAAAGCTGAGAGCATTTGCCTCCCATAAACCATCTCTACAGGACATCATAAAGGAACTGCTCTAGAGCAAAGCACTCCTAATGCTAAAAAGCGGTCACCGGAGAAAAGAAAATCATAACAAAGAAAGCAGACCATCCAAACACTAACTAAAGGCAAAGAATAAAACACCTAGTATATAAAGAATGGAGGAGCAAGAATAAGAACGGAGAGAAATAAAGAAACGTCAGACTGTGTTTACAATAACTTAAAAAGAAAGTTCAGTTACATTGTTACATAGTTAAGAAGCAACCCATGAACCTTTCGTAACCACAAATCTAAAGCCAGCAATGGCAATAAGTACATATATATCGATAAGCACCTAAATGTAAATGGACTGAATGCACCAAACATAAGACACAGAGTAACAGAATGGATAAAAAAGCAAGACACATCTATATGCTGCCTACAAGAAACTCACCTTAAACGCAAAGATATACCCAGATTAAAAGTGAAAGGATGAAAAAAGATATTTCATGCAAACAACGAGGAGAAAAAAGCAGTTGTTGCATTACTTGTATCAGACAAAATAGACTTCAAAACGAGGAAAGTAGCAAGAGATAAAGAAGGACATTACATAATGGTAAAGGGGTCAGTCCAACAAGAGGATATAACCATTATAAATATATATTCACCCAACACAGGAGAGCCGGCATATGTGAAACAAATACTAACAGAATTAAAGGAGGAAATAGAAAGCAATGCATTCATTTTAGGTGACTTCAACACACCACTCACTCCAGAGGACATATCAACCAGAGAGAAAATAAGTAAAGACACAGAGGCACTGATCAACACACTAGAACATATGGACCTAACAGATATCTACAGAACTCTTCACCCAAAAGCAACAGGATACACATTCTTCTCAAGTGCACATGTAACATTTTCCAGAATAGAACACATACTAGGCCACAAAAAGAACCTCAGTAAGTCGAAAATATTGAAATTCTACTAACCAACTTCTCAGATTATAAAGGTATTAAACTAGAATTAAACTTTAGAAAGAAAACCAAAAGGCTCACAAATACATGGAGACTTAACAACATTCTCCTAATTAATCAATGGGTCAGTGACCAAATCAACACATAAATCAAAGAGTATATGGAGACAAATGACAACAACAACACAAAGTCACAACTTCTGTGGGACGCAGCAAAGGCAGTTCTAAGAGGAAAGTATATTGCAATCGAGGCCTATTTAAAGAAGGAACAACATGCCCAAATGAATAGTCTAAAGACACAATTACTGAAATTGGAAAAAGAAGAAGAAATGAGACCCAAAGTCACCAGAAGGAGGGACATAATACAGATCAGAGAAGAAATCAATAAAATTGAGAAGAATAAAACAATAGAAAAAATCAATGAAACCAAGAGCTGGTCCTTTGAAAAAATAAACAAAATAGATAAACCCCTAGCCAGACTCATTAAGAGAAAAAGAGAATCTATACACATAAACAGAATCAGAAATGAGAAAGGAAAAATAATGACGGATCCCACAGATATACAAAGAATTATAAGAGAATACTATGAGAATCTATATGCTAGCAAGCTGGAAAACCTAGAAGTAATGACAACTTCTTAGAAAAATACAACCTTCCAAAACTGACCAAACAAGAAACAGAAAAACTAAACAGACCAATCACCAGCAACGAAATTGTATCAGTAATCAAAAACCTACCCAAGAACAAAACACCCGGACCAGATGGATTCACCTCTGAATTCTAGCAGACATATAGAGAAGAAATAACACCGATTCTCCTTAAAGTGTTCCAAAAAATAGAAGAGGAGGGAATACTTCTAAACTCATTCTCTGAAGCCAGCATCACTCTAATACCAAAACCGGGGAAAGACCTCACCAAAAAAGAAAACTACAGACCAATATCCCTGATGAACATGGATGCAAAAATACTCAACAAAATATTAGCAAACCAAATTCAAAAATACTCAAGAGGATCATACACCATGATCAAGTGGGATTCATCCCAGGGATGCAAAGATGGTACAACATTCGAAAATCCATCAACATCATCCACCACATCAACAAAAAGAAGAACAAAAACCACATGATCATTTCCATAGATGCTGAAAAAGCATTTGACAAAATTCAGCATCCATTCATGATTAAAACTCTCAACAAAATGTGTATAGAGGGCAAGTACCTCAACATCATAAAGGCCATATATGACAAACCCTCAGCTAACATCATACGTAACAGCGAGAAGCTAAAAGCCTTTCATCTAAGATCAGGAACAAGATGGAAGCCCACTCTCTCCAATGTTATTCAACATAGTACTGGAGGTCCTAGCCACAGCAATTAGACAAAACAAAGACATACAAGGCATCCAGATTGGTAAAGAAGAATTTAAATTGTCACTATTTGCAGATGATATGATACTGTACTTTAAAAACCCTAAAGACTCCACTCCAAAACTACTAGAACTAATATCTGAATTCAGCAAATTTGCAGGTTACAGAATTAACACACAGAAATCTGTTGCTTTCCTATACGCTAACGATGAACTAAAAGAAAGAGAAATCAGAAAAACAATTCCATTCACAATTGCATCAAAAGGAATAAAATACCTAGGAATAAACCTAATGAAGGAAGTGACAGAACTGTACTCTGAAAACTACAAGACACTCCTAAGAGAAATGAAAGAGGGCACTAACAAATGGAAACTCATCCCATTATCTTGCCTAGGAAAAATAAATATTGTCAAAATGGCTATACTACCTTAAGCAATCTACAGATTTAATGCAATCCCTATCAAAATACTAACAGCTTTCTTCACTGAACTGGAACAAATAATTCTAAAATTCATATGGCAACGCAAAAGACCCCGAATAGCCAAAGCAATCTTGAGAAGGAAGAATAAAACAGGAGGAATTACGCTCCCTGACTACAAGCTCTACTACAAAGCCACAGTAATCAAGACAATTTGGTATTGGCACAAAAACACACCCACAGACCAGTGGAATAGAATACATAATCCAAACATCAACCCAAACACATACAGTCAATTAATATTTGATAAAGGAGCCCTGGATATACATTGGGGAGATGATGGCCTCTTCAGCAACTGGTGTTGGAAAAACTGGACAGCTACATGTAAGAAAATGAAACTGGACTACTGTCTAGCCCCATACAGAAAGATACACTCAAGATGGATCAAACACCTGAATGTAAGTCATGAAACCATAAAACTCTTAGAAAAAAATATAGGCAAAAATCTCTTGGACATAAACATGAGTGACTTCTTCATGAACATATCTCCCCGGGCAAGGGAAACAAAAGCAAAAATGAACAAGTGGTACTATATCAAGGTGAAAAGCTTCTGTACAGCAAAGGACACCATCAGTAGAACAAAAAGACTTCCTACAGTATGGGAGAATATATTCATAAATGACGTATCCGATAAGGGGTTGACATCCAAAATATATAAAGAACTCATGCATCTCAACAAACAAAAAGCAAATCGTCCAATTAAGAAAAGGCAGGGGACATGAATAGACACTTCTCCAAAGAAGAAATTCAGATGGCCAACAGGCACATGAAAAGATGCTCCACATCGCTAATCATCAGAGAAATGCAGATTAAAACCACAATGAGATATCACCTCACACCAGTGAGGATGGCCAACATACAAAACACAAACAACAACAAATGTTGGAGAGGATGTGGAAAAAAGGGACCCTCCTACACTGCTGGTGGAAATGCAAATTTGTTCAACCATTGTGGAAAGCAGTATGGAGGTTCCTCAAAAAACTCAAAATAGAAATACCATTTGACCCAGGAATTCCACTCCTAGGAATTTACCCTAAGACTACAGCAGCCCAGTTTGAAAAAGACATATGCACCCCTATGTTTATTGCAGCACTATTTACAATAGCCAAGAAATGGAAGCAACCTAAGTGTCCATCAGTAGATGAATGGATAAAGAATAGGCCGTACATATCCACAATGGAATATTATTCAGCCATAGGAAGAAAACAAATCCTACCATTTGCAACAACATGGATGGAGCTAGAGGGTATTATGCTCAGTGAAATAAGGCAAGCCGAAAAAGACAAGTACCAAATGATTTCACTCATTTGTGGAGTATAAGAACTGAGAAAAAAACTGAAGGAACAAAACAGCAGCAGACTCACAGAACCCAAAAACGGACTAATAGTTACCAAAGGGAAAGGGACTGGGGAGGATGGGTGGGAAGGGAGGGACAATGGGGGAAAAAGGGGCATTCCGATTAGCAGATGTTATGTTAGTGGGGCACAGAGAAGGCAGTATAGCACAGAGAAGACAAGTAGTGACTCTATAGCATCTCACTATGCTGATGGACAGTGAGTGTAATGGGGTTGGTGGGGGGGACCTGATGAAGGGGGTAGTGTAATCACCATATTACTCATATAATTGTAGATTAATGATATCAAAATAAGCTTAAAAATATACATACATATAAACCATTCTGAGCTCCCAGGCCACACAAAAACACGTGGAGAGCTGGATTTGGCTGACCCTTGATATGTGGCATTGAAAAGAAGTTTTTGCAGAAATTTTGGCAGAGGCAACAATCCCCCTAGCCCTTTCCTCACATACTTTGTAGTTAGAAAGAGTGCCGTAAGCTTGGGAGAGGGGATTTCCAGAGCTGATTTCCCTTGTACTGTATTCTTTCCAGTTGTTTAAGGTCTGTCTTTTCAGGATCAGTCTCATGTTTTTCCCAGTGTTTCTGTGGGTTTGTACAGTACTGGAAACACCAAAATGACCAGTGATGGGGATTGGTTAAATTATTGGATCTACATCCATACAACATAAACAAGCAGAAAATTGATGACAATGTAGATTTCTACTCATGAAAAAAATGACGCTCGTAGTTGAGTGAAGATAGGCAAGTTATTAAGCATAATGTCTAGTTTAATCCCTCTGATGTAAATGTAGTGCTCTATAAATACATAGTAAAAGTTATAAGCAAATGTTACATGTTAAGCAAATATAACATAGGAGCAAACATAAAAAAATAAATCCAACCCTATTTAGGTAGAAGAATCAATAGATAATATAACTAAAGAAAAGTGAGAACAGCTTCTAATGAGTCCTTTAATATTCTAAAATACAGGTTAAATCCCACCTAGAAGGAATTCTTGTAATGAAAATATTCAAGACTATCAGATGATAACTTAAATTTTATAAAACTTCTCAAAATAAATTATTAAAATGTGTGCAAATATTTGAAAACATAATTTTCAAAGCCTGAAAATATCTGTGTAAAAATATTTAATGATGACATTTTAAGGTTTCTTATTCTTCTATCACTTTTAGATGTATTGTTTTTATAAAGTTATGAAGAATCATATGACATATCAGGATGGTATGTGTTTTTTAAATAATAAATGTATTAAATATACAATCTTGGCAATTCGTTTTCCTAAATCTGGTTGCACATAAAAATTTGAAAAGAACACATTAATGTGAAAATGGAAAAGAAATGAAGTTCCCCTTTTCTAGATTATCAACTACTCAACTATGATTATATTTTACCTCTGTCTCCATTTTATGTAGTTAACCCTTCCTTTTCCTTTCAACACTGAACATACAGTTTTAATAAATGGCATCTATCCATATATGACAAAACCACAGCCAACATTATACTTAACAGGGAAAAGATGAAAGCTTGTCCTTTAAGATTAGGAACAAGAGAAGGATACCTACTCTCTCCACTTTTATTCAACATAGTTTTGGAGGTCCTGGCCACAGCAATCAGACAACACAAAGAAATAAATGGCATTCAGATTGGTAAGGAAGAGGTTAAACTGTCCCTGTTTGCAGATGACATGACATTGTACATAAAAAAAATCCTAAAGAATCCACTCGAAAACTATTATATCTAATATCTGAATTCAGCAAAGTTGCAGGATACAAAATTAATATACAGAAATCTGTTGCATTCCTATACACTAACAACAAACAAGCAGAAAGAGAAATCAAAAAACAATTCCATTGACAATAGCATCAAGAAGAATAAAATACCTAGGAATAAACCTATCAAAGGAAGTGAAAGACTTATACTCTCAAAACTGTAAGACACTCATGAGAGAAATTAAAGAAGATACCAATAAATGTAAACACATCCCATGCCCAAGGATAGGGAGAATTAATATTGTCAAAATGGCCATCCTGCCTAAAGCAGTCAACAGATTCAATGCAATCCCTATCAAAATACCAACAGTATTCTTCAATGAACTAGAGCAAATCATTCTAAAATTCATATGGAACCACAAAAAACCCCGAATAGCCAAAGCAATCCTGAGAAGGAAGAATAAAGTGAGGGGATTAAGTTCCCCGACTTCAAGCTCTACTACAAAGCCAGAGTAATCAAGACAGTTTGGTATTGGCACAAGAACAGACCCATAGACCAGTGGAACGGACTAGACAGCCTAGATATAAACCCAAGCATATATGGTCATTCAATTAATATACGATAAAGGAGCCATGGATATACAATGGGGATATGACAGCTTCTTTAATAGCTTGTGTTGGCAAAACTGGACAGCTACATGCAAGAAAATGAAACTGGATAACTGTCTAACCCCATACACAAAAGTAAACTCAAAATAGATCAAAGACCTGAATGTAAGTCATGAAACCATAAAGCTCTTAGAAGAAAACATAGGCAAAAATCTCTTGAATATAAACATGAGCATCTTTTTCCTGAATGCATCTCCTCAGGCAAGGGAAACAAAATAAAAACTGCACAAATGGGCTGACATCATGCTAAAAAGCTTCTGTACAGCAAAGGACACCATCAGTATAGTAAAAAGGCATCCTACATTATGGGAGAATATATTTGTAAATGACACATATGACAATGGGTTAATATCCAAAATATATAAAGAGCTTACACAACTCAACACCCAAAAAGCAAATAACCCTATTAAAAAATGGGGGAGGATATGAACAGACACTTTTCCAAAGAAGAAATTCAGATGCCCAATAGGCACATGAACAGATGCTCCATATCGCTAATTATCAGAGAAATGCAATTTAAAACCACAATGAGATATCATCTCACACCAGTAAGGATGGCCAACATAGAAAATACTAGGAACAACAAATGCTGGGGAGGATCTGGAGAAAGGGAAACCCTCCTACACTGCTGGTGGGAATGTAACATAGTTCAACCATTGTGGAAAGATGTGCGGAGGTTCCTCAAAAAGCTAATAATGGAAATACCATTTGACCTAGTAACTACACTCCTAGGAATTTACCCTAAGAATTCAGGAGCCCAGTTTCAAAAGGACATATGCACCCCTATGTTTATCACAGCACTATTTACAATAGCCAAGAAATGGAAGCAACCTACGTGTCCATCAGTAGATGAATGGACAAAGAAGATGTGGTACATATAAACAATGGAATATTATTCATCCATAAGAAGAAAACATATCTAACCATTTGCAACAACATGGATGGAGCTAAAGGGTATTATGCTCAGTGTAATAAGCCAGGCAGAGAAAGACAAGTACCAAATGATTTCACTCATCTGTGGAGCATAACAACAAAGCAAAAACTGAAGGAACAAAACAGCAGTAGACTCACAGAACCCCAGAATGGACTAACAGTTGCCAAAGAGAAAGGGACTGGGGAGGGTGTGTGGGATGTGAGGAAGGTAGAAGGGGAATAAGTGGCATTATGATAAGCACTTGTAAAATAGGAGGGGGTGGCACGTGGAAGGCAGTATAGCACAGAGAAGACTACTGACTCTACAGCATCTTACTATGCTGATGGACAGTGATTGTAATGGGGTATGTGATGGGGACTTGATAATGGGAGGAATCTGGTAACCACAATGTTGGTCATGTGATTGTATATTAATTATACCAAAATAAAAATAACAAAATAAAACATACTTGAAAAAATTAAAATAAAATAAATGGCATCTATTTTCCCTTTTTCCCCCCTGAGATTTCCAAAGACTTAAGATAATGATAAATGAAGATATCTAGAAACTGAGTATTAAAAGCATAAGATGGTATACCTCTAATATTTCTTATTTTTAATTACTTTGTCACCATTTTGTACCAATGCCCAATAAATTATTTTGCTATTGACTGATGGAAAATACCTCTTGGTTAAAAAAGAAAAAAAAATCAATAAAATTTTATTTCAATTGTCTAAATTTAAAATCACACAATGATTCTTTTTTTAAAAATAAAATAGCCTAGAAAGGTATTTGACATTCTTGTGACACATTAACTATTTAGAAAATTTGGGATATGTAAAGAATAATATTCAATAAATTGATCTTCAATCTAATTTTCAATAAGTATCTTAATAATAAAATATATACACTAATATATGAAAAAATGTTCATTACAAAGATGGAGAGTAATGGATATGTTCTCTAACTGATAAGTGTTTCAGTGATTATTTAATATAGCCTAATTCCATGTTTCTCTAATTTAAGAGACAGATTTTTTTTCATATTTTAACATCTATGAAATCAGAAGGTGTCTTAGAATCCCTCTTGTCAGGGAGCCATTGTGACACAGCTGTCATTGCCTGTTTATATGAATCAAAATACACAGAAAGGGTATTGGGGCTTGAATGTCCCAGAGATAATAGGAGAGCATGCTCTTAAGAAATGCTGCATCACCAACACTCTTAGTATCACACAGCACAATTTACACAAAAAAAAAAACACTGATAACTCTGGGTCAAAATATAATTCAGTATTGTCAGTCTGAATATGAAAGAATTCTGCAAATACACTGTTTTGCATGCATACACATATATGTAAAGACAGGGAGAGAGAGGATTTAAATAATATATGTTTAAAAAGTCTAAAAGACCTTTTAAATAAATATAAGATAAAATGTCTAAGGGATATGAAAGTATTATGCCAGAAGTATAATTGACAAGCATTTTTTTTTCTTTAGTAAGACATAGAACACCACTATGTCTTTGGTATAGCAGACACTTTGGGTGTCCATTTCTACAACTCCTTGACACACCTCTAATTTCAGCTTCAGCTATGGTAGTGGTTCCTGTGCTCAGTCTACCAGGCCCTAAAGACCCCAAACTTACATATATTCGCATAACTGTTTTCCAATAAAACTTTATTTCTAAAAGCCAATAGTGGGTAAGATTTGGTCCACAGGCTGATCTCTTACCTGGAACATTGTTTTATGGCTGTAGAATATTTGTAATTTACTTTACTAACATCCAATTCTTGAACATGAAAATTTTTTTCCCCAAGAATTTGCTTTCACAAACATTCTAGAGTATTTCTTTAGGTAAGGAGATTATTTCTCCACCTTAATTCTTACATATACATGAAAGCTTTTATTATGTTTGCCTTGCCATCCAGAAAATCTATGCCAAAGTACTTTCATACTACAGTGTTTGAGAGGATCACTTTCCTAACACCACCTAAAATGGACATTTGGGGGGCATTTTCTTAGATACTCTAATTTTGCTAAATGACCATTATTTACTTCTTTTAAAATCAAAGTCATAAGTACTGATCATTTTTATTTTAAATTTAAATAATATTTATACACAAAATACTTCCATTTATTTTTAAGGAATTTTATTATTATTATTTAAACATCTTCTTATAAATTAAAAATAGAAGAAATGGGAAAAGGATCTGAAACTCTCTTTTCCTTTTGATAGCTGGATTGTTTTCTCCTGGAAAGTAAGTCTTTTCAGTAATCACAAATACTATTCAACACCTACTACATGGCATCTAATGATATCAGCTGAAAGAATGAATACAATTAATTTTAGTGAACATTCTTTTGTAGATATCTTAATACATATATATATTCACAAATATACTCTAAAAGTATTTGTTCGGATGACTTTTTCCTCCCAGCATATTGTTCCTTTTTGCCATTGAACCCAGCACCTAGAAAACATTGCTGTCCATGGCCTGGCTAAGTTGTACTCATATGCACATACTGACTGCTAAGATTATTTAACAAAACTACTTTTCTATTATATACAATTTTCAGCTTTTCTTTTCCTTTTAAATGTAGCAAAAAAAATGTTAATACTTTTACTCTCCTCACAAATAACACAAAGAGCTCAGAACACTGACTTTATTTAGCTCTTTTCTATTTATTCCCACTACATGCTGATGTTTTACATGTGTTTTTCATTTAAATTCCCACATATTCATTCACAGTACTGAATCACTATGCTATACACCTGAAACTAACGTAGGGTTATATGTCAATATCTCAATTTTAAAAATTAAATGAAAAAATGACATATATGCACAACTTTCTTGAATACTTATTCCTTCCTGCATCTTCACAACATTACCCAGGGGTGGATGGTGGGGATATCTTTATTTCTCATTCTCCCAATATTGTCACTTTGCACAAACCCAGCAGGCAACACAGAAAAGGAACACTATGTGAACACTAACTCTGGAGCCATACCACCCCAGGCATAGATTCATTCGGAAATCTTTCCTTATCAGTTTGTAGAGTACCTCTTATTTGACTTTTCCCAAGTCTCACCTTCTGTACCCTCTTTTAGAGTTAGTTAAAACAAAAGTACATATTTAAATACCCTAGAAATTAAAGAAGTTTTTTATGCACTGGGACTTCTTTTAACTTTCTGGGTTTTTATCTGTATTGTTGTTTTGGTTTATCAAAGATTAAAATCTTGCCACCTTTTTGGTGACTTTAAAAATATGTATAAAATGGTATTTACAAAATGCTTCAAATTCATCTTGATACATGCATTCTCTCTTCCTCTTCACCCCTTTTATACCCTCTCACTTTTAACTACTAGTTCTTGCTTTAAGTTTAGTAGCATTAGGATCTCATTTATTAGTTTTCCCATGCAATTAGTTTTCACTTCTATTTTAAGAATCTTTATTTACAACTATAAGCTCACAATCACTTTATACTAGTCATTTAGATGTCTTTGAAAATAAAATATTAAATTATGAAAATATAATATTCATGAAACAAGTATCAAAATAACTTGTCTTAAAGGATTATAATATCAGTTTCTTTCATTTTTTTAAAATTTATTTTGGTATTATTCTACAATTACATGTGCAATATTATGGTTATTAAACTACCCCCTTTATCAGGTCCCCCCCACCAACACAATTACAGTCACTGTCCATTAGCGTAGTGAGATGTTACAGAATCACTACTTGTCTTCTCTGAGTTGTACAGCCCTCCCCATGCCCCCCCAACATTACATCAGCTAATCGTAATGCCCCTTTTTTCCTCTTACACCTCCCTTCCCACCCATCTTCCCCAGTCCCTTTCCCTTCGGTAACTATTAGTCCGTTCTTGGTCTCTGTGAGTCTGCCGCTGTTTTGTTCCTTCAGTTTTTCTCTATGTTCTTATACTCCCCATATGAGTGAAATCATTTGGTACTTGTCTTTCTCTGCCTGGCTTATATCACTGAGCATAATACTCTCTAGCTCCATCAATATTGTTGCAAATGGTAGGATTTGTTTTCTTCTTATGGCTGAATAATATTCCATTGTGTATAGGTACCACCTCTTCTTCATCCATTCATCTACTGATAGACACTTAGGTTGCTTCCATTTCTTGGCTATTGAAAATAGTGCTGCGATAAATATAGGGGTGCATATGTCTTTTTCAAACTGCGCTGCTGCAGTCTTAGGGTAAATTCCTAGGAGTGGAATTTCTGGGTCAAATGGCATTTCTATTTTGAGTTTTTTGAGGAACATCCATACAGCTTTCCACAATGGTTGAACAATTTGCATTCCACCAGCAGTGTACGAGGGTTCCATTTTCTCGACATCCTCGCCAATATTTGTTGTTGTTTGTGTTTTAGAGGTTGGCCACTCTCACTGGTGTGAGGTGATATCTCATTGTGGTTTTAATCTGCATTTCTCTGATGATTAGCGATGTGGAGCATCTTTTCATGTGCCTGTTGGCCATCTGAATTTCTTCTTTAGAGAACTATCTATTCGTGTCCTCTGCCCATTTCTTAATTGGATTATTTGCTTTTTGTTTGTTAAGGTGCATGAGTTCTTTATATATTTTGGATGTCAATCCCTTATCACATACGTCATTATGAATACATTCTCCCATACTGCAGGATGTCTTTTTGTTCTACTGATGGTGTCCTTTGCTGTACAGAAGCTTTTCAGCTTGATATAGTCCCACTTGTTCATTTTTGCTTTTGTTTCCCTTGCCCGGGGAGATATGTTCATGAAGAAGTTGCTCATGTTTATGTCCAAGAGATTTTTGCCTATATTTTTTTTCTAAGAGTTATGATTCATGGCTTACATTCAGGTCTTTGATCCACCTTGAGTTTACCTTTGTGTACGGGGCTAGACAGTCGTCCAGTTTCATATTCTTACATGTAGCTGTCCAGTTTTGGCAACACCAGCTCCTGACGAGGCTGTCATCTCTGCATTGTGTACCCAAGGCTCCTTTATCAAATATTAATTGACTGTATATGTTTGGGTTAATGTTTGGATTTTCTATTCTTTTCCACTGGTCTGTGGGTCTGTTTTTGTGCCAATACCAAATTGTCTTGATTACTGTGGCTTTGTAGTAGAGCTTGAAGTCAGGGAGCGTTATTCCCCCTGTTTTATTCCTCCTTCTCAGGATTACTTTGGCTATTCGGGGTCTTTTGTGGTTCCATATGAATTTTAGAATTATTTGTTCCAGTTCATTGAAGAAAGCTGTTGGTAGTTTGATAGGGATTGCATTGAATCTGTAGATTGCTTTAGGTAGTACAGCTATTTTGACAACACTTATTCTTCCTAGCCAAGAGCATGGGATGCATTTCCATTTGTTAGTGTCCTCTTTAATTTCTCTTAGGAGTGTCTTATAGTTTTCAGAGTACAGGTCTTTCACTTCCTTCATTAGGTTTATTCCTAGGTATTTTATTCTTTTTGATGCAATTGTGAATGGAATTGTTTTTCTGATTTCTCTTTCAGTTAGTTCATCGTTAGTGTATATGAAAGCAACAGATTTCTGTGTGTTAATTTTGTATCCTGCAACTTTGCTGAATTCAGATATTAGTTCTAGTAGTTTTGAAGTGGAAACTTTAGGGTTTTTAAGTACAGTATCATGTCATCTGCAAACAGTGACAATTTGACTTCTTCTTTACCAATCTGGATGCCTTGTATGTCTTTGTTTGTCTGATTGTCGTGGCTAGGACCTCCAGTACTCTGTTGAATAACAGTGGAGAGAGTGGGCATCCCTGTCTTGTTCCCGATCTTAGATGAAAAGCTTTCAGCTTCTTGCTGTTAAGTATGATGTTAGCAGTGGGTTGTCATATATGGCCTTTGTGATGTTGAGGTACTTGCCGTCTATACCCATTTTGTTTACAGTTTTAATCATGAATGGATGCTGAGTTTTGTCTAATAATTTTTCAGCATCTATGGAGATGATCATGTGGTTTTTGTTCTTTTTTTTGTTGATGTGGTGGATGATGTTGATGGATTTTCAAATGTTGTACCATCCTTGCATCCCTGGGATGAATCACACTTGATCATGGTGTATGATCCTCTTAATGTATTTTTGAATTTGGTTTGCTAATATTTTATTGAGCATTTTTGCATCTACGTTCATCAGGGATATTGGTCTGTAATTTTCTTTTTTGGTGAGGTCTTTCCCCGGTTTTGGTATTAGAGTGATGCTGGCTTCATATAATGAGTTTGGAAGTATTCCCTCCTCTTCTATTTTTTGGAAAACTTTAAGGAGAATGGGTGTTATTTATTCTCTATATGCCTGGTAGAATTCAGAGGTAAATCCATCTGGTCCGGGGGTTTTGTTCTTGGGTAGTTTTTTGATTACTGATTCAATTTCGCTGCTGGTGATTGGGCTGTTTAGTTTTTCTGTTTCTTGCTTGGTCAGTCTTGGAAGGCTGGATTTTTCTAAGAAGTTGTCAATTTTTTCTAGGTTTTCCAGCTTGTTAGCATATATATTCTCATAATATTCTCTTATACTTTTTTGGATTTCTGTGGGGTCTGTCGTTATTTTTCCTGTCTCATTTCTGAATCTGTTTTTGTGTGTAGATTCTCTTTTTCTCATAATGTTTCTGGCTAGGGGTTCATCTACTTTGTTTATTTTTTCAAAGAACCAGCTCTTGGTTTCATTGATTTTTTTTCTATTATTTTATTCTTCTCAATTTTATTTATTTCTTCTCTGATTTTTATTATGTCCCTCCTTCTGCTGACTTTGGGTCTCATTTGTTCTTCTTTTTCCAATTTCAGTAATTGTGTCTTTAGACTATTCATTTGGGAATGTTGTTCCTTCTTTAAATAGGCCTGGATTGCAATATACATTCCTCTTAGAACTTCCTTTGTTGCGTCTCACAGAAGTTGTGGCTTTGTGTTGTTGTCATTAGTCTCCATATATTCTTTGATTTCTGTTTTGATTTGGTCGTTAACCCATTGATTAATTAGGAGAATGTTGTTAAGTCTCCATGTATTTGTGAGCCTTTTTGGTTTCTTTCAAAAATTTTTTCTAGTTTTATACCTTTGTGTTCTGAGAAGTTGTTTGGTAGGGTTTCAATATTTTTGAATTTAGTGAGGTTCTTTTTGTGGCCTAGTGTGTCGTCTATTCTGGAAAATGTTCCATGTGCACTTGAGAAGAATGTGTATCCTGTTGCTTTTGGGTGCAGAGTTCTGTAGATGTCTGCTGTTCCATCTGTTCTAGTGTATTGTTCAGTTCCTGTGTGTCTTTACTTATTTTCTGTCTGGTTGATCTGTCCTTTGGAGTGAGTGGTGTGTTGAAGTCTCCTAAAATGAATGCATTGCTCTCTATTTCCTCCTTTAATTCTGTTAGTATTTCTTTCACATATGCTGGCACTCCTGTGTTGGGTGCATATATATTTATAGTGGTTAAATCTTCTTGTTGGATTGACCCCTTTATCATTATGCAATGTCCTTCTTTATCTCTTGCTACTTTCTTCGTTTTGAAGTCTATTTTGTCTGATACAAGTACTGCACCTGCTTTTTTCTCTTTGTTGTTTGCATGAAATATCTTTTTCCATCCCTTCACTTTTAGTCTGTGTATATCTCTGGGTTTGAGGTGAGTTTCTTGTAAGCAGCATGTAGGTGGGTCTTGCTTTTTTATCCATTCGATTACTCTGTGTCTTTTGATTGGTGCATTCAGTCCATTTACATTTAGGGTGATTATCGATAGGTATGTACTTACTGGAATTGCTGGCTTTAGATTCATGGTTACCAAGGTTTCAAGGGTTGCTTCTTTACTATCTAACAATCTAACTTAACACTCTTGTTAAGTTATTGTAAACACAGTCTGATGTTTCTTTATTTCTCTCCCTTCTTATTCTTCCTCCTCCATTCTTTATATACTAGGTGTTTTATTCTTTGCCTTTAGTTAGTATGTGGATGATCTGCTTTCTTTGCTATGATTTTATTTTCTCTGGTGACAGCTTTTTAGCCTTAGGGGTGCTTCCCTCTAGAAAAGTCCATTTAAAATATCCTGCAGTGGTGGTTTATAAGAGGCAAATTCTCTCAACTTTCGTTTTTCTGGAAATTGTTTAATCCCTCCATCATATTTAAATGATAATCGTGCTGGATACAATATTCTTGGTTCGAGGTCCTTCTGTTTAATTACATTAAATATATCATGCCATTCTCTTCTGGCTTGTAAGGTTTCTGTTGAGAAGTCTGATGATAGTCTGACGGGTTTTCCTTTGTACATGATCTTTTTTCTCTCTCTAGCTGCCTTTAATACTCTGTCTTTATCTTTGATCTTTGCCATTTTAATTATTATGTGTCTTGATGTTGTTTTCCTTGGGTCCCATGTGTTGGGAAATCTGTGGGCTTCCGTGGACTTAGAAACTATTTCCTTCCCAAGCGTGGGAAAGTTTTCAGCAATTATTTCTTCAAAGACACTTTCTATCCCTTTCTCTCTCTCTTCTTCCTCTGGTACTCCTATAATGCGAATATTGTTCCATTTGGATTGGTCACACAGTTCTCTTAATATTCTTTCATTCCTAGAAATCCTTTTATCTCTCTCTGCCTCAGCTTCTCTGTACTCCTGTTCTCTGTTTTCTATTCCCTTAAGAGTCTCTTGCATCTCATCCAGTCTGCTATTAAGCCCATCGATCGCTTTTCTTATTTCTGCATTGTCTTTCCTCACTTCCCTCATTTCTCTGTAGATCCAACAGCATGGTTATGACTTTTTTTCTGAATTCCTTTTCAGGAAAACTGTGCATTTCCATCCCTTCAGGCTCCCTCTCTGGGTTTTTCTGGTTGATCTTAGTGTGGACCATATTCTTGTGTCTTTTCATGGCTATAGTAGTGGTCGCTGGTAGTTGCCACATATGTCAGCTGGGCTCTTTAAGACTTTAAAAAGAAAAAGAGAAAAAAATAATAATAAAGAAAAGAAAAGAACAAAGAAAGAGAAAAAAAAACAAAAAACAAAACAAAACAAAAAAAAATAAAACAAAACCACAACAACAACAAAAAAAGCCTACTGGGAGGAGATTCTGTGGGGATGCTGTAGGTGGCGTGGCGCTTTTGCTCCACTATTCCGCAGCCGTGGCCGCTGCAGGGCCCTTTATAGCTCTGGCCAGGGTGGGAATGAATGGGAGGCTGTTGATCTTTGTAGGAAGTCTAAGTGCGACTGGCCTTTCCCACTCGCCAGCTAAGGAGTCTGAAACTCCCCAGGACTCCCAGCCTGCTGGGCTGTGTGTGCCGGGTGATCCGGCTCCCCCGCTGGGCTCCTGTCTCTTTCAGACTGCTGAAAAAAGCACGTGCTTTTCTTTTCTTTTTTTTTTTTGCCTTCTCAGGAGCCGGCTGCAAGCACCCTGGCACGTTCCCCGCTCAGATGCTGCCCCTCTGTCTCTCCAATCTCTGCTACACTGCTTGATGTGTGTCAGCACTCCCCACGCAGATGACCGGGGCTAGTTATTTCACGGGGTGTACTTCCACTCTCTTCCAGCTCTGAATCCTCTCCTCCCGCCTGTGCGCTGGGGTTGGTGAGTGCTCGGGTCCCGCTGGGTTGCAGCTCCGTATCTTACCCGCCTTGCGGTGTCCCGTGTCCTCTCAGGTGTGGCTGCACACTGTGCACTTTCCTGTGTATTCTGGTCTCTCTTTTAGGAATAGTTGTATTTGCTGTATTTTCATAGATGTATATAGTTTTGGGAGGAGATTTCTGCTGCCCTGCTCACGCCGCCATCTTCCCCGATGTCCCCAGTTTCTTTCATTTTTTAAGAATTAAATAACACAGGCAAGTTTGAAATCACTGTTATGACCTTCTTAGGTCTAGTTCCCCTCCTCTACTTTCAGAACATCTGCTATCATTACTTTGATATACCCAGACCATTTTTTTTTTTACTTTATGGGTATGTACACATCGATAATATTTGGCACTGTGTTTTATGATTATCATACACTACGTAACATTCTTTAATCTGTTTCCTTTTCTTTTTTACTCAACATTATTATATGAACTCTAGCCATGTTGTTAAATGTAAATCTTATTTATTCATTTTAATTGCATTTAAATGTTCTTCCACACAATACACCATAAATTATACATTCATTTCTAATTGATTTGAAATGTTTCCCATTTTTCACTCTTATGTGCAACAAGTTTCACATATGCCAGAATTTTTCTTGGGCATAAACCAAGGAGTGAGATTGCTGGATCATGGAGTATTGCACATTTTCAGCATCGACAGGAATGCCAAACTGATGCCCCTAGTCCATACACAGTGCTGAAACATCATGTGTCCTAATCCTCACTTTACCTGGCTTAATTTTTGAAAGACTAATGAGTGTGAAGTGTTTTCTTGAGCATTTTTCAAGCTAATTATCTTCAGATTTTCTCTTCTATGAACATCTAATCATCATCTACAGTGAGTTTGAGGTTTCTAAATTATTTCATAATTAAACATATTTAAAAATTATATTCAATGGGTCTATATTAAATGGTTCTTGAATCTATATATTTTGTCTTAGTCTGTTTGGGGTACTATAACAAAATAACACAGATCTCTTCCTGGTTCACAGTGGTGTCTTCTTACTGTGTTGTCATATGATGGAAAGGAATAGGGAAATCTGTGGTTTCCTTTATTTATTGATTGATTGATTCTATTAATATACAATTACATGAGCAACATTATGGTTACTTGACTCCCCCATTACCAAGTCTCCACTACAAACTCCATTAAAATCACTGTCCATCAGCATAGTAAGATGCTATAGAATCACTACTTGTCTTCTCTGTGTTATACGGCCTTCCCCATGCCCCCACCCTTCCACATTATGTGTGGTAATCGTAATGCTCCTTTTTCCCCCTTATCCCTACCTTTCCACACATCCTCTTCCATCCCTTTCCCTTTGGTAACTATTAGTCCATTATTGGGTTCTGTGATTCTGCTAAAGTTTTGTTCCTAAAGGTTTTTTTTTGTTCTTATACTCCACATATGAGTGAAATCATTTGATACTTGTCTTTCTCCGCCTGGCTTATTTCACTGAGAATAATAACCTCTAGCTCCATCCATGTTGTTGCAAATGGTAGGATTTGTTTTCTTCTTATGGCTGAATAATATTCCATTGCGCATATGTACCACCTCTTCTTTATCCATTCATCTACTGATGGACACTTAGGTTGCTTCCATTTCTTGGCTATTGTAAATAGTGCTGTGATAAACATAGGGGTGCACATGCCTTTTTCAAACTGGGCTCCTGCATTCTTAGGGTAAATTCCTAGGAGTGGAATTCCTCGGCCAAATGGTATTTCTATTTTGAATTTTTGAGTAACCTCTATACTACTTTCAACAATGGTTGAACTATTTTACATTCCCTCCAGCAGTGTAGGATGGTTCCCCTTTCTCCACATCCTCACCAACTTTTGTTGTTGTTTGTCTTTTGGATGGTGGCCATCCTGACTGGTGTCAGGTGATATCTCATTGTGGTTTTAATTTGCATTTCTCTGATGATTAGCGATGTGGAGCATCTTTTCATGTGCCTGTTGGCCATCTGAATTTATTCTTTGGAGAAGTGTCTGTTTAAATCCTCTGCCCATTTTTTAATCGGCTTATTTGCCAATTTTTTTTGTTGAAATGCGTGAGCTCTTTATATATTTTGGATGTCAACCCTTTATTAGATATGTTATTTACGAATATATTCTCCCATACTGTAGGATGCCTTTTTATTCTGTTGATTGTGGCCTTTGCTGTACAGAAGGTTTTCAGCTTGATATAGTCCCACTTGTTCATTTTGGTTTTGTTTCCCTTGCCCAGAGAGATATGTTCATGAAGAAGTCGCTCATGTTTATGTCCAAGAGATTTTTGCCTATTTTTCTAAGAGTTTTATGGTTTTTTTGCTAAGAGTTTTATGGTTTCATGACTTACGTTCAGGTCTTTGATCCATTTCAAATTTACTTTTGTGTATGGGGTTAGACAATAATCCAGTTTCATTCTCTTACATGTAGTGTCCAGTTTTGCCAACACAAGCTATTGAAGAGGCTGTCATTTCGCATTGTCTATCCATGTCTCCTTTATTGTATATGAATTGACCATATATGTTTGGGTTAATATCTGGGCTCTCTATTCTGTTCCACTGGTCTGTGGGTCTGTTTTGTGCCACCACCAAATTGTCTTGATTACTATGGCTTTGTAGTAGAGCATGAGGTTTGGAAGCGAGATTCCCCCCTGCTTTATATTCTTCCTTCTCAGGATTGCTTTGGCTATTTTGGGTTTTTTGTGGTTCTATATGAATTTGAGAATATTTGTTCCAGTTCTTTGAAGAATGCTGTTGGTATTTTGGTAGGGATTGTACTGAATCTGTAGATTGCTTTAGGCAGGATGGCTATTTTGACAATATTAATTCTTCTTACCCAAGAGCATGGGATGAATTTCTATTGTTAGTGTTCTCTTTAATTTCTCGTGTAGTTTTTAGAGTATAGGTCTTTCACTTCCTTCATTAGATTTATTCCTAGATATTTTATTCTTTTTGATGCAATTGTAAATGGAATTGTTTTCCTGATTTCTCTTTCTTTTAGTTCATTGTTAGTGTACAGGAAAGCAACAGAGTTCTGTGCATTAATTTTGTATCCTGCTACTTTGCTGAATTCAGATACTAGTTCTAGTACTTTTGGAGTGGAGTCTTTAGTGTTTTTTATGTACAATATCATGTCATCTGCAAGTAGTGACAGTTGGACTTCTTCCTTACCAATCATGATGCCCTTTATTCCTTTTTTGTATGATTGCCATGGCTAGGACCTTCAGTACTATGGAGAATGGGCATTCTTGTCTTATTCCTGATATAAGGTGAAAAGCTTTCAGCTTCTTGCTGTTAAGTACGATGCTGGTGGGGGGTTTGTCATATATATGGCCTTAATTATGTTGAGGTACTTGCCCTCTATACCCATTTTGTTGAGAGTTTTTATCATGAACGGATGTTTAATTTTGCCGAATGCTTTTTCAGCATCTATGGAGATGATCATATGGTTTTTGTTCTTTTTGTTGATGTGTGATGTTGATGGATTTTTGAATGTTCTAACATCCTTGAAAGCCTGAGATGAATCCCACTTGACCATGGTGTATAATCTTTTTGTTGTATTTTTAAATTTCGTTTGCTAATATTTTGTTGAGTATGTTTGCATCTGTGTTCATCAAGGATATTGGTCTGTAATTTTCTTTATTTGTGGTGTCTTTGCCTGGTTTTGGTGTTAGGGTGATGCTGGCTTCATAGAATGTGTTTGGAAGTATTCCCTCCTCTTCTTTTTGGAATATTTTAAGGAGAATGGGTATTATGTCTTGTCTAAATGTCTGATAAAATTCAGTGTTGAGTCCATGTGGCCCGGGGGTTTTGTTCTTGGGTGATTTTGTGATTACTGATTCAATTTTGTTGCTGGTAATTGTTCTGTTTAGATTTTCTGTTTCTTTCTGCATCAGTCTTGGAAGGTTTTCTAGAAAGTTGTCCATTTCTTCTAGGTTATCCAGTTTGTTACCATATAGATTTTCATAGTATTCTCTAATAATTCTTTGCATTTCTGTGGTGTCTGTTGTGATTTTTCATTTCTCATTTCTGAGTCTAAGTGTGTAAATTCTCTTTTTCTCTTAAAAAGTCTGGCTAGGGGTTTGTCTATTTTGTTTATTTTCTCAAAGAACCAGCTCTTGGTTTAACTGATTTTTTTCTATTGTTTTATTCTCAATTTTATTTATTTTTTCTCTGATCTGTATTATGTCCCTCCTTCTGCTGATTTTAGGCCTCATTTGTTCTTCTTTTTCCAGTTTCAATAATTGTGACTTTAGACTAGTCATTTGGGATTGTCCTTCCTTCTTTAAATAGGCCTGGATTGCAATATGTTTTCCTCTTAGAAGTGCCTTTGCTGCGTCCCACAGAAGTTAGGGCTTTGTGCTGTTGTTTTCATTTGTCTCCATATGTTGTTCAATCTCTGTTTTAATTTGGTCATTGATCCATTGATTAGTTAGGAGCATGTTGTTAAGCCTCTATGTGTTTGTGAGGCTTTTTGTTTTCTTTGTACAATTTATTACTAGTTTTATAACTTTATGATCTGAAAAGTTGGTTGGTAGAATTTCAATATTCTTTAATTTACTGAGGCTCTTTTTGAGACCTAGTATGTGGTCTATTCTGGAAAATGTTCCATGTGCACTTGAGAAGAATGTGTATCCTGTTGCTTTGGGGTGTAGAGTTCTGTAGATGTATGTTAGTCCATCTGTTCTAGTGTGTTGTTCAGTGCCTCTTATTTCCTTATTTCCTTACTTATTTCCTGTCTGGTTGATCTGTCCTTTGGAGTGACTGGAGTGTTAAAGTCTCCTAGAATGAATGCATTGCATTTTATTTCCCCTTTTAATTCTGTTAGTATTTGTTTCACATATATGGTGCTTCTGTGCTGGGTGCATAGATTTATAATAGTTATATCCTCTTGTTGGACTGACCCCTCTATCACTATGTAATGTCCGTCTTTATCTCTTGTTACTTTCTTTCTTTTGAAATCTATTTTGTCTGATACAAGCACTCCAACTCCTGCTTTTTTCTCCCTATTGTTTCCATGAAATATATTTTTCCATCCCTTCACTTTTAGTCTGTGTACGTCTTTGGGTTCGAGGTGAGTCTCCTGTAAGCAATATATAGATGGGTCTTGCTTTTTTATCTATCCTATTACTCTGTGTCTTTGATTGTTGCATTCAGACCATTTACATTTAGGGTGATTATTAATAGATATGTACTTATTGCCCTTGCAGGCTTTGGATTCATGGTTACCAAAGGTTCAAGGGTAGTTTCTTTACTATCTGTCTAACTTTAACTCACTTATTATGCTTTTATAAACAAAGTCTGATGATCCTTTATTTCTCTCCCTTTTTATTCTTCCTCCTCCACTCTTTAAATGTTAGCTGTTTTATTCTGTACTCGTTTGTGTTTCCCTTGACTACTTTTGTGTATAGCTGATTTATTTTTTGCCTTTAGTTAGTATATGGTTTGTCTGCTTTCTTTGCTGTAATTTTATTTTCTCTGGTGACATCTGTTTAGCCTTAGGAGTATTTCTATCCTGAGCAGTCCCTTTAAAATACCCTGTAGAAGTCATCTTTGGGAGGCAAATTCCCTTAATTTTAGCTCATCTGGAAATTGTTTAATCCTTCCTTCAAATTTAAATGATAATCTTGCTGGATACAGTATTCTTCATTCAAGGCCCTTCTGTTTCATTGCATTAAGTATATCGTGCCATTCTCTTCTGTCCTGTAAGGTTTCTGTTGAGAAGTCTGATGATAGCCTGATGTGTTTTCCTATGTAGGTGATCTTTTTTCTCTCTCTGGCTGCCTTTAATACCCTGTCCTTGTCTTTAATCTTTGCCATTTTAATTATTATATGTCTTGGTGTTGTCCTCCTTGTGTCCCTTGTGTTTGGAGATGTGTGGGCTTCTATGGTCTGAGAGAATATTTCCTTCCACAGCTTGGGGAAATTTTCAGCAATTATTTCTTCAAAGACACTTTCTAACCCTTTTACTCTTTCATATTCTTCTGGTACCCCTATAATGCGAATATTGTTCCGTTTGGATTGGTCATACAGTTCTCTTAATTTTCTTTCATTCCTAGAGATTCTTTTATCTCTCTCTGCCTCAGCTTCTCTGTATACCTGTTCTCTGATTTCTATTCCATTAACAGTCTCTTGCACCTCATCCAGTCTTTTCTTAAGTCCTTTTATTGATTGCTTCATTTCTGTTATCTCCCTCTGGACTTCATCCCTTAGCTCTTGCATATTTCTCTGCAGTTCCATCATCACGGTTATGACTTTTATTTTGAATTCTTTTTCTGGAAGATTGGTGTATGTATCTCTCCGGCCCTCTCTCTGGTGTTGTTTGAATGATTTTGGACTGGAACAGGTTCTTCTGACTTTTCATGATGATAGAGGTGATCACCAGCAAGTGGCGTGTGTGTCAGCTGGGAGAACAAAGTCCCTTCCTGCTTTCTGTTTGCCTTGCCCTTCTCTGCTGCCTGTGCCTTTTACCCTCACACAGGAAACTGTCTCTGGTTAATCCACTGAGCTGCTGTATGTGGGGCAGTCCTTGACATAGCCTAGGGCAGTGGAAGGGATCACAGAGGAGCAGCATGTGTTCTCCTGCAAGAATGGCACCCTTTTGTGCCTTCCAGACCTTGCGCCATCTTACTCTGCCTGTGCCCAGCAGCTTTGCTTAGGCAGCAGCCTCTGGGTTTGGCCCACTTGTGTGCATGCTGGGAGAAGACTGTGTGGTTGCTGTGGGTGGGGCTGCTCCACAGCTGATCTGCAGCAATGGCGTTTCAGCTGGTTTGCTTGCAGTGCCATTGGGGGTAATGAACAGCAGGCTGCTTATTGCCATGAGGGGCTTTGGAGCTGCATTGCCACCCAGGGGGTTAGGGCGACTGAAGTCCTTAAGATTCCAGCTTGCTGGGCTGAATGTGCTGGCACAATTTTATCCACCTGTTAAACCCTTGTCCCTTTAAGACTTTTAAATCACCTGCTTTTCTTTTGTCCCAGGGGAGCCAGTTGTGGAAACCTGCTCATGAGTCTCTGTCTTGGATTTTACTTTTCCATTTCTCTATTATCCAGTACACCATGCAATGTGTGTCTGTGCTCCCGGTGCAGATTACTAGGGCTGGTTATTTAGCAGTCCTGTGCTTCCACTCCCTCCCCACTGATTCTTTTCCTCCCACTGGTGAGCTGGGGTGGGGGTAGTACTTGAGTCCTGCCAGGTCATGGCTTTGTATCTTACCCTTTTAGTGAGATGCTGAGTTCTCACAGATGTAGATGTAGCCTGGCTGTTGTACTGTATCTTCTGGTCTCTCTTTTAGGAATAGTTGTATTTGCTGTATTTTCAAAATATATATGGTTTTGGGAGGAGATATCCACCACCCTACTCATGCCGCCATTTTGAGGACACCCTCTCCCCCATTCTATGTGGTTTCTTTGAAGAACATCAGTGTCACTCATGAGGGATTTACCTTCATAACCTAAGCACCTTCCAAGGGCCCCACTTCCTAATAGTATCATACTGCGCATCAGAATTTCAACATATGAATGTGGTGGGGAGGCACAAATGTTTAGGCCATAGCACATGCTTTTGCAAAATCATATATTAAAAAGCTGGAAAGTAATGATTCACTGAGTTATATTCATTTTTTCAATGTAAAAGCATTTCATTATACAATAGAAAAGAATAATACTATTAAATTGCCACCCATCATATCAGAAAAGATTTTAATTGTTGAGAAATTCTGGAACACAAAGTAGCAGATACATGTTTTCCAATTTCTAGTTTACACTTGAAAGCTTAAATGTTATCACTGGCAAAAATGTCAGCTGTTTTCCCTGAAAGGACAGGTGTACTTTGTTCCTTTCTGAATTTTGCAGGAATGTCTGCCTAATATCCACATATGCCTATTAGTCATTTTTTTCAAGTAACATTTGTGCTCAATGAAAAAATGGCTCGTTGAGATGGAACTCAATCACAAAAGTGCTTCTCCTCAGTACAAACATTGTACTTCAACAACAGAAAGGCTCTATATGTACTTCTTATTCTCACACAGAATATTTAAAAGACTTGTACTCCAGCATTAAGACAGAACAAGAGTTTTTACTTTCTCCTAAAGGATCTTCTTAAGTGAAAATATTCATTTTTATTTTAAATTCATTATACTCATGAAAACAATGGCAAGTCCAGTTTGGTACTACTGTAGTTTTACCTTTCACAACTTGAGCATCACCAGTGTATATATCAACATAGAGAAAAAAGGCAAATCACATGTTCACATTGTTATGAAAACAGTTTTAACCTAATGGATCTCCTGACTGTATCCATGGAACTCCATGGAGTATATTATGAGAATCACTGTCTGTATTAGGTTAAACAACTCCTTTTATTGATACTTCTATAAACATATTGGCTTTCTAGGGAACATCTTCTGAGAAAATTGGTGAGCTCCCAGAGAAAAATCTCCAGTTGTAAATTAAATTTCTTCATTTTTTTAATGACTTTCCTTCTTAAAAAATACAGTGTTGATAACTTGAGTCTCTCATTCCAAAAAAAAAAAGGCTATTTGCTTACAATTTCTGTTTACTTCTCCCTAAGTA
The DNA here is from genome assembly GCA_032199065.1 of Smutsia gigantea. NCBI lineage: Eukaryota > Metazoa > Chordata > Mammalia > Pholidota > Manidae > Smutsia > Smutsia gigantea. The sequence goes on along the minus strand of JAVSCE010019299.1, from coordinate 26,054 downwards.
CTGAAGGAGATTTAGCAACATAAACAAGACCTGTTCTCAAAAATCTTTAATTTAGGAATCCTGCCAACTTGCTCTTTTGATACATGTGCCTCCCTTACATTTTGGGGGAAGTTGTATTCCTTTGTTTTCCAAAGTTTGCAAAAGAAAAATACCAAAAGATCTAATAACACTTTGTACATTGGGAGGTCAAATGAAATTCTTTCATGAGACTATTTATGAGTAACTTTTATCTTGATATAGCAAGCTCTTGTTTATAAAAGACTACTTTTAAAAAGGACAGAGGTCATCCACTCATTGTGTTTGCTGGAATGGGAGCTCAGCAATTCTCTGCAGAATTTTGGCTGTAAATGGTAGGCATTCACTTCCGACATCTAATTCCCATCACTGGAAACCAAAGCCAGCTCAGGCCCTTGGCTCATTAGACAACTGACATTTCCAACTGTGAAGCAGGTGGCTGAAAATTAAAGTCTACATATTGTTCAGAATTTGTGATACAGAAAGGGAAGAACGCTTTAACAGGTCTTGGACTTTTGAATCCTGAGAATCCATTTCATTGTAATTAAATACATTAGATCACAGTCTGTCCTAAGAATGGCAGATCCTAAAATAACAGAACTTTTCAGAATTGGGAAAAAGCATAAGCAAAGATGTTAAACAACATTTTCTTATTAGTTAAGGCAGTGGTTTCAAGGTGGAATTTTGAATATGAAATCTGGCTAATAGATGAATTTACTTCATAGTTTACGGGTGTTACTCCTAGGTAAAATTTTGATAATATGTTTTACTTTTGTTCTGGAATAAAAAAGCATTATTTTAGAAAATAACCTTTGTAAACTTCATTCTATTTTTTTTCCTTGATTTCTGTAGAGTTGGTTCTTTCATGGTATGGAAAATGTAGTTTGAGTAGTTAGGAGAATCACAAAAGAAAACAAAAATATTTTACTGTTATTTTGCCTAGTGGGTCAGGTCATGAACTCTAGTTTATTTTTATATGAATTTTAGACATGTACTTCATAACAGTTGATGTGAAATAACTCTATAAACAGTTCAATAGTCAGTGTCTTCACCACAGATTGGTTGGCAGACAACATGGCTCATTCTCAAAATCTTACTACTACTTGGACAGACAGAAGAATCCACAGGGGTGATAACAGATTGGCTATGGCTGGATGCAGACAGGGAGAAGTTAATGTCTGTGAATTTCACTATAGTAAAAAAAAAACACAAGGAAGAGAAACCAGTGTTGCAAGAAAATGAGATCACTTTAGGGCATACTGAATTTGAGATCCTTATGAATATCCAGGAAGAGCTGTCTAGAAGACAGTTGGAAATGTAGGTCTATTGAATGTTTTGCTAGCTGCTTAGGCAATATCCTCTCTTCCTTCTTTTTCCTAACAGAAGCCAACTTTGATGTGCCCATTAAAACACCCACCCTCCTAGATTCTCTTGCCTGTCTTCCTAGACTCTGTTTGGTCATGAGACCCAGTTCTGACCAATAAGCTCTAAGCAGACATTTCTAGGTGGAGGATCTGGAGAAGCTAGTGTTCTTCTGATAGCAGTGGAAAGGCCCACCCGGCATTTGTCTGCCACTGTTGTCCTTCTTCCTTCTTCCTACCTAAATAGAGTTGTGATGCTTAGACAAGATGCAGCCATTTTGTGACTGTGGAAGTTAAAGGCCCTACACTAAGGCAGGCAGACCAGAAATATGGAAGGATTCTGGCATTGTGAAGCTGTTGTACTGCCCTGGGATGTCTACCATCTGAGAAAAATAAACCCGAATTTACTTAAAAAAAAAAACAAAACCTTACTACTACTGTGAAATCCCATTAGCCATAAAATGGTACCGTTTAAATAATATTAAGAGCAGTCTAACAAGGCTCTATGCCGAAATCACCATTTTTCCCTTTTAAAAGATGATCTCCAAAAGCTAGTATTAGAAATATTTATGCTTGTGTGTATGAAGCTAAATGTGTGTATGTTCAAGTCAGAGTCAGCCAGTTGCTTTCTACAGAAGCAGAGACATGAGATTACCTTACAGTCTCGGAGTGAATCATCTGCATCTTCAAAAGCAATGGTATTCAAATGTAGAGGAAGAGGAGCTGAAAAACCATCAGTGGGTCATGAAATTTACTACCCATATTTTTAATGTGATGTAAAACATTAAAAGACATGGGAGACATCCTTTAAAAATATTTGAAAAACACTTACTCTACAGGACCATTTTAGTATTTATGTACAAATAGGAAAAGGCATTCATTATCCCAGGATTCAGCAGTAATAAAACCTTTTCATTTCTGTCTCTTTTTACTTGCAGACCTGTAGCACAATGTCATTCTATGTGGGACATAACAGAACCTAAATTCTGTTTCGTAAATTTGGGATGGGATGGGATGATAATGAAGGACAAAAACTAAAATCAATTGAGAACAGTAAGAACGTGGACTGGAGATTAGTAAACCAGGTTCAAAAATAAAATTTACAAATCCTAAGAGCTCTTGGGGTAAGTTGGACTTGGCAAAATAGATGTTTGATGTCAGAAGAACTTTTGGCCCCTTCACTCTTATGTATATTCATTTATTCAACAAACATTTATTGAGTGCATTATTTCTGTCATGGTGCTACTTACACTGATGGGTAATGCCTATATAATCCCTGTTTTCAGAGAGCTTATTCTAGTATGGGGGATATAAACACTAAGCAACTTAAAAAGCAAGTAGTAACAAATACATAAAGATAAATAAAAGTAGTAAGAACATAGTTGGAGGAATAGGTGTTGTATTCATAGTGTTGCTTTGCCTTTCTAAAGAAGTCGTATTTAAAAGTGGCTTAAGGCAAGAATTTGAAATATATGAGATTAAATATGAAAAAAAATTATTTAGGTAATATTGTTCCTGGTAGAGAACAGTATATAGACAAAGGCTCTGAGATCACAAGACTAATGAGGGAGGAGAATTAAAATGAGACAAGTGTGGGTAGAACTTAGTGAGAGAGATGAAAATTTCTGGAGATTGATGGAGACCAGACCACATATATACAAAATGTATTTATTGAGCTTCTTACCAGGAACTATTCTGTGAGGATACAGCAGTGAGCCAAAAGACCAAGTTCCTAAGGTTCTTCTTACAGAGATGGATATAAAATAAATAAACAAAATAGTCAGTTGTAACTTCAAGAAGTAATAATTGCATTTAAGGAAGTAAAATAGGTTCTAAAGATGAAGCGTGATGGGGTTCTGCTTAAAATGTATTGTTTGGAGCCAGCCATCCTGAGATTATGTTTAAAGAGAGACATAAACTGAGTTATCCATGTAAATACTATGAGAAGAGATTTCACAAGGAGTACAGCAAGTGTAAAGGAAATAAGCTAAATGAGGACCAACAAGACTTGAGTGGCTAGAATCTAAGAGTTAGCCAGGGACAAATTAGTTATGGCCCTAAAGGTCATAGCAAAGACTTGGTTTTTATCTTAAATGTGTCTGGATGCCCTAGATAGTTTTAAGCAGAACAGTGAATAGTGTGATTTATATTTTAGAAGTATTACTCAGTTACACAGTTGAGGATGGACTGAAAAGGAGCATATGGTTCAGCCAACAGATGATGGCAGCTTAGACCACAGTGATAGTGTGGAGGTCAGAAAGATAAATCAGGCTGGGTATGTACCTTAGATGCATGGCAATAAGATCTTTTGTTATGTTAATATTAAGTGTGTGAGAGAGAGTAGATGGTACCAAATTTTAGACTTGAGTAACTGAAAGAAAGGAAGAAAGCATCACTTAGTTTGGAAAAACGTGGAGTTCAGATTTAGGATATTTGTGGCACGGAAAAGTAGTACTGCCTAAACCAGAGAAGATACTCAGTCGTGACGAGGAAATGGTTCAGGAGTTCAGAGAAGAGGAGAGTCTCAGAGATACTATTTGAAATGTATAGATAGTATTGAATTTCCATGACTGGATAGGAGAAAAGCTCTGGGAGAAATTGGGGATGATAGGAAGTGTCCACAAAGAAACCTGAGAAGAAGGCCACACGGTCAGTGGAAAATCAGGAGAGCATCAGGCAAAAGGAGAAAGTCTTTGGAGAAGATAGAATTGATTAGTTAAGTCAAATAAGGTAAGAATTGGAAGTTATTAATTAGATCTGAAAAAGCAGAAGTTATTGTTGATAAAGAAAAACTCAATTTTTATTATTTTAAATTCATGAGTTTTATTATTAATGGACCATTTGGGAGAAAGTGAAAACAAAGGGCATTCATATGTTTGCTGACTCATAAGTAAAGCCAATCCATTTAACTATGAATGAGGTAAGAGAAAAAAAAGTAATTTAAGCTGTGAATCTATATTATAACTTCCTGTAACAAATATACATACAATCTAAATGAAAAAAAAGTTTTTACAGGATATATTTTAACAAAAGTAATTTCTTGTAACAAGCCTTAACAGTTTCAAAGTTGACATTCACAATCTTCAGAAACTTTAAATTAACCCTCTTAGCATTACCTGAAAGCTCTTTGCCTTCCTTAGCATATAAACTTAGAAACTCAACTCTATAAAGATACAGAAAATATAAACTTAACTTAAAATTTATGGGTAAAAAGGTATGCAATGGTTTACTAAACGTTTTCCTTATCTACTTAAACCAAATATACAGGCTCAGAAGGACTTTGTCTTCTCTAAGCATCTGTGTCAAGATTTTTCAAATTCTATTCGAGGTTCCTCAAATAAAAAATGTTAACTGAAGTTTGTTGTCTGTGGCTTCAATCGTAATTTCTTATCAAGGATAATGAATATCATAACTTATACAAATATTTTCCCACATTGGGGATTTACCAAGAGAAGATTCAGTAGAGCAGTGTAAGCAAAAGCCTAATTAGAAAGGAATCTAAAGAAATGAGAGAGAGGAGGTAGAGGCAATAATTACACCTTTTGAAGAGTTTGCTTTCAATAGGAGCAAGGGAATGTAGAATCAAGGGATTTTTTTGTTATTTCATTTTTCCTGAGATGGAAATATGACAACATGTTAATGGATTAATCACATAAAGGTGCATACAGGACAATCACATAAAGGTGCTAAGTGGAACAGTCCTTTCGTAGACAAAACAGGGTGGGTTTCAGTGGGCAAGAGTTGGGTTTAACCATAGCACAGAAGTTTATCTTTGATCAAACAAAACTTTGTAGACAGCACAAGGAGTTTGAATTTAATGAACCAAAAACCAGGACCAATTTTAAGGATCGAAAAGTGTGATCTCAGTTTTGGAAAATTAAGTTATGATGTAGCTTTGGTAAGCACAAGTTCCAGAAAGTAACAATCATGGGAGCAGTTGAGAGAGAGAGCGGAAGAAAATGCCATTGAAATGGGGAAATAAAGAAAATGGAAGGTCAGGTGCTGAATGGGCCAGCCACGTGGATGTTGATATTGCCAAGAATGTTGTTTTCTAGGCAGGTAGAGCATGTTTATAAGACAAAAGTCTTATAATTATAATTAATGAGTGAAATAACAATGACGATTGGTAGGTGGATTTAAAGGCTGAGAGGTTAAGAGAGTGAGTTAACACAGAAACCTCAATCTGATGGGAATGTTTCAAGATGGAGGAGATGGAGTGTTATTAAGCACTCCTCTGGCTATGAGGTCAGGGGCTGATCTTTGAAAAACAGTCTAGAGCATAGTGGTGTAAAACAGTTGTAGCCTTGGTGGGTAGATTGGCACACTTCTGTTTTATTGACAGATGTATGAATCAGCAGGAGCATGTGTCATATGTTAAACAGAGTCCAAAGTACTTCCCAATGCCTGATTTTAACAGTTAATAGGCATTGCAGTGAGAATCAAGTTTTGTGATAGGCTGGTCAGACCACCTGTGGATGGGCAAAGCTGTGGGAGTCTTTGGGGTGAAAGGAAACCTCAAGAGACACTTCCTTCCTGTTAATAGATCAAATGCAATCTTTAATTGTTAACTGATCTACAAAAAGGTACATTTCGATGTGAATTTTTATAGCTTTTCAAAACTCTTATGTATAAATAAGTACATACATATTACCTAAAACATCCACAAGGATCAATAGTCCTTGGTGACTATAAGTCTTGTCAGAACAGAAGCATATCACTGCTGTACCAAGCAAAATGTTCAAATATTCAACTCATTACCCATCAGGTCATTCATCAACATACCATTTATTACTTTCATTTTTATCAGTTTATCTTAAATATCCCAATTGTTTTTTTATTTTTAATTTTTATCATGCTTAGTTATTACTTATGTCAGTTTAAGCCATTTGTTACTAAGAATATCTGTCACTTCTATTTTATTATGAATATTCTTTCAGTACATCTTGGGGAAAATACATTATGCATATGCTTGCTGGTCTCATTTCTAGGGAACAACTATTTTTTTGCTTTATTTTGACATACATACTCCCCATGCTTCATTTTAGAATATTTTACTATTCTGTAATAATAGAGTAGTTCCAAATTGAACATAACCTCATTTACCAAGAATAATATAATTAAATTAAAAAATGGCACCCCACCCCCACCCCACTGGAGGAACAATGTTATTACTTTTGCTGGCTTCTAATGTAAGATTTTAAAATTGATTTCAAAGTCAAGTATGGAAAACTGTGAAGTAGATGTAATTTTGTAGCTTCCAAGCTTTGAGAATCAAAACTTTGCTTAGCATCACCTCATTGATAGCAATATAATCAAGAACTACTCTTAGAGTATTGTATATTTCCTTTAGGAAGAAGATTTTGCCTCTGCAAACATATAAAGGTTGGTTTTCACATATTCTTTTCTTTGTGTAATTGTTTAAACTTACCTAATTCTTCTACATGTGAGGGGAAATTTGTCATTGTTCAACAAACATTTGTCAATCACTTGCAGAAGATGCAATAAATCCTTTTCATTACACTCCATTTTTACATTAAATCATCTGGCCTTGAGTATCTAAAGATTAAGAACCCTAGAGAATGTAGATTAGGGTACAGGGATTCAGGAAAACTAGTGCTTGGCCATTCAATTTTCTGAGCCTATTTTGACAAGTTACCTTTAAATTTTAGAAGGACAGAGCCAAGACTCTGGTCGTGACTCAAACCCAGATGGGGCTTCTGCTCCTTTCTTGTCAGACATAATTTGTCTCCTAGTTTCCTGCTGTTCTAGTCCTTAGCATCATATTTGATAATATCCAGTCTTCCTCCCTGGTTCACCCATTTGGATGTAATCTAGTCTTGACAGTTTAGATTCTCAAATTCTCTCGTTTCCCCTATAGTTTGCATTTGGCAATAACTCAATTGGAACAATACCAACTTCACTCTTGGCTCCTGCGCTTGGCAAACTTGAGTTTCCTGCTCTCTATAGATAGCTTTTCTGAAATATGACCCTGGCTTGAGTGCAGACTTTGTGTTTATAATTATTGGAAGAGTTTGCCCTCAGTAAGGTGTTCTCCTGGCAAACTATGCAATAGTCCATCAGACTTCCAGAGTTGGGTATATTCCTCTCCAGTTGACACTGTCCTTATTTCTGGGCCAGACTCTTCAGAATGTGACCAGATGCCTGCCATCTACAAGGTATAAAGAACAACTTTATTCATTTTGTGTGAGTGTGTGTGAACTTAATTCAGAATTTATACACTGATGGACAAAACAGAACTCCTTTTAAAACCTCTAATATAAGTGCACCACACGATTTTATAGTATCTTTCTGCTTCTTTCCTCCACATTCACCCTTTCAACTCTGCAGTTCATGCCATTTTGATGAAACTGTATTCCACAAGGCTATTAATGATGGCTTCTCAGAATATATAACAGATGATTCATAGTTCTTAGATTATTTGACTTCTTGATAGTATTTGCCAACATTGGCCATTCTCTCTGCTGTGATCTGAATGTTTCTGTCCCCCCAAATTCCTATGTTTAAATCCTAATGCCAGATGTGATGGTACTAGGAGGTGGGGACTTTGGGAGGTGATTAGGTCATGAGGGCTTCACCATCACGAATAGGATTAGTGCCCTTATGAAAGAGCCTCACCAAGCTCCCTAGCACCTTCTGCCATGTGAGAAATACAAGAAGTCTGCATCCAGGAAGAGAGCCCTCACTCAACCATGGTGATACTCTGATCTCAAATGCCCGATCTCCAGAACTGTGAGAATAACTGGTTTTTATAAGCCACCAAGTCTGTTGTGTTTAGTTTTAGCAACCCAAACAAACTGAGATGACATCTTTAAAAAAAATTTTTTTTTCTTCCTTTTTCTTTTTGAGTTTGTGATCACAGTTTCCTAATTTTCTTTCTATTCCTTTGGCATCTCCTTAAAGGTAACTTTTCCTCTTTCTATTCCTCAGTTATTTGAATTCTTGAGTTCCACTTGAAGTTTTCTTCTGTTCAAATTTTGGAAACACTCTCTGAGTAATCTTACTCATTCCTATGCCTTAAGTTACCATAGCTTTGTTAAATGTGCATCTTCTCCCAGACATTCTCCAGAGGAAATCCATATATCCAAATACATTCTGAATATCATTACTTGAATGTTTACAGGGATCTTTGACTGAACTCATTTTTTCTTCACATAACCTCAATAATGACATTACATGCTAGGTGTTCAAAACAGACCTTCTTTACTGTTTTCACCACTAATAAATCACCAACTGGTGCAAATTGTATTTCCTCAATGACTGAAATCTACCTCCCTTCCCTTCTTTGATGTTTGTTCAGTGCCAAACCTAGGCTCCCCTTACATTTTGCCTGAATTACTCCAACAATCTGATAATTGCTTTCCCTTCTAAACACTAATTTTGTAACCAAGTTGATGTTTCAAAATGAAAATTTTGAAACACTCATTTTCCAACTTAAAATTTTTTGAGTACCTGGTAATCTAAGGATACAGTACTTAATTAGGGAAATAAAGGCCCTTCCTGCACACCTTTTCAGTCTCAACTTAGTAGTATAACATCCTCCAAATTCCAAAACACTCTATCTTGCTTTCTTGAATATATATACTATCAAATGTGGACTTTCCAACATAATGCACTACCTGGCACTCACTTTTCCCTTTACAACCAGGTATCTTAGACACACACACACACACACACACACACACACATGTACACATGCAAGAACTCAGGGGCCTCTCTCCCTCCATCTCACTGTACTGGTTAACATCTACTGACCTTTTGTGTCTCAATTTATATGTGACCTCCCTTGGGAAAACATTCCTTGATTCATTAGAAGGCCCTCCTATGCACTAACAAAGTATTCCCTAATACCCCTTTCACAGAACTTAGTTAATTATGCTTCTTTTAAAAGGTCATCTTCCAACTAGATTGTCAGCTCAGTGAGGGAGGGCACTCTTCCTCTTCACTCTCATGTTTTTGGTTTCTAACTCAGTTACAAACACTTTGAAAGCTTAAAGCTACTTTTTTTTAAGTAAATGGGGGAATTGATATACTTTTCCAAATAAAAAGATTTACATGAAGCCCCCAAATATCTTCACTTACTGAGGATAAAAAAGTCCTTAAGTTACATTGACCTACATGACACTACATCATCTGGTTCTTGAACTGTTCACCTCTAGGAATTCTTTCCTTTGCTCATTCCCAATGCAGTCTTTTTGTCTTTCTTAAATTCACCAGGCATTGCCTTTATGGTGGCCTTATCTGTTGCTCTTCCCTCTGACTGTAACACCATTCCCATAGATGTCCACATAAATTTCTCCCTTAACAACTTTAGATCTCTGCTTATAACTGATCTTCTCAGTGAGGCATTTTCTGGTCCACTGTTTAAAATTGCAATTCAATACCTTCAAAACCATAGACAAAACATATGCGATGTCCCTGATTTATTTTCCTCCCTAACAATTATAAACCTTTAATGTACTATACATTGCCTGTGTGTCTTATTTTACATATACTCCCACCTCCTTTGAAATGTAAGCACCATGAGGGAGTGGATTTTGTTTCTTTTTGATCATTACTGTATCCCAGGTGTCTAGAATATATTTGCCCTTGTTGAATAAATGAATAAGTTAACAATAAATTAATGTGCCAGTAAAATAAACAAGTTGGTAAAACTTAGAATATATAATTACAGAATAGTTTCAGTCTGCATATAAATATGTTCTTTAATACTTTTCACTTTTAATTAACTACAATTTGTGCTATTTGACTATTTCAGGAAACATCATTTTTCACCATGTGCTAGTTTCTACTATTTATTGTTTTATGACCATTAGACAATTTTTAATCTACTTTATTTTATCAATAGATCACACTGAAATGCAAGAAATAATTTTATTCATTGTAGTTTACTTAACATCATGGTAAAATGCATTCTTAGTGAATATCACTATCTGAGAATGATTTGTGGTATTATTCTCTTATTTTTGAAAATCTGGCTTACTTATACATAATTTCCTCTAGTTAAAAGACATTTTATTAAAATGGTTTTACATAGAAGCAAAATAAATAATTCATGAAGATACTGTATCAAGATTTTCCACTTATCTGTCATCAAATTACTTCCACTAAAATTGTCCATTCATGAACTTGTCTATTTTTAACACGATTTGACATGATTATGTCTATTAGTGTTACGAGTAGAATAGAGGTTGATCAGCTTTCTCTTCTTCCTCATTATGAACATATGGAGTTCATCTTTTGTCTGGGATCTGCTATATATCCATAGACCATCATGGTGGGGCAAAAAGGACCAAGTATATTTCAGTTGTATGAATCTTGCTCTTTACTTTGTTCCACAGAAGGCCAGCAAATAGCGCAACGGGGTTTCTAGGTCTTGATGAAACATGATTTAGTTGAGCAATAGCTTGTATGAATTCAAGTTTACAGCCAATGACACAAAGAACTGTCAACAAAGGATATCCATAGACCCACTAGCATATATCATCCTTGAGGAACAGTAAGTAATAATGTAGTGTTTCAAAGACTATGAGTGCTCCAAAGCATCTAATTTAGTCTACTACACTGTTCAATATGCATTTGCAATTTGCAACTCTGGATACCTTTGACTGCTGCAGCCGGTGCCACTCTCTTGCCACATCTGCTTAGCTGATGTTGTCATCAACATTCCACTGGAGTCAGTGCAACCTCAGGATGGACTTTTCTGGGTGCAACACAGCAGGTGTGTTCCACTTGACTGCTGCCATACATACATCAATAGATGAAAGATTAATGATTGGATTCCCAGATGGCTTTTAAAATGTGTTTTAAATAAATCGGTCTCTTGCCTTTGGCCATGGCACCTCACAGAAATATAGGTGTTTAATTAGCAGGTATCAAAAGAATTCTGAATCTCCATAGGCCCAAATGAAGTGTACTACTTAAGTCTAATATAGCCTACCTCCTTGCTTAGTACTGAAACATGTAACATGCAAATACCCTCACTAGCCAAAATCATGTTACAGACATGTCCACAAATGTTAACTTTTGTAATGCAAGAAGTAACTTTGTAGGATTTCTGTCTACTTGGCAGGCTCTACACAGACAAGCATATTTTTCTGCTCTATTTAGTTCCTTACACTGGAGAAAAATTATGAAATTCAAATTGCAGCACTATACTCTTTTTCTCTAAGTTGATCCAAGGGCCAACTGCATTAAAATCACCCAGGGTGCATCATAAAATTTTAGATTTCTGGAACATACTCAGTATTTACTGAATCCCTAGAGTTAAAGTCCAAAACCTAACATTTCTACCTGTGCCAGATTATTTTAAGGTATATAACATTTGGAGAAACTTGTTTAGAAATGCTTACTGGATACTTTATAACAGCTTTTCCACTAGGTATATAAGTTTACAATTGCAACTTGTTTTTGCTACCATTTCAAGGTACAAGAAAAGGACCTCCAAATAAATCACTCTTTATTTCAATAAGAAACTGTGCAAATATCATTGTGAAGATTTAAGGGAACATTTTACTAATGAAGGGAGTTATCTCATGACCCCATACAATGTGGTAAATATTATTGATAATATTTCATAGTCTCCCTTAAGTGTTTCAGTGGCTTCAACTGTTCATTAGCATTGATTACTGCTACAAAAATCAGTTTCTGCTGCTCAAGTTCATGTGGCACACCATCTGAAAACAGACATGCATATACATGCACATGTATTGTATAGCTATACATGTACATAAGAAAATTCACACATACATAAATATGTTACCTTTACACATAGACACATGCACACATGCATACATACATCTGCACAAATGCATGTGTGAGGATGTGTTCTTTTTCTACATATATATATATACATATATATGTATGTATTATACACAGCAGTAAGAGTAGTATAAGTCCATTCAGGTCCCTGGACCTGATTCTAATATGTTTAAGTATGTGGGAAGGGGTCTTCCCACACATAATACCAAGCAATTCTCAAACACCAGCAGGGTGTTGGAGAACTCAACTCAATTCTGATGCTATCTGCCCAGAGACAGCACCATTATTCACCAGGTTAAGGGCTCCGTCCTACAGGACTGCCCTCCACCACCCACTCTAGACATTGGTGCAAGGCCCAGACAGTTACCTGTGCTTCTGACCTACTGGCTACAGATTGATGATTCCCACAACCTCCCCCTCAGGTTCAATTAATTTGCTGGAGAGGCTCACAGAACTCAGGAAAACACTTATGTTTGCCAGTTTAATAAAGGGTAGCATAAAGGATTCAAGTTAACAGCCAGATGAAGAGATACATATGGCAAGGTCCAAATAAAGGTGTTTCTATCCTCCTGGAGCTTGGAACCTGGATCAGTGGCACATGGAGGTGTTCTTGTTCCCCAGGCTTAGAAGCTCTCTCCGACTAAGAAGGAGGAACCAAGAGAGTAGAGAGTGATAAGCTTTTCTCAGGGGTTTTTGTGAGGGCTTCACTGCATAGTCATGACTGACTAAATTATTGGCATTGGCTGATTCAGCCTCCAGCCCCTACCCCTGGTTGGGGTTCCAGAATCTTTCATTAACATGACAAAACACCCATTTCACCTTTAAGACTGCAGTGTTTTCAGGAACTGTGGATGAAAACCAATATACCTGGGAAATATATATTTGGTCATATGAATGACCAAATATGTATTTCTCATGACTCATTATATTGTAGCATGTACATGAATGAAAATGTGCACAAAGAAAAAACATTTACACCCCCTTGTACAAATACATGTGTATGAATACATATGTATATATATACACATATATATTCATACACACATTTGTGACACCCATATATTGTGCTGGAAACTCTTAAGACTACTATGGAAACCAATGCTTACTTAGCATAGATAGTTTTCTTTCTATAGTAAATTGTGACTCTTCCTTCAAGTCTAGACTTTATAATGCTAGAAATGTCTGCTTATACCATAGTTGTTTAGCTAAGACCACTAATAACTTTATAGACTATACATCCTACTTTGAACATGATGATGATAATACTCTAGCAAATGTATGATTACTAGGAAGAACAAAATAAGGGGCAGAATAGAATGAGGAAACAAGTCAGTGAATTGGAGGAAATAAACAGTGAGGAAAATAAGAATAATGAACATCAAACTGTACAGGCTTAAAACCCAAAGCAGCAAAAAGCTCACAAGGAATTCCTGTTAAGTGGAAACTTGGAGAGTGTGGAATTTAACAATTGCACATAACTTTGATTTTTGGGGGGGAATTAGTTCTCTTTACTTTGGATAATGATTTTTGAAATCTGTCACTTTTACAAATATTCCAAAAAGATTTTGTCAATTCTCCTCATTGAAGCATGTGCTTAATTCATTAAAATAAAAACACTATATCATATTGTGTGAATTTATTTTTCTTTCCCTCTAACTGCTCTCAACGTAGTGTAGAGGTGAAGAAAGAAATAGCTTCCTATTCCATATACTTTTGCTTTATTTTGATGAATTCTTGAAAATACTTGCATATATTCTGATGAAAATTTTTAAATCTGAGTACTGAACTTAGGAGATAAAACTTCAGATTTGCTATTCTTCTATAATTTCATAATATGTAAACTTTGGCCAAAAAATTAAGGGCAATCATGTATATTAATTAAACTTTACTGTATTGAAAAATGCTATTATTTTAGAAATTTTAAATATTTCCATATTTACATTAATTTTTACTGTATAGTTTAACTAAAAGAAAGCCTACAGACAAGAAATCTTATAGAAAATCTTCAAATAAAAATGAAAAAAACTATTGGTATCAAGGATGATTTTAAATCTACCTCACTAATATAATTTCCTCACTAATATAAACTTGACATATCAGTAGTCTAATTTAGTAAAGGTAGTTGTGGGGTAAATGGAAGTTTTCACCCAGAATTTCCAGAATCTCCCATCTGGCTTTAGTCCATTTACATACCAATGGATGTTGACCACAGCAGAGCCTTCGGTAGATCTGGGGCAAGGGGTAGAGAGAAAACAGCCATACTCTCCTCCCTTCCCTTCCGGGTTCCTAATTGGTTTAGTGTTTGCCAGTCACCAGGGATGTCCCCCAACCCATGGAGTTCCTCCTGGAAGGGGCAGGCAGGGAAAAGAAGCATGTGCCATGGCTGGAGGAGACAGACAATGTGGGGCCTGGCTAGCAAACCCAAACAAACTGTGAGAATTAACACCTTTAACCCAACCTGCTCTACCCTTTGTCTTAATTCAGTTACACCAGATTCACAGGGAACTTGTTCTGGGTGGGGAACCTCCCTTACTCCTGGAACTACAGTAGTCTAAAAGAAAACAATTCTTGGTAGCTTCATGACACTTAAAATGACGACGGTACTCAGTTACAAATTACTGTAAGTGAAATTTCCATTTCTATTTATTTGTTTTCATACATTATATTTTGATATGTATTTTAAGACCTTTCATACAGATAAGTTCAGAATTAACTCTCACAATTGATTCGCCATAGATGAATTTTTTCTTTTGCTTTTGTTTTAGTTTTTGCCTGCCTTAGACAACAATTTGTCTAGCAAACAGTAACAGTAACAGAATGCTATTTGGTTAATTTTATTTTAAAGGATACAGTAATACCAGATTATAGATTTTTTTCCTTTAATTTTACATTCCTATTATTTTTTGTCATATATTTATCCTAACAGATATTTATTTTTTGTTAGGCAAAATATATCTACTAAGTACTAGCAAGTCTTATTTATATTAAGACATCTACATCTAGTAATCTGTCCCAATGCAGAGAATTCCATCCACAGGGAAACTGAGGCTCAGTTAAGCTCTCCCAGGTTAAACAGTAACTAATTGGACCAGACAGGTTATAAGCAGTCTGATTTGCAGGACTCCTTTTCCGTCTTCTGTTCTTTGAGCAATTCAAAGTGGGCTATAAACTCCATAATTCATTGTTATTATTTTGTTTTAAATTGTCACTTAACATTTTTCACTTTACATTTTGAAAATATTTTAGATTTACAGTAGAACTGCAAAGATAGTGTGGAGAGTTTGCTTATACATCTCAACTTCCTCTAATGTTAACATCTTGCACAACTTCTATGCAATTATTGAAACTAAGAAATTAACTTTAATATATTATTAACTAAGCTACAGACTTGTTTCATTGCACCAGTTTTTCCACTAATATCCTTTTTCCATTCTGAGATTCAATCTAGGATCCCACAATAAATTTAGTTTTCCTGTCTTCTTAATCTTCTCTAATCAGTGACAGCTCTTTAGTCTTTCCTTATCCTTAATGACTTTATCACTTTCAGAGAGTAATGGCCAGGTATGTTGCAGGGTTTCTTTCAATTTGTGTGTGTCTGTTTTCTCATGATTAGATTGAAGTTATGTGTTTTAGGAAAAAAATCCCCCGGAGGTGATGTCCCTCTTCAGCATCAAATTGGAGGATCAAGATACATATATAACATGATTCATTTATTACTTGGTTGAAGTAGTATCTGCCAAAACTTTTCACTATAAAGCTAGTATTTTTCTCTTTGTAATTAATAAATATTTGGGGTGATATATTTTGAAGCTATAAAATATCATTGTACCTCAAACATTTATCCCCTTATTTTAGCATGCATTGATAGATCTTGCCTGAGACAATTACTACAAAGCTCTAATGCTGACATATTTCCCTAATTATTTTCACATTTATTAATTGGAATTCTTCTGTAAAGAAGAGTTGTCCCTTATCCCTATTACCTTTAAAAACTTAAGTGATAAGAAAAAAATGCTCCCCACATGTTTATTGTTTTGGGCATTCTCACTCTTTTGCACAGATCCATGTTTCCATACAGAACAGTTTTTCTTCTGCTTCAAGAAAATCCTTTAACATTTCTAACAATGTAGGACTGAAGATAACACATTCTTTCAGCTTTGTTGGTCTAAAGAAGTTTTTATGTGGACTTAATTTATGAAAGATATTTTCACTGAGCAGAGAATTCTGCATTGACAGTTTTATTCTTTCAGCCTTTTAATATTTTCCCATTGCCTTCTGGCTTACATAGTTCCTGGACAAAAGTATACAGTAATGCTTATCTTTATTCCTTCATACAAAGGGTAAATACTTTAGGTTTTGTGGGCTACATAGTCTCTGTTGCATATTCATCTTCATAAAAAAATATAAAACATCCTTAGCTTTCTGGTCATACAAAATCAGGCTACAGACCAGGTTTAGCGCATGGACCATCATTTAATTACCACTACTTTATATGCCTTTTTCCTCCTCCTCCTCCTATTATTATTTTAATAATTTAATTATGAATTGCTTTGGTGTAGGTTCCTTCTTATTCCTTCTTAGTGTTCGTTGAAGTTTTTGAGTCTGTGGGCTTACATTCATCATATCTGGAAAAAAAATTGGCTGTAATTTCTTTAGATATTTTTCTTAAATCTACAGTCTTTATTGGACTCTAATTTCACATACATTACACTACTTAATCTTGCCCTATCTGTCTCTCTTTCTCTGTGTTTCTTTCCAGATTTTATATCTCCCCACTTTATTTTGGACAGTTTTTGATATTGTTTTTCTACAGAGCCTTATCTGATACTATTCCTATCCAGTGAATTTTTAATTTCAGACATATTTTTCTTTGTTATAAATTCCATTTGGTTATTATATATGTTTTATATTTATCCTCCAACTATGTTCATATTTTCCTTTCAATCTCTGAACATTTTTATAATTGATTTTATAGTCCTTGTTGAAAAATTACCCCATTCCTGTCGTTTTTGAGAATGCTTACATTGATGGATATCTCACTTAATTACTGGCCTCATTTTCCTGCTTCCTCACATGTGTGTGGCTTTTTTTTTTAAAGGCAGATTTAAAACAGTTTTTCCTCTATAGCTAACTTAGCCTTACCACTAAGGCATGATCCTTCCAGAGTCTCTACACCGTTTTCCATGTTATTAATGAGTCCCCAGGCTGGGTGATTAGGACTTGAATAACACCTTTTTTTGTTCTCTTTGGTAACAGTTTGGCTTACAATTCCCTAGTAATTGTACTTTCCTTA
This sequence comes from Smutsia gigantea, assembly GCA_032199065.1. Lineage (NCBI taxonomy): Eukaryota > Metazoa > Chordata > Mammalia > Pholidota > Manidae > Smutsia > Smutsia gigantea. Next base: position 8,606 of record JAVSCE010019299.1, on the reverse strand, counting down.
GTCTTCTTGCCCTTTGGAGTTTTATTTTTAATGTGTACAGACTGGAATTCCACTAAAAACTCAGAAGACCCTTATGTAGATTACTGAAACTATTTCTCTGTGAGGCTCTCTTATCTCTTGTTTTCTACCTTGTAAATTCTAACCATTTCAGCATCTTAAGTCCAATCCTCATGCTGTCAACACAGCAAAACTGCTGATTTCTGTTGGGGTTTCTCCTCACTGTATTGCATTCTGGAAATTTTCTCCAAGCATAAAGGTACTGTCATTTATTTTTCTAATTCCAATAATAATCCACACTTCCTGATGCTTAACATTTAAAACTGCTTACTTCATGTAAGTTGGCCAGTTTTCTAGTTGTTCATGGGAGGATAGAGTCCTATTACAGGTACTGTTGTACCCGTGTCCTAATCAGTGGATAGTTTTGAACAGAAGAGTGATGCAATTAACAAAGCCTGACCTTTGCTGATCAAAAATGTCACCTCTCCATGTAAGTCAGTGACATCCAGCACTGCATGCTTTGTTTAAGCCCAAGTGCTTTTCTGTCGCCCTTTCTTTCCCCATTCTTCAGATTACAATTATCATCCGATATTTTACTTCCTTGTGTTAAAAAGAGCTCTGAGTCACTCTGCTCTCTATTTTTCTCACATTCCCTGTGGCAAATACATGCAATATGAAACAAAAGCATATATAAATTGCTGAGTTTTTATAGCATCCCATGAAACTGATAATCTTAACATTTATATATGTGTACTAAGACTGGGCCTGAAAGAACTTAGCCAAAAAGATTTATCACCATCATGTAATGGAATTGTGACTGGAATTCAGTGATCAACATTTATCTGCAGAACGAATGAATTAATTAATGCCTACAGTGATTTACAGGTTCTGAAATACTGCTTCTTAGTTACAAACCATAATTTTCACTGATTTAAAAGAGACGATGTTTTTAATATCACATTCCCTTTCTCAAGTGCACTTGTGGAATGAAATGGACCTACAAAATTCTGGGTATGTAACCTAGAAGGTATTTTCCATTAAAGCATCCTATCTTATTGTAGTATAGTGTACCTGTTCACCCAGATGGACTCTAAAATTGCATTGCTGGGAAAAGGAAGGAGGGGAGGAGAGAGAGAGAAAAGGTTCTTTGGTGGATAGAGCTACGGGATTAGATAAAACATTAATTTTTTTGTCTTGTCCTTCCCTCTTTCATTTTCTGAGTTCTGGTTAACATGTTTTTTTCCCACTTTGAATGCTTCAGAAAGCAGTAGTCCTTACAGTCTCAAAGCCAAGCTTTTAATTAATGACATCTGTCTTTGTTAGTTGAGGTACCCACAAAATTGCACAGTTAGACACATGAATGAATAGAGGCACTCACACTTTCCACTCATAAAGATTAAGGGTAAGCTGACATTCTTTATACTCTTTTATTTATCCTGAAAGTGTCAGGAATTTTCCAGCTGCAGGTTTTAGATCCTTAAAATAGTAAGCATGCTCAGCACAACATGATTCCAATATTTTGGCTTTTGGTTTTCTTTGCTTATTTAACAAACATCAATTTGTTGTCCAAAGTATATTATTTTACCTCTGTTTAATCAGAAATCAAAAAGTAGTGATAAAAAGTACAAGATAAATTGAATATGAGCTTATTCTCTGTAGTCACCATTGGATAGGCAATGCTCATTTATTATTACCTGCTAGTCACTTAAGACAGTTATAAAATTATTTTAAAAACCATTATTACTGAGAAAATCCTGATCCCAAATTTATGCTACTGTACTAGTAAATAATTAAGCAGGATCATTATTTTGCTATAACACTTTCAAACATGAGAAAGATGTAATATACATATATGTATGTATTCACATACATACATACACACACATATATGTATCAATAACAAATGTCTTATTGTCATATTATATAGGAATTTTCAGCCAAAAAGTCTTTATATTTAGTAGTATGAATTTCACAGACCACACACTTATATATATTTTTCTATATCAGTTATTTTGATCAGGAACTTAGCTTTTAATGATTAAGACTCCTTATCACGCAAAGAGATTAATATACATGTGAATATATACACACACATTAATCCAAATATAGAATATATATTTATATTATATTATATTCACACACATATATATACATACACATATATACAACTTAATTTATAATTCTACCTGGTAGCAGAAACCTGAACCTTATAAAAAATAATAGCCTCTTTGAACTTTTCTCAGTAAATTTAGGGTCTTTCTTGTCAACCTCTGACTTGGTATAAGTTCTAAACATCAGGGAACATACGTAGCCTAATGGAATGTTGTGAAAATGGGTAGTAAGAACCTGTCCTTATAGTGCATCTACCCATTGCTGGCATCTGCTGAGAATGACTATTAAAAATAAAAATAGTTAACACTTACGTAACATTTATACAGCCCTATGCTAGGTACTTTATTTATAGATGAATTAATCCAAAACAGCCCTACTGAGTTAATACTGTTATTACTACCATTGCTTTATAAATAGGAAAAATGATGCAGAGCAGTTAAAATAACTGGACCAAGTTTATGCAGCAATTAAGAGGCACAGTTCCAGTTTGAACACAGTAGAAAAGCTCCAGAATTTAAGGTTCAAATCTCTGTGCCCTGCAGACAGACCCTCACCACTGTCTACTTCTTGAGTGTAATCAACCCTGCACCTCAGCTGCTGAGGCTTCCATGTTATATTCGGAAGTTTCTGTGCCACATTCCACAAAAGATTCCTCATTTCTGCTTCTCCAGACTGCTGGCTTTCCAGGTCACAGCTATACCACTAACGGGCAATACAAGGGAAGTAAAATGATGTGACTCCTCACTTCTAGGATTTACTGGAGCTTACATGGACTCTGGCTTTGTGTCCATCAAGCAAATAGCTCCATTTAAACTCAAAATCATGGTTTAAGGAATTTCCCAAGTGTTAACAGTATCCCAAATAGGAAGCTGCTTTTTCTCTCATTCTGTGTAGGGGTGCGCAGCTCAAATAATTTTTATTTCAAGAGGACATTAGTCTGTGGCTTGCTTTCTTTTTTCCCTGTCTTGCTTCTTTATGGAGATTTACCATGTAAGAAACAGTCTTTCTAATAGAATATTTTTTTCTATATCAGTTATTTTGATCAGGAACTTAGCTTTTAATGCTTAAAAGACTCCTTATCATGGAACTCAAAGGTCTTTTCTGTCAAGACTATTATGTTTCCCTTGAATTCAAAAGCATATTCTGAAATTTAGAACACAAGAGCTGACTTATTTCTTAAATTATTTTTTCTTCCTAATTCTACCCTTTCTTGAGGCAGTAAACCTAAAATACTCTTACTTTCTCTAAAATAGGGAGAAGGGTCATATGGGGAGAAATTCTAAATTAAAAACACATTGGTGAATACTTCAAAATATTTTTCCATCATGATTTCGAAGTTCTAATTAAAAAAAATTTAAGAATTATCTCTATGGCTATCTTCAGACATTTTATATAAAAGCCACTTAGTTGTCTCTTCCTTTTAAAAGAGCTTGAGTGTCCTGGTGGAAATTCTAAGAAACCTAAACAATCATAACCCCTCCTCTGCCTTTTAAGAGGTAGAAGGAAAAGAAATATTAGAAAGGAGCCAGAACCCTGTGGTTCTCTTTTCAACTCAATCAATAACTAGTTGTTTTGCCAAAGATTAATCATTTAACCCGTAGCCTGTGAATTATCCAACTAACATTTCTAGAGCATCATCTATAGGTTGGACACTTAATATATGCTATTTGTTTAATTATCAAATTTTAGCACTCAGAAAGTTTCAATAACTTGTCTAAGATCTTAGAGGAATTAACTGGCAAGATTATGATTGAAGGAAGCTATGTGTAATTCTAATATAACACCTGATATCTAAAATTCCGTCTAAGTCAAAATACTCTATAATTCTAAGGGGGAACTGGCAGAGAGAGAAAGGCTCAGTCAAAGATTTTTTTTGGAGGCTTTAAATATCATATATTTTTTCTTACCGTCACCTGTGCAAAATACTACTTCTGAATGACAAAGCTGGATGCTTGCTAGCCAAAACATTTTACCTGAGGAGGTCTTCTGTCTTCTTCTTTGTACCTCTTATTTTACATGTAATACCTGTACTTTATCGTGTATTTTTAAAATTCTTACACATATAAGGCTTGCCAACCTCTCTAAAATTTGTTAATCATGTCCATTTTCCTAGTGGTAGTTGTCAAGGACTCAAAAGGGTGGAATTTATCTCTAGCTATCTCCTCCAGGGCTAACATTCACATTAGGCAATGTGTAATGTTTTCTCACCATGCATACTGTCAGGCTGACATCAACAGTGAAATATGTGAACTAAATCTTACCCCTAGCTAACATGACTTTTGCATTATAAAAATGTCATTTTAAAAAGGACAGTATATAATGACAAACAGTGTGGGGCTTGTGTTGGAAATCAAATAATATAAAGGCTTTTTGAGTTCCCTTGGAGAATTAAATGAACTATAATTCATTTGCTTTTGCATTGAAATACTGGGTTGACTTGCAAATGTTAGTGAATTATTTTCCAGAAGTTCTGAATGATGATTTCTTGACTAATTGATAGGTGGAGAGGTACAGCACATAATTTCCTGAAACAGAGCTTACAGCTTTGGTAGTTTGCATTTGGAAACAGATTCTTTTTTATTTAAGTGATTGAGATAAAAAGTTTAGTTGTAAGTTCTGTCAAAAATAACTTAAGATTCATGAATCCTCTACCTTGTGAGCTAATTTTCAGGCCCATTTCATTTTTTAACCAAGATTTTCTCATTTCATGGGTCTAGAGCAATACTGGAGAACCCTAGCAAAAGCCCATTCCTCCCACTACCCACAACTTTTAAATAAATAATAAGCATAATAATATGTTAAAGTTTGAAAGTAATTTGTGACCACATTGAAAAGAGATTATGACAGCATAATAGCCACTAATTTCACAAAAGCATGATTTCCAGTCTTCTTTAGTTTTCTTCCTTTGGAGCAGTGGGTCTTAAATCTGGTTACACATTAGAATCATCTAGAGAGATTTAAAAATGACTCATATAACCAGAGACTGATATAAAAGGCATTGCCTGGGCACCTGGTGCACAAAAACATCCCCCAAGTGATTCTAATGTGGAACCAAGGCTGAGAATCACAGACTAGTGCCTCTTTGTAAATTCTCAAGACATGTTCACTCGTGTTTGGGCAGCTGACCCAACCACCCCTCCCAGCTGGCTGCCTCACTATGCTTTTGCTTTAGGCATTAAACCATGTGTCATTCTCAAGGCAATGGTTCTCTTATTCTGAGTCTGTTGTACCTGATTTCTCTTTAAGATATGGCATATGCATCACTGGTGCTTATATCTATAGCATTACTTTGCCCTGGACATTAATGGGCTCATAACATGTCTGTCACTGCTTACACTTTTCCCATGCTCCTGGTTTCTTTGCAACCTCTATCCAGGCAAGAAGGCTGGTACTAGATTGCTTAGAAAGTCAGTAGAAAGACTTTCTTTTTTTCTCCTTATTTATCATAATAAGCACAAAACCAGAAGACCCACCTCCTAAAGTTCAATCACAGGGGTAAAGGAATGTCTTGGATCATTTAAGATTTACATAGAATCAGAAAGAATTTAGTATGATAAGGGCACAAGGAAATGATTGAAATAAGATACAAAGAATTAGAGGAAAATGAATCTATTAACTTTCTCTGGGTCTTTGAAGATCTTTAACTAGGGAGATTTGTTAAATGAGTGAGGATAATACCTATGACAAAGCCAAAGGACTTCTCTGTATTTAATCAGTCTATTTGTTTTGTTTTCTTTTGTTTTTATATTCTGCATATAAGTGAAATCATATGGCATTTTTCTCTCTCTGTCTGACTTATTTCACTTAGCATAATACCATCTAGGTCCATCTTAAATCTAGGTCCTTGCCATGTTGTTGCAAATGGCAAGATTTCATTCTTTTGTATGGATAAGTACTATGCCATTGCATGGACATACAACATTTTATTTACCCGTTCATCTGTCAATGGATATTTAGGTTGCCTCCACATCTTGGCTATTGTAAACAATGCTGCAATAAACTTGGGGATGCGCATATTTTTTCATATTAATGATTTTTTTTTCTAGGAGTAAGTATCCAGAAGTGGAATTACTGGGTATTTTATTTTTAATGTCTTAGGGAACCTCCATACTGGCTACATCATTTTACATTTTACATTCCCACCAACAGTGCATGAGGGTGCCCTTTTCTCCACAATCTAACACTTATTACTTCTTATTTTTTTGATACTAGCAATTCTGACTGATATGAGGTGATATCTCATAGTGGTTTTGATTTGAATTCCCCTGCTGATTAGTTATATTGAGTATCTTTTCATATGACTGTTGGCCATCTGTATGTTGTCTTCTTTGGAAAATGTGTATTCAAGTCCTCTGTTCATTTTTTAATTGGATTATTTATTTTATTGGTGTTGGATTGTATGAGTTCTTTATATGTTTGGATATTAAACCCTTTATCAGATATATCATTTGCCAATATATTCTCCTATTCATTAGGTTGCCTTTCCATTTTGTTGATGGTTTCCTTTGCTTTGCAGAATGTTTTAGTTTGGTATAATTTCACTTGTTTATTTTTGTTTTTGGTTTACCAGGGCAGATATATCCAGAAAAAATTTTTTTTGCTCATGCCAATGTTCAAGAGATTCCTGCTTATGTTTTCGACTAGGAGTTTAGTGGTTTCAGGTCTTACAGTTAGGTCTTTTATCCATTTCAAGTTTATTTTTGTGTATAGGGTAAGACAGTGGTCCAGAGAACAAACTGGTGGTTGCCATAGCAGGCATAAAGAGGTACAAACTTCCAATTACAAAATATATGTCACAGTGATGAAAAGTACAGCATAGGGAATATAGTCAACAATACTGTATGGTAACATGGTAACTACACGTATCATGGTGAGCATTTTATATGTATATATAATTGTCAAATTACTATATTATACACCAGAAACCAATATAATATTGTATAGCAACCATATTTCAATAATTTTTTTTTAAATAAATGAACATCAACAACAACAAAAAGCAAAAGGGTTTCAATCTGTTTCGGGATTCTGGGAAAAAAAATTATCTCTTTACCAATTGGCACAGAGAAATTTGGCAAGATCAGCCAGATTGAACAACAAAAAAATGTGTGCTGGAGATGTGAGATGTGTAACCTTGCTCAAGCCACTTTCACACTCAGTCCCAGGGTGGCATTAGCTCTAGGGACTGAAAAACAGCTTTAGGGCCCCCAAGGGATAGCATGATGACCTCACAGCCCAGCATGGAGGCAGGCAGTTGAGTGCAGGTCAACAGCTTGCAAGAACTGAGTGGAAACCACATCAACAAAAGAGAAATGCCCAGTACTTCCTAGTACTATGGCCTGAGCAAAATAAATAAAACATGAGTTTATCCACCATCAGAGTACAACACTGCTTACAGAAACAGACCAATGACCAGCAGACAACTCAGACCCAAGGATAAGCATGGGAGTCACTTTCCTATCTCTACAACTACCTCTACAAGGACAGCAAGTCCCTGCACTCTCTCAGGGATACATTCAGATACCATCTAGATGCAGATCAGAAACAGAAGCATACAAAAGACTAATTAATACAAATAAACTGAAAGCATTGTTGAAAATGTGTGATTCTGACTAAGCTTTCACAGGATTAGATTCTTTGTTTTTCAAGCAACAGCTACATGAAGACTCAGGAGGATCAGCTTGATAGTATTTTTTAAAGCACATTATACTTTATATACAATCATTGTATCAAGATGGAACCGTATTGAGAAAAGCCACCAAAGAGGAATAATCTTATGAACTCCTCTCTCAAACCTGGGTTTCACCCATCTTTACCCACTTGCTTATTATGACGGGGGGCATATCATCTTATTCCCTGGATCTTACTACTTATCTCCTCTTCCCTATAATTTCATCCTTTCATTTTCAATAGGTTCTTTCACAATAGCTTTTAAATATGTACAAACATTTCCAACCATAAAATCATTAAGCAAAATGCAGAAAAAAAACACAACCTTCCTCAGTTCAACATATTTTCAGCTACTACAGTATTTCCATTTATAGCTAATATAATTACATTAGTTCACACTCATTGTTTACACTGGATTTCTCACTTATCACTGAAAATATTTTTGCCAAAACATCTGATTGATTCATTCCTAAATTCAAAGACTCTCTATAGTCTTGTCTTGTTTTCCCTCTGCAACATGCTCTTTATTTTGAATTCTGTAATGTTTTTTCAGCCTTGCTTCCCTTTATCTCTCCAGTCACTTTGTTTTATCTTCCTTTATTAGCTCCTCTACAGAAACTCCTCATAAATTCTGTCTTATGTATATCTGTATTCTTATTCCCTGGCAAGTTCCCCAGAAAGAACCAAAATAAATGGACATTAAACAAATGAAAGGATAAACAGGTACCTATATTTCAAGATTCTGTGATCAATTTTATGTATTTGTTATACACTAATGTGAAAGCACATGAGGACACCTATGCATCTTAACACATGTCTCTATAAAG